>JAWNOM010000294.1:2395000-2995000 GCA_035045965.1 Drosophila aldrichi
CTACAAGATTACGTTGGGATTAAAGTTTCTAATAATATGCTATTGACTCTGTAGTAGGCCAATTAGTAGGCCTCAGTAGGAGCACCTAGCACAGCTGAAAAATCTAGAAAGGCTGTACTAAAACGTATTTTATGGAAAATAGTTTACATAAAGTTCTTTCCCTAACCATTGCACATTGGTCGTAAAATATATAAGTTATTCTGTATCAAACAAGTAAGAAGGCTTTAGTCGAGACTGCTCTACTAGGAGATACCCTGAACCCTCCAAACTGATATTCTAATCATTCTGCACTAACTGCGCTGTCAGCAGCGACTGCGCTTGGGCTGCGCTGCAGTGTGGGCAATACTATGAGATTTTATTTGTTGAATAATTTCGTTTTTAGACGTACGATCTTAATGTAACTTTCAGAGTGTAATCATAATGTATAAATGTGCGTTAATTCTGAAGCATTTCGTTTTTAGACGTACGATCTTAATGTAACTTTCAGAGTGTAATCATAATGTATAAATGTGCGTTAATTCTGAAGCATTTCGTTTTTAGACGTACGATCTTAATGTAACTTTCAGAGTGTAATCATAATGTATAAATGTGTGTTAATTCTGAAGCACAAGTCTCTAGTATTTGAAATTTTTACAAATTGGGGGCGAAGGGGGCGTGGTATCCAAAATCTGTAAATTACAAAATGTGTGTAATCGTCAATTGCATATACACAGTAAATCTGAAGTCTCTATGTCTAATAGTGTTCAAATTTGGCTGAAAAAACAATACAAATTTATCGATTATCCTCGATAGAAAAGATATCGAATGAGTTATCGAAAAAATATGATAAACTCGTACTGCGTATGGTATACACGATTCTACGTACAAAATTTCAGCGCTCTAGCTCTTGTAACTTCTGAGATCGACGCACTCATACGGACGGACAGGGCTATATCGACTCAGCTCATCGCCCTGATCAAGAATATATATACTTTATGGGGTCTGCGATGATTCCTTCTGCCTGTTACATACTTTTCACAAAACCATTATACCCTGATTTCCCATTTTCAATGGGTTCAGGGTATAAAAATAACGGGATGAGTTATCGATATCTAGTGATAAACTTGATATGCGCACTGTATACGCGGACATTTGAAAAAAAAATTCAAAATAATTTGACCAGCTCAAAACTGCATTTTATTTCTGCACTATGAAGTGTATATCTGAATATACATTAATATTCAAGATTACCTCCCGGTGATCATTTTGGGTCGACAGGCTCGGGCTCGCCAGGAAAAGCATAGCAGCCCGATGCCAAGACAGCTAGCACAGCAGTGAGAAGAATCTGTGGGCAAAAGACACCAAAATAAGATTGTCACTTCTAAGTGAGCAAACAAATTTGTTTTCTTACCAGTTTCATGTTGATAGTAGCTTCTTTTGAAAAACGAAGATATTATTCGGACCTGGACCGTCCATTTTATACCCTTTTTGAAAGCATGACTGCAACGAATCGAAATAGCTAGGCGTATACGTAATGCACAGACCTAACACCATAAACATATTTGACATTTTATCTGGCACGTCTGAAACATATCATATTAGTTATTTACACTAGAACTAAATCATGTGGAACATCACATTTACAATACTACCAGAAAGTACATATATATATACATAAAAGCAATTGCAAATGTAAGAGTACTACCTAATGGTATTCCGATTACTCTATATCTTCCTGCTCTTCCAGTCGATGCTTCTTGTATGTAAAAACAAAGGAAATGCGCACACAAAAACATTATTTAACTACTTCTTGGGGTTTTCATGGAGCTATCGACGCACTGCGGATGACATCACATTTGTGCCTTGCTGCGTATCGTTCCAAAGTTTGTGCTGAAAGCGCGTACGTAACTAAAGGTTAACAATAGCATAAGAAGCTTAGGGATAACAGAGAGGAGAGGGGGAGAGAGAGGAGAGGTGGGGATCGGAAGCAACAAAAACAATTTGCATGAAATTGCGACTACGTGCAAAATTAGCTTCACCCACTAAGTGGCTAGAGAAATGTTGGCAACGCAGCGAGGGCGTGGCAAGCGCCGCCTGCCTGCCTGTGTGTTGGCCAAAGCGCATTTTAGCCATCATTAGAAGACACCTGCAAAATATGCAAGCAACAAAAATAAAAGTGGGAAACTATGGCCAAAGTGGCTTGCCCAAAAGCGAGAAAGCCAAAGCACAGCTGCTGCTACTCCTGCTGCTGCTGCTGTTAGCCAATTTGCTGCGTCTGGTCGTGTGGCAACTGACAGTGGATTATGCCACTGGCCCGCAGCGAAATGGGCCAAGGTATGCGCAGCAGCAAAGTGTGTTAAATTTTTTATGCCGTGCTGCAAATTGAAGGCAGCTGCAGATGGACTTTAAACGGGGCGACCGCCTCGCCTAATAGCGCAAAAAGCAACAACAGTTTGTCAGCATTATGCAAAAATGTGTAGTGCCACAGCCAGCCCCGCCCCCTTACTTTATAGCTTCTGTAGCTGCTGTGTAGTCACCTGTGAAATTTGCCTTTGTTTTGACACTCGCCCAGTGCCCAATGTCCAATGTCCAATGCCCAATGGCAAAAGAGCTCATTGAAAATTGAATGTAATTTAATGGCCAAAGTTAAATGCACACATACACAGTCATACACACACACACACACACACATACACGCACTGGCTCACCTTTGGCTGTTGTGAAAACGCGCAATTGCTTTGGATTTTCACTGGCGATAATCATAAAAATGAACATTTCCATAGTACGACAGTTACAAAAGTGCTTTGAGAACGTGTGTGTGTGTGTGTGTGTGTGTGTGTGTGTGTGTGTAACATACCCACACATGACAGCACACACACTCTCACACCTTGACTGCCTGTGACACGCAGACACATGCTGGTTTATTGATTTTATACGCAGCTTTCCCCACTTCAGTTTTACAGCCCGAAATACCTTCGACTTGTAATTAGAGTGCCCTAAAACTGAAATTTATTTCTATGATAATAAGTGCTTCTAAAATATGCTAATTACAGCTACCCATTTTCAAGCATGTTCTCATATCTATTCGAAAGTCACACATGTAGATACATGTAGTTAGAGGAAGAACGGTTCAATATATCACAGAATTCAATGACTTATAAAAAAAATAAAATAAAAAACAGTATAATTTTTACTGCATTAAAATTTGAATTGTTAAAAATATAGGAGGTATTTATGATCTAATGTAACAGAATTCATTTACTAGTCAATCAATCCAAAAACGTTTTAAAATAATCATGTGAAAAATTTTCAATAATTTGAACATTTTATAATGCCAACATCTCATTGAAATATCAGACTGGTGCGCCCATCGGTAGCATTGTAAATCGAGGAATGGATATCGTCTATAATTGTACGTCAATATTGATTAAGTAGAGAAATAGTTTAATCGCGGTAAATCCCTCGCTAAGTCGGAAATATCACGAATTCGAAAAATGCTAAATTTTGTTACATCCTAATAGACATATCGTCATATTGTTCACCTCATATATATTTTTATTGTGTTTAAAAAATACCCGCAAATAGTTCCTTTAATAATCGGATTGGTTCGAGAATGAAAAATTCTACAAACATTCTTATCTTGTAAACAGAATCAACGGGAAGCTCTTCTAACTTTTTCAAGCATTGTGAAATGAAAAGCTTAACAAATTGAAAACTGATTTGAAATATAATTATTCTGTATATTGTAATTTACCCTATCAAAAATTTCACTTTAGCATAAGCTTTCTTACCATCCCGGGATTTTATACCTTAAATTCCATGTTCATTTGATTTTCAGTAAAATTATTACTCATGTGGTAATAAAGTTGGTTTAAGAGGATTACGAGTATAGCTTAAATATACTATATAAGAACTGTTAGTAAATAAATCCCATTCAAGCCGAAAATAAAATTTTTAATATTAGCTTTAAGCTTCAGGATAATATTTTGTAGTCGTAATATTGTATAGAAATATTGTAGTCACTTCAAAAAGTTCATCTACTTACCTTTCTTTCTTTTTCGATATATATATCTCTGAAGCAATGATGTGATCTCTAATCGAACAATTTTATAAGCTAAATTAATCTTAGATGTTCGTCTTTTTCTTTTATTTTTTTATTTACGTAATATTTGGTCCTCGATTTAGTTTTATTTTATAAAGTAAACGAATTTGCCGGTATCATAAGTTAGTTTCTATATTGATATGTTGCGCGATAATAACTCCTCGTCAGTTCATCGATTCAATTTGATATGTTTCGTGATATTTGTATTTATAACTAACTCTAGGTATATGCTTTGTGTATAACTCTTTACTTTGATGTAAAATTGATAACAAATCCTCGCTTGACACTCGTTTAAAACTTAAAATGTTATTTGTATATAATAGTTAATAATTATTTAAAATGTATTGATATGAATCGGTAATTACGCTACGTTTACTCTTTGCAAGAGCGTTGATATGTATGCGATATAAGAACGATTTCCGTTAGTTAAACTACATTAATTAAAATAATTTTAGTTTACTCTTAATTTGTCAAAAGTTAGTTTTCGTTTGCTAAACTTTTGGACGTACTACATGATATGCTTTGTTTGCTTTTTCGATTTAGCAGATTTTTTTATTTTTATTTAACATTTTCGTGGCGTGTTTACATTCGAGTTTTGCTTGGGCTTCGCTTCAGCTTCAGCTTTCAATGTTTTGTTTTCAAATGTTGCGATCCACACGGGTTCCACACGCTTCCTTGTGGAGTTTTCTCTTTGCTGCGCGCTCTCTTGCTCTCTTTGCATCAATCAAAATAGGTTTTTTTTCTTTTGCTATAGCTGACGCAGTAATGCTCCGGCTTTAGCTTTGGCTTTGGCTTTGGCTTTGCTTTTCCAATTTCTTCTCTCGTGTATCCACCCACTCGCTTTGCTTACTGCGTCGCACTATTCTTGTGCCGTCTCTCTCTCTCTCTCCCTCTCTCTCGTTGCTCTTTCCACCCACACGACGCACACACACACACGCAGAGCCTTTCAGGCGGCAACGGCAGCGGCGGCAACTTTTCGTTTTATTCCTTTTGCGCTCAAGTTTTTGCGATTCTCTTTTATGTCCACATTCGCTGTCATGGAACACACTTCGGCCAGCGAAATTCTATGAATAAACGCACTTTTTATATTAACTCTTCAGTTTCCTCTGTTCACGCTTCACTCCTCACCGCACCGTCTTTCGCCACTTTGCTGTTTCTTTTTGGTCGCTGTGGCCCTCGCCCCTTGGCCGCTGCCGTTGGCCGCCTCCAATACGAATTATACAATCGACGCCAATAAATTGCGGCTTTCGATGTGCTTTGATTATTTTCTATTATTATCGTTCACTCGCGCTGCTTGCCGCAAAATTTCTCCGAGGTTTCTACGCAATTTTCTCGTTTAGCGCAAATTTGCTGCGCGATTTATTGCACAATTTGTTAGTTTCTATCTTCTTTTTATTTAACTTTTCTTTTTTTTTTTTGTCGATTTTGTCGTTACGAATTCGCTGCTGTTCGCTCCGTGTGGCAGAGTTGAAGTGTTGTCGTTTACTCACGAGCTGCTGGACGCTGCCTGCGATGCCAAGCCATGAATTTTTCATAAATCCTTATTAGAGATTTTTCGCCCCCGTCTCGTTGAGATTGCTGCGCGCTCAGCAGCAGCAGCAGCAGCAGCGGGAGCAGCAGCCCGCGTTGAGAGAGCGTGAATGGGTGGAGAGGGCGTTGCGAGAGAGCAGGAGCTAGTAAGCTTTTAAAGAGCACACAAGGAGTTTGCCTCGAGACTTTTCTTGCCGAACGATGCATAAAACATATCTCGGAAAAGTTCTTGATTTTTTCTTTATTTCTATGGGGGCAGTGGGTTGGGCTGTTGTACCTGCCTCTGCCTCTGGGGGTTGGTTGGGGTCTTGGGGTGGCTCTAACTGTTTATTCTATGCTCTGCATTTACGCAACTTTTCTCATTGCCCGCTGCTTCGCATCACAGTTTGACATTTGCCTTTTTCTGCTGCGCTCTTCTGTGCGCTGCTAGGCGCAGGCGTCTAAATGCAACGAGCGCCCCTAGAGGGCGCCACCCAGGTGTTGGTTTGTGTATTGGCTAATACAGTATTGCTATGTTAATTAGCAAAGTTCTCAACCTTTGGAAATGTTTCAGTGTTGAAAATCAACATAAATGAAACAAATTTGTATGAAAATCAAGCAATTTTAACTCTGTGTTCTGTTCTGTTATTTAATTAGAAATTATGAGTGCGACTCTGGCTTTGAGTGAAACTCGCCTTTATATAGTAAAGGACAGCAGCTGCGGCATTTCTTCAGTCGTGCAGACCCCGTGGGGCAGGGCAGTACAGGCAGTATAGTTTTTTTTTTTTTTTTATAATAATATTTTGTTGTTTGTTTTCTTTATATTTTATTTATTTTATTAAAATTTTCAAAATATTTCTTCATTTTTTTTAAAGTGTTTTAAAGTTGTTTGTTTTTTAATATATATATTTTTTTTATTTTATACAAATTTGAAAGTTGTGTTATTTTTTTGTGATGATATATTTTTAGTTTATACAAATTATCTTACATTTTAGAGTAGAGTATTAAATTAAAGAGGCTTTTTTCTTTTTTTTTTTTTTTTTTTTGTTATGATATTAAAAAAAAAGTTTGTTATTGTTTTTTTTTTTATCGTTCAGCTGAAGCATTAGCTCTCTAGTTCTAGCTGTAAATTCAGAAATCATGAATCATTTTTTCTTGTGTTAGTTCCTTTTTTTTATTTATGAATTAAATCTGCTGTTTTTAATATTCATTATCAATTAATTTTTTTTTTTTTTTTTTTTTTTTGTCTCTCTCTAATTGAAACGTCATTTTGATCTCTATATGATCGATTTACAGATACATTCACCAATAGTCATGCATTGTTAATCAATAATGTAAAAATTTAATCGTCTTATCAAGTATTAATAAGTGCAATTAAGTCTTATGAGAATTTGAAATTATTCGTCCAGGTTCAGAAGAGAGAATTCTCACGTACTCTAATTGGCTGAATTGAAAACCAATTTGCAGACTACCCACAAAAAATAATTTGACCAGCAACAGCATAACAGCCCGATTGATAGACAGCTAGTACAGCAGTGAGAAGAATCTGTGGGCAAAAGACACCAAAATAAGAGTATTACTTTTAAGTGAGCAAACAAATTTCTTTTCTTACAAGTTTCATGTTAATAGTAGCTTCTTTTGAAAAACGAAGATAATATTCGGACCTGTACCGTCCATTTTATACCCTTTTGGAAAGCATGACTGCAACGAATCAAACTAGCTACGCGTATACTTAATGCATCGATTTCACAACGTCAATTTCCTTGACATCGAGTCTGGCACGGCCGAAACTCATTAAAGTAGTTATGTGCAATGGAACTAAATCATGAGAAACATTACATTTATTACTAGAAAATAACAGCAACATTATAGAGTCAGAAGACTCGATTTGTTAATTTGAATGTGAGGAGTGGAAAATGAGGGGAAAAAAGATTATAAATTTATATTTTTATAAAGATTGAAAATGGGAAAGGGTATAATGGTTTGTTGAAATGTATGTAAAGGAGAAGGAGGGTGGAGTATAAAGATATATATTTGATAGGGGAGAATGAGTGATTTAGGTGTGTGTGTATGAGTGGTGATTAGAAGTTATAAGAGAGAGAGGAAATTTTGATGTAGAGAATATAATAGAGTAAAGTTTATATATTTTTTGATAATTATTGATATTTTTTATGAGGATAATGATTAATTTATATTGTTTTTGGATTTGATAAAATGGGGGGGGGGGGGGGGGGGGGGGGGGGGGGGGGGGGGGGGGGGGGGGGGGGGGGGGGGGGGGGGGGGGGGGGGGGGGGGGGGGGGGGGGGGGGGGGGGGGGGGGGGGGGGGGGGGGGGGGGGGGAGGAGGGGGAGAGAGAGGGGGAGGAGGGGGAGGGATGGTAGAGGAGAGAAGGAGGGAGGGTAGTGAGAGTTGAAGAGTTTTAGTTTTTATAATTGATGGGATAGGGTAGATGGTTTTGTTATGTATGTAAGGAGAGGAGGGGGAGAAAAGTATATATATTTTGATAGGGGAGAGATAAGGATTTAGGTGTTGTTGTGTGTTGTGTTGTGTATGTTTGAGGTGATTTGAAGATAAGAATTATTTAAAATGTGTATATAGAGATTGAGTTTATAAAAATAAGATAATGTGATTATTTTTTTATGATTAATGAGTATTATATTTTTAATTTAGAGAGTTATATGTAGATTTGTAGTTTATAGATTTGGTTTTTGTTTTATTTTTTTTTGGGGTTATATAGAGATTTATGAGTTGGATATGTAGTATGATATATAATGTTTATGAGAGTATAAAGTTATAATTATTTAGAGAGCAAGGATGGTGTTTATGGTGGTGTATGTGTGAGTGTGTGTGTGTGTTTTTTGTAGAAAAGAGGGAGATGATATGTGAGGGAGGATTAGAGGTGAAGAGTTTTTATTGTTTTGTGAAAGATATGTGTATGGAAGAGAGAGGGTAGTGTGGAGAAGAGGGATTTGGTTAATTTTATATTGATTTTTATTATAGAGAGATATGGGGGGGGGGAGGGGGGGGGGGGGAGGGGGGGGGGGGGGAGGGGGTTTTTTAAATGTCTGTATATAGCACGCGCATATCGAGTTTATCACAAAAAAACGATAACTCGTCCGATTATTTTTTGTATCGATAAAAAACCTTATCGAAAGCTTGTTGTAAAACAATCTTTAAAGCTAGAAACTCCAAACTTTTAATGTAGACTTACATTTATTTTATAGAATTTAATTAATATTTTGTTGTTTGTTTTCTTTTTATTTTATTAAAATTTTCAAAATATTTCTTAATTTTTTTTTTAATTTGTTTGTTTTTTAATTTTTTTTTTTTATACAAATTTATTGTATTTTTTTGTGAGCATTTAGGAGTATTAAATTAAAGGTTTTTCTTTTTTTTTTTTGTTATGATATTAATTTAATTAATTTAATGATATTAATTAAATTAATTGAAATTATGCATCCAGGTTCAGAAGAGAGAAGTCTTACGTACTCAAATTGGATAAATTGAAAACCAATTTGCAGACTTAATTTGAATACCCACAATAAATAATTTGACCACCTCAAAACTGCATTTTATTTCTACATTATGAAATGCATATTTGAATATACATTATTCTTCAAGAAGAAAGTCCGGTGAGGGACCAAAATGACCAACAACAGCAACAGCATAACAGCCCGATGCCAAGACAGCTAGCACAGCAGTGAGCAGAATCTGTGAGTAAAAGACCCCAAAAAAAGATTGTTACTTCTAAGTGAGCAAACAAATTTGTTTTCCTACCAGTTTCATGTTGATTGTAGTTTCTTTTTTTTAAACGAAGATATTATTTGGGATTGGACTGTCCATTTTATACCCTTTTGGAAAGCATGACTGCAACGAATCGAACTAGCTACGCGTATACTTAATGCATCGATTTCACAACGTCAATTTGCTTGACATCGAGTCTGGCACGGCCGAAACTCATTAAAGTAGTTATGTGCAATGGAACTAAATCATGAGAAACATTCACATTTACTGTACTTCCAGAAAATAACAGCAACATTCATATGAGTCAGAAGACTCGATTTGTTAATTTGAATGTGAGGAGTGGAAACATCGAGGGGTATAAAAAGATCTATAACACATTTCATATTTTCTACCCTAAAGCCATTGAAAATGGGAAATCAGGGTATAATGGTTTTGTTGAAATGTATGTAACAGGCAGAAGGAGGCGTGGCAGTCCCCGTAAAGTATATATATTCTTGATCAGGGCGATGAGCTGAGTTGATTTAGCCTTGTCCGTCCGTCCGTCCGTATGAGTGCGTCGATCTCAGAAGTTATAAGAGCTAGAGAGCTGAAATTTTGCATGTAGACTCGAATACATACCATACGCAGTACAAGTTTATCATATTTTTTCGATAACTTATTCGATATTTTTTTATCGAGGATAATCGATTAATTTATATTGTTTTTCGGCCATTTGATACACACATTTTTCCATTTACAGATTTCGGATACCACGCCCCCTTCGACCCCAATTCGTAAAAAATTCGTATTTCAAGTACTAGAGACTTGAACTTTGGAATGTACATACATTTACATATAATGATAACGCTCTGAAAGTTTCATTAAGATCGTACATCTACAAACAAAATTATTCAACAAATAAATTGTCATAATATTGTCCACACTGCAGCGCAGCCCAAGCGCAGTCGCTGCTTACTGCGCAGTCAGCAGAGCGCGGGCTTAAGCGAGCGTGTGGATGCATGTGTATGTATGTACATATGCTTGCATAAAAGAAGTGCAGAATGATTAGAATATCAGCTTGGAGGGTTCAGGGTATCCCCTAGTCGAGCAGTCTCGACTAGAGTTTTCTTACTTGTTTCACATTGAAAATGGGTTCAGGGTATAAAAGAACAAACAGGTGGCATCCCCGATTGGCTTTCTTTCTTGTTTTTCTCTCTAATTGAAACGTCATTTTGATCTCTATATGATCGTTTTACAGATACATTCACCATATTAGTTTCATGCATTGTTGGTCAATAATGTAAAAATTTAATCGTCTTATCAAGTATTAATTAGTGCAATTACAGTCTTATGAGAATTTGAAATTATTCGTCCAGGTTCAGAAGAGAGAATTCTCACGTACTCAAATTGGCTGAATTGAAAACCAATTTGCAGACTTAATTTGAATACCCATAATAAATAATTTGACCAGCTCAAAACTGCATTTATTTCTGCATTATGCAGTGCATATTTGTATATACATTATTGTTCAATATCTGAATGTGCTCTATATAAAGGATCTAAAGGATCAAAAGCAACAGCATAACAGCCCGATGCCAAGATAGCTAGCACAGCAGTGAGAAGAATCTGTGAGTAAAAGACACCAAAATAAGAGTTTTACTTTTAAGTGAGCAAACAAATTTGTTTTCTTACCAGTTTCATGTTGACTGTAGCTATTAAAAACGAAGATATCAGATATTGGACCCTTCTTGAAAGCATGACTGCAACGAATCGAACTAGCTACGCGTATACTTAATGCATCGATTTCACAACGTCAATTTGCTTGACATCGAGTCTGGCACGGCTCATTAAACTCATTAAAGTAGTTATGTGCAATGGAACTAAATCATGAGAAACATTCACATTTACTGTACTTCCAGAAAATAACAGCAACATTCATATGAGTCAGAAGACTCGATTTGTTAATTTGAATGTGAGGAGTGGAAATATCGAGGGGTATAAAAAGATCTATAACACATTTCATATTTTCTACCCTAAAGCCATTGAAAATGGGAAATCAGGGTGTAATGGTTTTGTTGAAATGTATGTAACAGGCAGAAGGAGGCGTGGCAGTCCCCATAAAGTACAGTAGAATCCGGTTATAGCGACATTCAAGGGACCGTCGATTTTACGTCGCTATACCCGGCGGACGCTTTAACCAGATGGACCAAAAAAATATTTTTTTTAACTTTTTACGGTTGCCAAGTACATAATAGCTTTTAACATTAAATAATGTAAATGTTTAATCAAAACTAAGATTTTGTATAAATTTATTTCAATAACATGGCTTAGAAACATTTTTGTGACGTCAGCATTGTACTTTGTCTCTCTCCCTCTCTCTGTCTTGGCAGCATTTGGGACGTTGCAAAGCACACAAGCAAGGGTACTGATCACTGATCAATACATACATGTATACATTTCTAACAGAGTCTTTTTATGCTGAAATTTTTTGTCATTATTTCGCGATTTTTTGTTTGTCACGTCGTAATAACCGGTAAATGACTCAAAAATATGAAAAAAAATCGTCGGCATAAGCGGATTGTCGTTAAAAGCGGAGACGTACTAAGCGGAGGTTCTTTCATATAAGTTTGTATGGGGACCAACCAAGACATCGAAATTTCGTCGACATAGCCGGTTGGACGCTTTAAGCGGAGTCGTTATAACCGGATTCTACTGTATATATATTCTTGATCAGGGCGATGAGCTGAGTTGATTTAGCCTTGTCCGTCCGTCCGTCCGTATGAGTGCGTCGATCTCAGAAGTTACAAGAGCTAGAGAGCTGAAATTTTGCATGTAGACTCGAATATACCATACGCAGTACAAGTTTATCATATTTTTTCGATAACTTATTCGATATTTTTTTATCGAGGATAATCGATTAATTTATATTGTTTTTCGGCCATTTGATACACACATTTTTCCATTTACATATAATGATAACGCTCTGGAAGTTTCATTAAGATCGTACATCTACAAACGAAATTATTCAACAAATAAATTGTCATAATATTGTCCACACTGCAGCACAGCCCAAGCGCAGTCGCTGCTTACTGCGCAGTCAGCAGAGCGCGGGCTTAAGCGAGCGTGTGGATGCATGTGTATGTATGTACATATGCTTGCATAAAAGAAGTGCAGAATGATTAGAATATCAGCTTGGAGGGTTCAGGGTATCCCCTAGTCGAGCAGTCTCGACTAGAGCCTTCTTACTTGTTTTTATACCCTGAACCCATTGAAAATGGGAAATCAGGGTAGAATGGTTTTGTTAAAATGTATGTAACAGGCAGAAGGAGGCGTGGCAGACCCCACAAAGTATATATATTCTTGATCAGGGCGACGAGATAAGTTGATTTAGCCCTGTCCGTCTGTCTGTCCGTCCGTCTGTTCGTCTGTCCGTCTGTCCGTATGTTTGAACGCGTCGATTTCCGAAGATACAATAGCTACACTTCAACTTTTTTAAAAATGTCCGTATATAGCACGCGCATATCGAGTTTATCACAAAATAACGATAACTCGTGATATTTTTTATGATAATACTTATGAAAGTCAATTATAAATTATATTTAATTTTTAAGCTAGAGTCTAAATTTTAATGTAGATATATGTAGTTTTGATTTCGGTTTTGTTTTATTACCACTATATTACCTCACTATTGTAAAAGGCGTATTTCAAATACTAGAGACTTTATGAGCTTCGGATATACAGATAGTAATGATATATAAATTTAAAGTTTCATGAAGAGTACATAAAAAAGTTATAAAATTAAATTTATGAGAGCCCACTGCAGCCATGCGTGTTTATGTGCGTGCTATGTGTGTATGTAGTGTGTGTGTTCCTTTTGTAAGCAAAAGACGCGGAGATTATTGAATATAGTTGAGGGTTCAGGGATTTCTAGTCGAGCAGTTCGAAGAGTTTTTATTGTTTTGTGATAATATATGCGTGTGTATGTACGGACAGACAGAGCACAGGGTATATAATAGCTTGTCGCCTGATAAGATATATTTACTTTATGAGGTCTGCAATGATTCTTTGCCGTTAAAATTTTACAAAATAGTATACCTGATTTTATATTATAGCTAGAGACCTCAATTTTTTTTAATGTTGTTATAGCAGGCATATCGAGTTTATACAAAAAAACGATAACTCGTCGATTATTTTTTGTATCGATAAAAACTATCGAAAGTTGTTGTAAAAATCTTTAAGCTAGAACTAACTTTTGTAGATTAATTTTTTTTAATTTTTTTTTTGTTGTTTGTTTTTTTTTTTTTTTTTTTTTTTTTTTTTTTTTTTTTGTTTGTTTTTTATTTTTTTTTATACAAATTTATTGTATTCTTTTGTGAGCATTAGGAGTTTATTAAGTTTTCTTTTTTTTGTTATGATATTATTTATTATTTATGATATTATTAATTAATTGAAATTATCATCCAGGTTCAGAAGAGAGATTTACGTACTCAAATTGGATAAATTGAAAACAATTTGCAGACTTAATTTGATACCAAATAAATAATTTGACCACCTCAAAACTGATTTTATTTTACATTATGAATGATATTTGATATACATTATTCTTCAAGAAGAAAGTCGGTGAGGGACCAAAATGACACAACAGCAACAGATAAGCCGATGCAGACAGTAGCACAGCAGTGAGCAGATTGTGAGTAAAAGACAAAAAAAGATTGTTAAGTGAGCAAAAAATTTGTTTTTAAGTTTATGTTGATTGTGTTCTTTTTTTAGAGATATTATTTGGGATTGGACTGTATTTTATTTTGGAAGCATGACTGCAACGAATCGAACTAGCTACGCGTATACTTAATGCATCGATTTCACAACGTCAATTTGCTTGACATCGAGTCTGGCACCGACTCATTAAAGTAGTTATGTGCAATGGAACTAAATCATGAGAAACATTCACATTTACTGTACTTCCAGAAAATAACAGCAACATTCATATGAGTCAGAAGACTCGATTTGTTAATTTGAATGTGAGGAGTGGAAACATCGAGGGGTATAAAAAGATTTATAACACATTTTATATTTTCTACCCTAAAGCCATTGAAAATGGGAAATCAGGGTATAAGGGTTTTAGACAGCAGAGACCCAATCGTCGATATAGCCCTGTTTGTCTGTCCGTAAGAGGGCCGACATCCCTGAAGAAATAAGAGATATAGAGCTGGGATTTTGCATGTAGACTCGTGTATACCATACGCAGTACGAGTTTATCATATATTCTCGATGACTTTTGTTAAAAGTATGTAACTGGGAGAAGAAGGCGTGGGAGACCCCATAAAGTATATATATTCTTGATATATTTAATTTTATTTATTTTCTATAATACATTCATAACAAACATCATTTGTATGCGATTCTCATTTATTCTTGTTTGGCTTGAAACATTTTATAATATATTTTCAAGCAATGTTCTTAGATTCCTCCAATCATATACATATATAATTTTTTCTTAAAATATTAATTCTTTTCCATAGATGCTTGACTATTGTCATGTGCACATATCATTTGTTTGTTATCCCATTATATGTTAAATTAGATGAAGTTGCTATCATACCATTGCCATGACAGCAAAATACGTGTGAACAATCAATAAATGAAAATTAAAAAAAAAAATATATAATAATAAATTTTATCTTCTTTAGTATTTATTTCTTTTGGTTTTGAATATCGCCTATAGACTGTTAATTTAAATAATTTTACTAAGTAATATTATTTCGATCGTAAAATATTTGAATATTTGTACGGTTAAGGTTTTAAGGTTCAGAATATCTTTATCTTTCCATTATAATTTATACTTTATTCTATGAATATTCGTATTGTTCAATAAGATTGAAAAACTTCAATTCACAGCATCAATCGGCTACCATAACCCCCAACCCCCACCTAACACCCCCACCCGAGGAGCTAGGGCAGATGCCCGTTGGGTGCGCAGCTGCTTGGCCTAGCGCAAACATTTTACGTTCAAATGAAAATCAATAAAAAGCTCAATGACGTCAGTTGCGTGTGTGAGCACACAATACAAGCGCACTCTCACGCTCACACACATACACATACACATATACATACACATACACATAAAGCCATGCGTCCGCTGTCTGTTTATGTTTGAGATGAATGTGGAAGGCCCGCTGGCAAATGAGCTGCGTACGAGCCGCCCAGCCGCCCAGCATACCACCCGCAGGATCCGTCGACAACCGAGCTTCTGCCGAAGACAATGCATTGGCCAGCAGCGGCAAACGTACAAGTTGCCCCTCGCATGCTAAACGTTGCATTTCAAGGCGAGGACCGTCTCTGCCTGACTCCTTTTCGCGAGATCACACGATAACTGACCATAAGCAGCAAGGATTTGAGTACGCACTAGACGAGCGAAGTTTCCCATTTTTTTTATATGGAGCCTGAAAGTATGCATACATTTTTTTCCACTTGTTTACTTTATATATAATAAGACCATATGGGATATTCCTGAGACACCTTTGTGATCTTAGTCTCAATTAATTGACTATATTGCAAGAATTTAATATATAAATTAATTAATTTATTTTATTTATTTACTTCATTTATTTACTTTATTTATTTATTTCCTTAAAAATATTGACATAACGAGAGTCAACTAATATTAAATAGCCCAAACAAAGTACAGAAAATAATGACAATACTACGAGTATCACCAACCCTTTGGGGGTATTTTCTTTGCCAGTCCAGGCAACAATGGCCCATTTCACAACCAAATGTGGTCAGTGATGAGACTATTGAGACTATGAAAAGAAAGTGTTAAAATGACAACTCAAGATAAATGTTAGCAGAGCTTAACTGTTAATATATTTAATATTATAATAATTCTTAAGGTAAAAACAAAACTAACAATTCAATAACATTATAGTAATAGCCGCAAGAGGTCTAACACCTGCCAGACCCCTAAGACGTCTCAAACAGCAAGGCTTTGCTAAAACAATGCGTATACAATAAATATTATTATTTTTTATTTATTTATTTAATTTTTTTATTTTCTCTCAGTCCTCACAAATGAGTGAGATTTGGTCCTAATTTCATGTACATAAATGTGTTGTTAAAGTATTATATTTGATCGTATTGTTTCTACACTTAATAGACCAAAATACCAAAAAAAAAAAAAAAAATTATAGTAATGACAGCTGTGATTTATGTTATTTTGCGGTCCCTTCCTTTATTCCATTTATATTTATATAGTACAAGTTGAGGAAATTCTATCATATACCTGAGTTTTAGGATGTCATTGTAGAATTGGATACTTCTGTCGCTATCCTGAATCATATTTAACAAAATGGATTGAACGGAGGAGCTATGCGAGGGTCAATTTAAATGCAGATTTCTGGCCAATACCATACGAATGGAATATTCAGTTAAGATCATGGGCCATCAGCACCACCCAACAGCTCAACTTGAACACCTGCCAGGCCGTACACCTCCATTACTCGTCTTCGACCTAATCACCCCCCAACCAACACCAACTAATTCACTCTCACCAGTTAATTCCCTCTTTACAATTTTTATAACATTTTTATACTCTGAACCCATTGAAAATGGGAAATAGGTAGAATGGTTTTGTTAAAATGTATGTAACAGGCAGAAGGGGGCGTGGCAGTCCCATAAAGTATATATATTCTTGATCAGGGCGACGAGATAAGTTGATTTAGCCCTGTCCGTTGTCTGTCCGTCCGTCTGTCCGTCTGTCCGTATGTTTGAACGCGTCGATTTCCGAGATACAATAGCTAGAGACTTCAACTTTTTTAAAATGTCCGTATATAGCACGCGCATATCGAGTTTATACTAATTTCGATAACTTGTCCGATTATTTTTTTATCGATGAAAAACCTTATCGAATGTCAATTATTAAATTATATCTCCTACATCTTTGAGCTAGAGTCTCCAAATTTTAAACGTGACTCATATATACTTTCTAGATTTCGGTTTTTATAATTCACCCCCCACCCTATATCCAGCCCCTCACCCTCAACTTTGTAAAATGCGTATTTCAAATACTAGAGACTTGAGATTCGGCACATACACGCATAGTAATGATATAATCACAATCTAAAAGTTTCATGAAGACGTACGTCCACAAAAAAAGTTATTAAATAATTAGTTTCATGAGAAGCCCACACCAGCCCATGCGTGCGTGCTTTGTGCCTTGTATGTGTGTGTGTTTTGTAAGCAAAGACGGTTATTGTAGTCGAGCAGTCTCGACTGAGCTTTCTTACTTGTTTCTAATTATTTCTTATTCTTATTCAATTAATTGTTTTATCTCTGGGGTCAAATAGATAGCAAATAAAATTTGAATTCATATCTTAACATGCCACAAATAAAACAAAATATTATTGGATTAAATCTTTGACTCGTTTATTGCAGTTCACTTAAAATTCCTTCGCATGTTGCCAAAGTTAATTATGATCGGTGCTCTTCCTCGTAACGATTTCCAACGCCGTCTCGGTGCTGGTGCTGGTGCTGGTTCTGGTGCTGGTGCTGGTACGCAACTAGGATCACTAGCATTTGCCGAATCTGCGCACTCTGCTTCGGTGCAAGCGCCAGGAGTTGCACATTGCCCTTCGCTGCTCTCTGATTAAGCAAATGGCCAGAATGGCAAAGCCGAATATCAGGGTTTGAGCTCTCATCTCGAATCGAATAAAATTTAATGGCCCGAAGTCTTCCTTTTATAGCGATTTTCAAATGCGTCATTGGCTTTAATTCACGTTCAGTTGGTTAAACAAATGCTCATTCGATATTAAATAAATACAAATGGTTTATCTTCAAATATAATAATTAAGTTAACTTTGTTTGACATCTGTTTTGACCAAAATGTCTGTATACAATATACATATACTATGAATATATATACATAACTGTATTCTTCTAATTCCAAGTAAGAGACTAAGTACTCTGCGTAGAAATTGGAATTTGTTTCATATAACCCTCATAATGTCCTACGTAATGTAGAGTAGGACAAATCTAGAGGATTCTTCTGTGCTGTATTTATTTAGTTATACATATATAATTCGTATCTGTGTACAAATAAATATATACAATATACAATAGGATGAGCTACTTACATACATACTAATAAGCATAATAGCATAACAAGATTTTTTTATTTATTTATTTTTTAAAAATAATTTTATTCTTATCTTATTAAAATTGACAAAACTATCAGTTTTTAATATACATATATACATATATATACATTATATTTAATCTACCATATTGATATATACCTCATCAGAAAGGTAATTCTTCAATCTAAAATTTAGCATTTTCACTTTTTTATGGGCGGTTGAATAAAACACCGAATATTAATGCTAGACACTGTATATATTATTTTTTTCCATACGCCCTTATTAAAGATAACTTTTTTCTTCTCCAAGCTATCTTGTTAAGATTGTCCCATGATTTTCGATTGAATTGATTGCACCTCGATCTCGATTTGCTTAAAATCAAAAAATGGTGCGGGCTAAAAAAAAATAATAATTTCTTGTGCGATATAAGCATATTCGCGCATAAGATTGTGAGTATGGGCTTGCAGTATACTCTAAAACACACTAAATCATAATTAAACAGTAAACTTTCTCGTTCCGTAGCTGCTCTCAGTCGCAGAGCCTTACTGTATAAGAAAATATCTATATTTTTATAGCATATATGCAATCATTAATCAAACAAAGCTCACATACGCTTCAAAATAAAATTTCTTTAACCAAATAATTATCGAAAATATTGAAAAGTTGTAGAAAGGTAAAAATTATTTTAGAGGTGAAAGAAAATAGATTTGACACAGTTATCCTGTACAAAATTTTAGAAATTAATATTGCTCAGTTTTTCTATATCATTTTATTTATTTTATATTTTTTTGATTTATTTATTTATTTATTTATCTATTTATTTATTTATTTATCTATTTATTTATTTATTTATTTTATATTATTTTATTTTATTTTTATTTTTTTTTTTTTGACGCAGATTTATTTATTTATTTTTTTGTTTTTCATTTTCATACATTTTTGTCTAATTTTAAAAGCATAGATCAGTTCGGTTTAAGTATATCAGCTTTTCGCCCATTTGCTTTTTCTTGTTCTTGTAACTATTTTTAGCTGACTGTAAAAATAATCTGTTCACCAAGTGGAAAATTGCAGTGCATTTTATGATACGTAAACTATCATAAAATTGTTTGAGTATTATGATAATTAGAGTTAATAAATGATAATGATGATAAATAGAGTTAATGTACATTTAGGTCAAATTAATTGAGCACCAGTTCGAAACACGGATCGCTAATTGATCGAAAATTGAAAGAACTAAAAGAGATCAACAATACCAAAACGTTTAACTGTTCTGCATTGTTTTTATTTTTATTTTTTATTTATTTTATTAATTTATTTATTTCTTTTTGTCAATAGTTTCATTAAATTTCTATAGAACATAACTTATTTGTAAACATCAAATGAAATATCCATTTAAGCCGTTTTATCATTTATTTCAGCTCCCTTTAGTTTTTTACCATATAGACTAGGGCCCGTCCACTTCCCCCCCGTAACAATTTTGTACGCCCTCTGCAACTAGGATCTGCGGCATTTTCAGGAAGCGCACATTCCGCTTTGGTGCAAGAGCAGGCCCCCTCACCATCTCCTATTAAGCAAATGGCCAAAATAGCTAAGCCTAATATCAGTATTTGAGCTCTCATCTCGTCGAATTGAGCCAAGTGGCCTTAGGTCTTCCTTTTATATCGAACCTAAAACGCGCCTTTGCCTTTAATTCAAATGCAGTTGGTTAAACAAATGCTCACTCGATATTAAATAAATAAGATGAGTGATCTAGTCGACTAGGAGATACCCTGGACCTGCAAAGCAATGATTTCCCAATCATTCTGCACTTCTTTTGTGATGCAGTGAGGGCAATTATTGAGAAGTTATTTGTTGAATAGCTTCTTGTTGTAGAACTATCTTCATGAAACTTTTAGAACGTGACCACAATACCTAAAATATTGAGGGCGTAGGGGCGTGGAATCCAAAATCAGTAAATACAAAATCTTTGTATTTATCAAATATATTATTATTATTATATAATACATATTAGGAAAATGATCAATAGTCAGTGTTTGAGCTCTTAAGTCGTCGAATCGAGTTAAGTGGCCTAAAATCTTCTTTTTATGGCGATTGACAGTCTTATGTTTATTTAGAGTTGATTGTTCAAGCTCAGTTGATTAAACGAATGAGCGTTAAATGTTAGATAAACAAATACGATTCGAAATTTCATTTAAAACAAAGCGTTCGGTAAAATCAACAATCTTTATTTGTTATCTAATCAACTGTTTTACCAAAAAATATAAATAAATAAATAAACAACTTTGAAATATATTTAGGTATACGATGCCAAGCAGGAGTATTTAAAGAGACGGAATAGTCTTCAATCTTCATTTACTAATCGTCTCTGTACCTGTGTGAGCCGAGTCTATGCCAGATGTATACCTTATAAATGTTACTACTAAGTACAAGACAAAAGGATGCATTACCCTCCTCATAAAATGTATATATTTGAGTAGGATCACTCAGATACGAAAGCTCGAAACTTTTAATATTTGTAGATTCCTGTATACCATAATTTTTTCCGATTGCTCCAATGTCCAATGTCAATATTACCGATAGTAATCGATCGTTATACTCCTTCACTAGGGGCGTGGTAATTCCACGTTCAACATTTGCCGATATACCAGAAATCATATCAGTTGATGGGCTAGATAGCTTAAATTTGGTATGTCGATCCGCGTCGATCACCCAAGATCAAAAAGGTATGGCGAATAATCTACGCCCATTGGGAACGTGTCAAATCGGATTTGAAGATATAGTGATCTTTAAAATTATGCTATATTTTGGGCACTATTGATGCTAGAGATCTGAAATTTGGCATATATATATTCGAGTTGACCACTCATATCCAAAAAGCTATGGCGGATATATCTACACCCCGAAGGAGGCGAGTCAAACCGCACAAGATTCTACTTTTATAGTCGAAAAACTAAGTTTTTGTATATTTTGGAAACACTTGTATAAATATACGCATTACATATTAGCCTATGATGATTATCGTTTGCAAAATATAAACAAAAGATTATTTGTTTTACTGTCAATTGTTTTATTCATCGATACACTAAATTATAAGGCAAATAAACTAAAATATTCATTTGTTGTTTTCTGTCGTAATATTTGTGGGGGGCCGTGCGGGGTGCCTTTTTATACTCATTCACAAAAAAAATTCACAAATTGTTTTTTTTTTTTTTTTTTTTTTTTAGCAATCTCCGTCTTGCTAGTCGTCTATTGAAGCCAGAGAATTTGGAGCGTATACTCACATACACCTCTATATTGAAAAGATATAGGGGTGTATATTCATATGAGTATTGTTATTACTTTCTGGAAGTATTGTAAATGTGATGTTCCACGTGATTTAGTTCCGGTGTAAATAACTAATAAGATATGTTTCAGACGTGTCAGATAAAATGTCAATAATTTTTATGGTGTTAAATCGATGCATTACGTATACGCGTAGCTATTTCGATTCGTTGCAGTCATGCTTTCAAAAAGGGTATAAAATGGACGGTCGAGGTGCGAATAATATCTTCGTTTTTCAAAAGAAGCTACTATCAACATGAAACTGGTAAGAAAACAAATTTGTTTGCTCACTTAGAAGTAACAATTAAAGTAACTTATTTTGGTGTCTTTTGCCCACAGATTCTTCTCACTGCTGTGCTAGCTATCTTGGCATCGGGCTGCTATGCTGCTCCTAATGGTCCTTTTGATGGTCCCGGAGTTCAGATTGAACCATAACGTATATCCAAATATGCACTTTATAATGTAGAAATAAAATGAAGTTTTGAGCTGGTCAAATTATTTATTGTGGGTACTCAAATTAAGTTTGCAAATTGGGTTTCAATTCAGCCAATTTGAGTACGAGAGAATTCTCTCTTCTGAACCTGGACGAATAATTTCAAATTCTCATATGACTTAATTGCACTTATTAACACTTAATAAGACGATTAAATTTTTACATTATTGACTAACAATGCATGACTATTGGTGAATGTATCTGTAAATCGATCATATAGATTGATCTCTATATGACGTTTCAATTAGAGAGAAAAACAAGAAAAAAACAAGTAAGAAGGCTCTAATCGAGACTGTTTGATTAGGATATCCCCTGAACCCTTCGGAGAACTGATTTTTCAATAATTCTACGCGTATTTCTGCTTACACACAGACACACGCGCGTAACCACACATACATATACACACATAGTAACGCACGCATTAACACGCTTGGGCTGCAGTGTGCGCTTACTATGGGAACTTCATTGTTTAATAACTTTTCTTGTGGATGTACGTTCTTCATGTAACTTTTAGATTGTAATTGTATCATTAATATGCGTGTATAATGCCGAAGTTCAAGTTAAATTTAGTGGTGAGGGGTGAATTATAACTAAAATCTATAAAGTACGTATAAATCTACATTGAACATTTTGAGGCCCTATAACTGATTTTCGATAAGGTTTTTATACTGTTAACAAAATAACGAAAGGAGCTATCGGGTTTTTGTGATAAACTCGATATACGCGCGCTATATACGGACATTTAAAAAAAGTTGAAGTCTCAAGCCTGTTTATCTTTTGAAATCGTAGCGTTCATATATACGGACAAACGGACGGACGGACGGACAGACAGACGGACAGGGACATATCAAGACTCAGTTCGTCGACCTGATCAAGATATATATATACTTTACGAGGACTGCAACGCTTCCTTCTGCCTGTTACATACTTTTCAACAAAACCATTATACCCTGATTTCCCATTTTCAATGGGTTCAGGGTATAAAATATGAAATGTGTTATAGATCTTTTTATACCCCTCGATGTTTCCACTCCTCACATTCAAATTAACAAATCGAGTCTTCTGACTCATATGAATATTGTTGTTATTTTCTGGAAGTACTGTAAATGTGAATGTTTCCCATGATTTAGTTCTAGTGTAAATAACTAATATGATATGTTTCAGACGTGCCAGACTCGATGTTATGCAAATTGACGTTGTGATATCGGTGCATTACGTATACGCGTAGCTAATATCCATTTGTTGCAGTCATGCTTTCAAGAAGGGTATAAAATGGACGGTACAGGTCCGAATATTATCTTCGTTTTTCAAAAGAAGCTACTATCAACATGAAACTGGTAAGAAAACATAATTTGTTTGCTCACTTAAAAGTAATACTCTTATTTTGGTGTCTTTTACTCACAGATTCTGCTCACTGCTGTGCTAGCTGTCTTGGCATCGGGCTGCTATGCTATTATTGGAACCTACCCACCATTCCAGACCCAGAACTACCAAAGTAAAATCTTAAACTGGTTTTCGAAATATAATGTATATTCAAATATACATTTTATAATGCAGAAATAAAATGCAGTTTTGAGCTTATAAAGTTATTTATTTTGGGTACTCGAAGTAAGACGTAAGGAGTAGCAAATTATTAAGAAATATAAACTATACATTATTGACGATTTAGGTGCGACCATTGGTCAGTGAACCTACAGTTCGAACCAACAGAGATTAAAATGATCAAATGAGAAGACCAATTGGGAAAGCTCTAGACAGAGGTGCCGCACAGGTGATTCTCTGAGTCCCGATTGCAACAATAATGTAACTGTAACAAGTAGAAAATCTCTTGTCGAGACTGCTCGACTAGGAGATGCCCTCAACCCTGTGAATCAATCACATGCACATATCTGAGTTTTGTCGGTTCTAATTACGCTTAAAAACAAAATCCAACTATCGGGCATTGTCATAAATAAGTATGAACGTTATAGTCGGGCGATACCAATTGCAGAATACTCATTTACAGCCCAAACGTTGTCTCTAGTGGGCAACAAAAAGCAGGACATGATTTAGTTCCAGTGAAAATCCTTAATCTAAAACGTTTTGTTCGTGTCAGAGTCGACATCAAGCAAATTGACGTTGTGAAATCGATGCATTAAGTATACGCGTAGCTAGTTTGATTCGTTGCAGTCATGCTTTCCAAAAAGTGTATAAAATGGACAGTCCAGTCCCGAATATTATCTTCGTTTTTCAAAAGAAGCTACTATCAACATGAAACTGGTAGGAAAATAAATTTGTTTGCTCACTTAGAAGTAACAATCTTTTTTTGGGGTCTTTTACTCACAGATTCTGCTCACTGCTGTGCTTTGCTATGGTATTGCTGTTGTTACTGTCCCTTGGATACCAGAGCCACGAACTGCACCCCAAAACTAGTTTTTGAAATATAATGTGTATTCAAATATACAATTCATAAAGCATAAATAAGTTTTGAGCTAGTCAAATTATTTATTATGGGTTTGTTAAGTAAGCCGACAAATTGGTAATGGGCGTAGAAACCTCATTTTTGGCCAGTTCTTAGGAAGAGCTAACAGTAACCTAACTGAAAAATTTGGATGCTTGCGCTCTAAAGATGTAAAAATTAGAGGTTATTTTTCGATATGCCACGCCCCTAAAGAGGCGTTCCACAAAATCAAGTTTTGAACGCCCGAGATGAATACTATCCGTTGATTGCTGCAATATTGGTTTGTTGCAATTTGATTATATGAATGCATTTTCATTCAGCCAATTCCTTTGGTATTGAGCAACAAGCAATTTTGTTCGATTGTAGTTTTCCCAGAAAGTTACTATTCTCTTGCACACATATCCTATTCCTTTTGGTAAATCACGAAACTATGCGATGTAACCATTGAAAATTTGTTTATAAAAATATACATATACATACATACATATATTTATATTTCATTTTTAATTATTGTGCGTTGGTTCCGCACCATAAAATAAAATGTTATTGGAATTAAAAGAAATTTATTATATTGAACCCATTGAAAATGGGAATTCAGGGTATAATGGTTTTGTTGAAATTGTATAAAGGGTTATTTTTATATATTTTAGTGGGGGGGTTTGTTTTCATTTTCCCTCTTTTTTTTTTTTTTAATTCCGCTAAGTAGAACCTCTACGTATTTCCTTTACGTCATTCCATTACGTAATTCCTCTACGTAGTTCCTCTACGTAATTCCATTACGTAATTCCTCTAAGTCTTTAAAAAAGCGTTTACCCCCACCAGGCCTGGACGACTGAAAAAATGCTGCAGCTGCTGCCCTTTATATAGGGCCACTTTTACTCAAGCACTGTCTCTCCCAAATGTTGAGCCTGACGGCAGGTAAAGCTTGTTGCAGTTGAGCTTCAAGTAAGCAATTGGAACGCTCTCTGATGCTGTGAGCAATCTAACATCGTTTTACCTAAGTACGAATACCAAATGAGAACTGCTGTATACATATAGATAACTTTAATGATCTTCTGCACTTCTTCTCTCCTTGCTTTTACTTTTACTCAAGCACTGATGCGTGTGTGCCTATGTGTATCTATATGTGTGTGTGTGTGTGTGTGTGTGTGTGTGTGTCAGAAAGACGCGAAGAATTATTGAAATATCGGTTCTCCGAAAGATTCAGGGGATTTCCTAGTAGAGCAGTCTCGACTAGAGCTTTCTTACTTGTTTTTCCTTGCATTTACTTAATTACATACTAATTTCTTTGTCATTATCTTCTTCATCTAATTTAATATTATAATTATCCTCATTGTCCTCAATTTGTTTTATTTGAAGCCACCTTCCGTGTTTTTTTTTTTCCTTCTTTCCTTTTAGCAAACACTTGAATATGGATCCGATGATTTTGCTCTGTAAATCAATATTGGCATTGATCCGACCATTTTTTCTTGAATGCTACAATCTGTCTTTTGCATACTTGCATTTTCCCCTAAGTAACCCAGATATATGTATATCTCTGAATAGAACTAAAAAAATTACTGATTTTCTTATCTATTTCTTTCTTTATCTCGTATTCCACATTGTTTTTGTTAATCTTGGTGTAAGTACCATCCGATCCAGTTTGAATTTTTCGATTGTTGATCCACCATATTGCAAGGAATCGCTGTTACTAATCCCGAACGTGCCCATATTATTAGAATGTAAGAATGTAAGCAAAAGGGGACAAACGGGGATGAGTTTTTGATTTCCCATGCAAGACAGGACTCACAAGTACAATCTACACCAATTAATTGCCTTCAGCATGGAACAGTTTATTAGTTATATTCCACGAAACACACACAGAACACATTTTAATTTTCTTATAATGGACTTCACTTTCATATTTAGTAGAAAAATCGCGTTCATGCCAAAAAATACATAATCTGTACCGATTGCAATCGGACAAACTTTTGTTAATAATAATTATAATTTTTTTATACCCTGACCCACAATGGGACAGGGTTAATGTTTGTTAAAATGTATGTAAGGGAAGGAGGCGTGGCATACCCCACAAAGTATATATTCTTGATCAGGGCGACGAGTGAGTCGATTTAGTCCGTCTGTCTGTCTGTGTCCTGCCGTATGTTTGACGCGTCGATTTCGAGCTTGAGAGCTAGAGACTTGAATTTTTTATTTAAATGACCGTATATACAGCGCGGATGTCGAGTTTAGCTTTAGATTCGATAATTTCCGTTTGTTTTTATCATAAAATTCAAGTTCAAATCAGATGCCAGTCACTTTGTGATGATTTTTCATTTTTTAAATTTTCAAATATTCAATGGATTTAGATCATATGCTGAAAGTTTCATTAAATTCGTTAAGTCTATCATTTTGAAAAAATCATTAAATATTAGGCCAATTAACAAACGCACATCGCAGCCACAACAGTTTTCTATAGTGTGCACATACATTCAAATACATTAGTTTAGTTTAGATTTGTAGAGCGCTGGGTGATGTTTTTTTTATCAAACCGACAGAAGTGAAGTGGCGTAGTGATAGCAGCGCGCCACTCAACGGAGGTCTCGGCTTCGACCCCAGATCGGGCGGATTTGTTTAGTTTTTTTTTTGTTTAATTATTTTATTGTGATTTTTTGTTTGTTCGTGTTCTAGTCGAGCCTCTCGACTGGTTTCTTCTTTTTTTATGATTTGCGAATGACTACAATCTTTCTTACACGACCTGACCTTCAATGCTAAGATTTAAAAAAAAATTATTAAAGCTCGTACAAAATTATGAGATGTGTTATAGATCTATTTAAAGTATATTCTAAATATAATTTAAAATTCGGATACCCCTCACGTATTTTCATATTTAAATTGACTCACATGAATATTGTTATTACTTTCTGGAAGTACAGTAAATGTGATGTTCCACATGATTTACACTAGAAAATGACTAATATGATACGTTTCAGACGTGCCATATAAAATGTCAAGAAAATTTATGGTGTGAAATCAGTACATTACGCATACGCGTAGCTAGTTCGATTCGTTGCAGTCATCTTTCAAAAAGGGTATAAAATGGACGGTGCAGGTCCGAATAACATCTTCGTTTTTCAAAAGAAGCTACTATCAACATGAAACTGGTAAGAAAACAAATTTGTTTGCTCACTTAAAAGTAACAATCTTATCTTGGTATCTTTTACTCACAGATTCTGCTCACTGCTGTGCTAGCTATCTTGGCATCGGGCTGTTATGCTGTTGCTAATGGTCCTTTTGGTCCTTTAGATAAAGGACCGGACTATACTATTGAAGAATAATGTATATACAAATATGCACTTCATAATGCAGAAATAAAATTCAGTTTTGAGCTGGTCAAATTATTTATTGTGGGTATTCATATTAATTCTGCAAATTGGTTTTCAATTCAGCCAATTTGAGTACGTGAGAATTCTCTCTTCTGAACGTGGACGAATAATTTCAAATTCTCATAAGACTTAATTGCACTTATTAAAACTTAATAAGACGATTAAATTTTTACATTATTGACTAACAATGCATGACTGTTGGTGAATGTATCTGGAAATCGATCATATAGAGATCAAAATGACGTTTCAATTAAAGAGAAAAACAAGAAAGAAAGCTCTAATCGGGGATGCCACACTTTTGTTTGTTTCTTTTTTTTTTGTTTAGTGTGCCCATCTGGAACTGATTTCAGGGTATAATAAATATAACGACTAATTTAATTTTAATCTGTTCTTTTAATATACCAACTATTACATGTATAAACATTTAAAAAAGAAATACTCTGGTGGCTACTCTGGTAGCCCTATAAAACATGTATTTTAAGTATCAGTGCATCACGTGGATTATATATGTTGTGTAGCTAAAGTTAACGATCTAGATAAATTTCTGATAAGTAATTTTTTTCAACAGCTCCTATTCAAAATGTAATTTTAATGGCCTCAGCTGAACGAACTAGAACTAAACTTTGAACAGACTGCTTTTACGTTTCCACGCATAAATAGGTTACAAGAACTTAATTGAGCCGTATGATCTGTCAAGACGAGCACCGTAGCTACATTAAAAACGGAATCTAAACAAAAATCCTGTTGCGATTTGTATTCACACAAAGGAACCAAAGAAGACACAGAAGAGCAGTCGAAACAGTGAACTGAAAGGGAAGAATTGTCTGCGTTGGCAGTTCAAATATTCAATGGGTAATTTCTATTGATAATCTTCTTATTTGTATGTTTATATATATATATATTTATGTATAATGATTTTCTTGAAATGTATGTAACAGGCAGAAGGAGGCGTGGCATACCCCACAAAGTATATATATTCTTGATCAGAGCGACGAGCTGAGTTGATTTAGCTTTGTCCGGCTGTCTGTCTGTCCGGATTTCAGAAGATATAAGAGCTAGAGACTTCAATTTTTTTTTTTTAAATGTCCGTGTATACCACGCGCATATCGAGTTTATCACAAAAAATCGATAACTCGTCCCGTTATTTCTTTATCGATAAAAAACCTTATCGAATATCAGCTATAAAAATGTATCTCCTACATCTTTAAAGCTAGAGTCTCCAAATTTTAAATGTAAGCTTATATGTGCCTTATAGAATTTTGGTTTTTGTTATAATTCACCCCTCGCCTCTATATCCACCCCCTCACCATCACCTTTGTAAAACGCGTATTTCAAATACTAGAGACTGGAGCTTCGGCATTTACACGCATATAAGTTTATAATCACCATCTAAAAGTTTCATGAGGAACGTACATCCACAAGAAAAGTTTTTAAATAATTAAGTTCCCGTGGTAAGCCCACACTGTGTGTTAATGTGTGTGTGTGTGTTGTATAAGCAGAAAGACGCTAAAAATGATTGAAATAGCTGTTACTCGAAGTGTTCAGGGGATCTCATACTCGAGCAGTCTCGCCTAGTGTTTTCTTACTTGTTAATGCTGATTTTTTGTGCTCTATTTGTATTGGACATGATCGCTATCAATCAGACATTGCGGCGAAATGGAAACAACAATAATAACAACAACTACATGGGGCGATATACACACGAAGTTTATGAATATGCAACATGACGTTTGGAGGCAAGACCAACAGCGAATTGTAAAGTTGTCAGAGATAAAGAGAGAGAAAGAGAGAAAGAGATATATAAAGATGAGATGATGAAGAGGGGAGAATGCATACTCAAGCTAACGCACACACATGCTTACATTTATTATCGTATTTAGTTTGTAGTAGGTGTTAAAATTGCACATGAAATATGAAAAGGCACTCATAACAGAAGCAGCACACTAACTGTACCCTATCCTGCCCTTGCGCTCTGTTCACACATTTCAGCACGGCTAATAACTCCCTTGGCTTATTCACCACGACGAGAGCGCAGCAAAGAGATAGAATGATAGAGAGCGAGTGAGAGAGTGGAGAGTGGGACCGAGGGAGGAAGGTAGGTCGCTCGAGTGAGGAGCAAGAGGCAAACGCTGACGACAATAGCAGCAACTGCTATTCCCGTTCGCTCTCTCGTTCTCGTTCTCTCTCCCTTTACCTTGCTCTGTCTCTCCTTAGCGGTGGCTAGTGGGTGGCACTGTGGCGCCGCCTGTCGACTCGACACTTGAAAGCTCAGACGCTGCTGTTGGCTTCAGTTTCAGTTTCAGTCGTTGTCGTGTCGTGATGTCGTTGCCGTCGTCGTCGTTGTTGTAGTCGCAGCAACAGCAGGAGCAGGCAGCAGGCAGCAGCTTCAGCCAGCAGCACCAGCAGCAGCCGCAGTCGCGCTCATTGTACAACAACAAACACAACAACAACAGCAACTAAAACAACAATAATAATAACAGTAACAGCAAATAGTTGATAAAAAAAAAAAAAAAAAATACCAAAAATATAAAAACGGAAAAAACGTATACAAGTAATTCATTAACGAAAAATTGGCGAAAACGAATTGCGCATATGGAATGCACGCTGTCATATCTGCAAGACCATACATACATATATGTATATATATAAATTTATATATGTATATATAAAATAGTTACATATGCAGTGTGTTTTACAAAAAATTGTTTAACAACTACGTGAATTGTGTGTGCGTGTGTGTGTGTTTAAAGTGAAGCAAAATTAATTTTCAGTTCCCGTTGCCTTTGATACATATTCCTGTATACACATACAAACATATATGTATATATGTTTATATATATTTTTGCTTTGTTTCGTGCTTTTTTCTGTACACACAACACGCAACCCGAATCAGCGCCTCTCCTCGCGCCTCGTCTCGCTCCTCCCGCTCCCTGCCTGCACCGAAAAACAGAAGAAGAAAAAAAAGCCAAAAAAACAGAAGAAAAAAAAAATCCCCAACCCAATAAGCTCTCCACGTTTTCGTTGTCGTTTTTGTGGCCGTGATCTCGTCGTGTCTTGTCTTTCGCCTCGCCTGCGCCCCAGGACACACACACACACACACACTGACACCGACACTTTACTAACTGTTTTCTAATTAACGACATTTGTCAAATTCAATAAATTCAAAGTAAATAAAAATCAAAGCAGAGCAGTGCGCAAAAAAATGGAAATAAAACTGTAAAGCAATTAAGCGTGTGTGTGCACTAGTGTGCGTGCGTGTGTGTGTGCATGCGTGCGTGTGCGTGTGCGTGTTTTGTTGAGTTGAGGCAGCAGTCACTCAGTTTGGCCACTGACTCGCTCGCTCGCTCGCCGTGATAAGTTCACCACACACACAGCAACAACAACAGCAACAGCAAAAGCAAAAGCAGCAGCAACAACAAATATCCCAATGAGCGCAGAGCCAACAAAAACAATGCGCATCGCAAATGTTAACTGTTAACTGCCAAAGCGCAGAGCACAAAAATGTTGGCAGCCCTCTGCTGCTCTGCTGCACACACACACACACACACGCATACGCACACACTTAAGTGTCGTCTAATGACAAATTGCTTTGGCTTGTGTGTAAAAAAAAAGGACTACAACAAGTTGCAGCTGGACAGTGGGCAGAGAGTGCATCAAGTTGAATGTGCGTGTGGCCTACTACCTCTTCCTCTCTCTCTCTCTCTGCCTCTGCTCACTACCAGCTGTCAGCTGCCTCTGCTTCCATTGTCCTCTTGGCAAACCAGTATTTACGCAAAATATCCCAGTATTTTTTGTTGTTGTGTGCGTGTGCTTGCAGTCAGTGCAACATAATTATAGCTCTCAGCTTTTGGCTAAGCAGATGGCCACCGAAGCTCGAGAGGTTCGATTCGCGTGAAATTAGACAAATTTTTAGATTAATTATATACATACATATGTATGTATATACATATAGCGTGAGCCAAACGAATAAACGAAAATAAAATCATAATAATCAATAATTATATATGTATATGTATACCCATTGCAGTTCAAACATTTACAATTCAAGTGCATTCAAAATACAACAAATTGCTAAACCAGAGCATCTTTTGTGAATTTAAACTTAAATCATTTTACTGTATATACGCTTCGCTTTTCTATTAAACCAAATACAAATTGTGCTAAATAATGAAAATCTCTACATCTTCTAATGCAACAACTACTATGAAATCTAATTAATTTTCTATTGCAAACTAAAAAATATATAAAAAAAAAACAACAAACAAAATTTAAATTGAAACAACGAATGAAAAAACAACGCCGTTTACAACCAACAACAACTACAACTAAATAATAATAATAATAATAATACTAATGACGAATACATGTAAGCAAAACAATTTAGTTTTCATCTCTATATTGTTAAATTATTTATTCATTGGATTTTTTTTATTGATTGATATTAAAAAATATGAAAATATATGAAATATATTTAGCAAATAATTGAAGCAACTTTTGATAACATATTTAATTGTTTACTAATATTACCAGTGTTGTTAAATTTAATTATATTTTGAGTATTAAACTTGTTTAATTATTCTTATTATTTAATTATTGAAATATTTATTTATATAATAATTCTTATTATTTTATTTTATTATTTATTATTCTGAGAATGATGCAACAACATTAGATAATTCAAGGAATGTTCGACTAGGAATAGATAAATACACACTATCACATATTTATACAGTTACACACATGTATATATGTATGTATATTTATACAGTTACACACATGTATATATGTACACATGTATGGAGTTAATCATAATATAAATTCTGTGGGATGGGGCACTCCTTCTGCATGCCTTTTAACAAAACCATGATACCATGAATTCCCATTTTCAATGGTAAAAAGGAGAACAACAACAACAACAACAATGCAATGCAAACAATAGCCAAGAGATTGCCACTAAAGCAGCAAACACAATTGAGAAGGAAAATCTCGTTGTTGGCTTTGTTGCTCTTTACTGGCCAATGATATGGATGGGTAGCAGCTTGGGGCTTGGGTCTTGGGGCCTGCATAGATGGGCGGCAAATTTAATTAAAAGTTAAACTTGTTAAGCAACAGGGACGAGCACAAGCAACTACAGAAGCAGCAACAGCAACAGCGACAACAACAACAACAGCAACAATAAAGTCAACAGTAGCAACAGGCAGTCATTGAATCGATTTTACTTTCAGTTTACTCGGCTGTCCGCTCGAATTGGCAAACGTCACGAGTCTGAAACAACAATCACAAATGACAGCAGCAAACAAAGCCAAAGACAGCCAGCACGAATTGCAGATACCCTTTTGGTAAAGAGAAACTTTTGGGAATTTGCTGCAAGCAAAAGAAAGAAAAAATATTTTGTAATTTATAATAAATAATGTATAGATATTTTATGAACTGCATATGATTAAATAAGATACAGCTGGATATCTATGTTGAATAGGCCACCTCGTTTGATAAATTATTTATATATTATATCGATATATATCGATATATATATCGTTTTAAGTCACTCTTTATTTTATTCATTTTATTATTTATATTTTCTTCTTTTCCTCCACTCTTCATATTCTCCATTAATATTCAAAAATCTGCTAGCTTTGGATTATTCTCAAACTCTACCTAATACAAATCACAGTTTAGTTCTGCATAATATGTTGAATACAATTGTAATTAAGCTAGCTAAATAAGCTGTTAAAAAAAATGCTGAACTAGTTTAGTATTTAGCTTTATAATTTAAAAATTAATATATCCTGCCTAGCTACTAATATATTTGTTGATTGATTTATAATTTGTAAATACCAGTTTTTATTTTAGATTTACATATTTACTTTTATTGATTTATTTATTTTTTTTTTTATTTATTTATTTTTATTTATTTATTTATTTTTTATTTATTTATTTATTTTTTATTTATTTATTTATTTATTTATTTTTATTTATTTATTTATTTTTTATTTATTTTTTATTTATTTTTTTATTAATTAATTTATTTATTTTTTTTTTTAAGATAAGCGTAACAAAAATAGATTTCACTTTCCACGCAATATAATTAGGCCCCTGTTTGGACTTTTCTGTTGGATTGTTGACATTTGACAGCCACTGTATTTGCCCTGCTGCTGCTAATGCCGCCTACTCGAAGGGGCGTTGTCATCGGTGGTCATCCACTCGGTTGCCCGGACAAATGGCTACGATGACGACACGCGATGTCGTGGCCCGTTGCTAGAGCGACGCAGATAGCGGGTGTACGGACGTCATAAATGTTTGACAATGCACACGCGTCGTATGAGTAATAGAAAATCAACCATACGCCCCCGTGCACCATTCACCCCGCCCAGTGCAACTAGCTTAGCTGCTCAGTTGCTGCCGTGTGTAGGCGAAGCTTGTTAAAATTATTGTTTCAGCTGACAGCAGTTGTTCTTGTCTCATGTCTCATGTCTCTTGTTGTTGCTGTTGTTGTTGGGTTCAATAGGTGCATAAAATTGCTTTTTGTGTCCCTATGTCATCGTGCGCTTTTTGACATTTGCACAACATTTACAATGTCAGTTCCCAAGTGCCTGGCATCATCTCTCTCTTTCTCTCTCGCTCTCTCTATCTCTCTATCTCTCTATCTCTCCATCTATTTCGTTCATTTTGTTTGGCCAACTTTCAGTGCATATTCTCGCCCTTTTGCCATACCCTGCGTCGCAGTCAATGCTCGCCCATTGTAATTGACAAGTTTTGTTCACGAATAAATACATATATCTATTTTTTGTTCTTCTCATATTCTATGTGGTTGTCGTTGTCATTGTTTAACACATTTGTTTTCAGCTAATTGCAGGGAAATGGTGCGTCCCATTGTAAAAGTTGCACAGGAAGCGAACGGGGCGATTGCCTTTGTCCTGTACCTCATTCATGCTCTGTCTATCTCTCTCTCTCTCTCTCACTCTTTTGCTTAGTTTTCCACAAGACTCTGGCCCGTTTTATAAATGGCTGCAGTGTGACCAGCTGTGCCGTTGCACCAAGCCGCAAAAAAAAAACATGACCAAACCAAAAGTTGTTAGTAAAATAAAAAAAAAGGAAAAATGAAAAAATGTTTTCTACTTTTTGGGACTTGAATATGAGGAATTATAATTACATGCACGCAAACAGCAGTAACCGGACTGCAGCTGAAATGGGCCATTAGCTGCGAGTTCAACAGAACTTTCTGTGCCAGACAAGCGTCAGTAACAACAACAACCACAACAACAACAACAACAACGAGGGCTACAAAGTGGCCAAGTCATTGGCTCTTTTATTGTTTTGGCTTTGGCTTTGAGCCGCAAAAGGCAACTTGGCCACGTTTTCTTATAGCTGTATATGCCAAGAAATAAACTAGGCACACACATACATACACTCACACACACTCATACACACTCACACACTTACAGCGAGTGCATTGCACCCGGTGACGTTCCCAAATGATGCCATGAAAAAAATCTGCATAAATTTGCAATCGCCGCGGGAGATGACGTCACGAAAAATGAAAACAAGCTGAAATAAAAATATATATTTTTTATATAGTGCGAAATTAAATTTTCATTGATTCCTGGTCAACTGTTCGAGACTGATAAATGGCCAGCAGAATAGCCCAGTTAGCAACTGGTCAGCCAACTGTCAACGGCAACAGTTGCCCTTTCACATTCAAGTGCCACACGCATCAGCAAATTAATACTAAGTGCACTCGCAGGCAAACAAGAGAAGGAAAATGCATTTCAGTTGACTTGAATCAAGTTGAATTGAAGAACTTGGCAATGTTTCTTTATGCCTAGGACTGAATGCTAGTGTGCATTCGGAAGCTGGCGAAGAGGTGGACAGAAGGTCGTTTTGTGTATAAATAGTAATATAAATATAATAATAATATAAATATTCATAATATAATAATAGTATTAATAATAAATATTTTAAAAAAATAAACATTTATCATCATTTATAATTCAGTTATGACTTATAATTCAAGTCACTTTCCTTAGAATTGTTACTCGTGGCTTTGAGTTACAAATTCGAAATGAGTATTGAAATGTAAAAGGAGAAGATTTTGAGAGATAAGCGATTATGCGCTAAATGCAGTTTTAGACGTTCTATAAGAATCTTACACATGACAATCCGTTAAGTTAATAGCTTAAGATTTATGTTTATAGTGGAAAGGCTTAATCCTGAACGCATTGAGATTTTTTATTTTTAATTCTAAGCCAACCTCTTTGGAAAACCAACAGAAATTCAGTTGATATAATATAATATGATATAATATGATATGATAATATGATATAAAAATACAAATAAATAAATGATATAATACTAAAGGTATCATATTATATTCGATTGAATTAGTTTATAAGTTTAAATTAACTAAAAGAAAAATTCAACATGTTAATCATGTCATCTATGAGTTCATAAAGCGCATACATATATATATTTTAATGATATTGCTTGGATCAGTCCATATACTGATAAATCTTTAGCGCTGCTCTTCGTTTTTACAATGTCTATGAGTCATTTGTAATTCGTATTTAGTACTTTGCAACTAGGGAATATACTTAAATATATATACAACATAATTAATATAAGTTGCTTATGAAATCAAATATTTATAAAAGTATATTTATACTATTCCTTAAATTTGCTTTATATTATTTTAATCGAAAAATGCTTCAATTGTATATATTTATTTAATATATAAATATATTGTTGATGAGAAACCAACAATGTGGCTGCATTGTTAAGTATCATATCCACTATTTAATTTGTAGATGAATATGAATCTCCTATTTTATTTGTAGATGAATACGAATCTCTTCTCAATTCGAACTAGCATTCCATACTCTCTCAACTTTAATGCATAAATCAAATGGGAATTGTAGCTAGTGTAAACTCTTCTTTCACGCTCTTAGAAATGCCCAGAGAACTGTCACAAATAATTAGATTTAAGCCTTTTAATTAATTGTTTATCCCAAATGTGATTTAAGCTTCGATTCGCATCTGTTGCCATAATGCACTTTGTCACATTAAATCACTAACCATATTCGCTTGGACATTCATGCACGTTTACAGCTGGGAGTTAATCAAGCGAACGGTTAATATAATGTGTCACACATTATATTGTAAACCTACTTTGATAATGCGAAAACAATTTGATGATGGAGAGCATATTGAAATGAGCTTTCGTTGCGGTTGCTGTGGAAAATCACAAAATGCTCTCTCGCTGGCTGTAAAGGCTGTAATTGATGGAAATGCCAGTCAAGTGCGGGGGTGTTGGCTGTTGTGAGTCTGAAATGGGCCTATTTCTGAATTCGACAAGCTGAACGAAAGCTTTATGCATATATATTGACCTTTGGACAGTGTTGCGCCCTTACCCTTTGCTCCTGCAATCGCAATTGCTAATTGAAAGTGTCAATTAGGAGAGCGAGCGAACGAGCCATAGATAGCTACAGAGATAGAGACAGAGAAATGGAGAGTGAGAGAGAGAGATAGAGAGTAGTTGCATTGTGTTCAGCTGTAAGCAGTTTCGACTATCAGCTGGCTATGAACTTTCACATTTATCATGCGGGTTCGCACTGGCTCGTTTCTTATGCAGCGGCAGCGGCAACGCGGCGTATGTGTAATGTGTGCAACAACCTTGATTAAGAGCAACGTAAAGCGCAGGCCAACTGACCAGGGGCCACGACTTGACCCCTGTGGCTTATTTCTTTTCTCTTGCCTGCCCTTTTCATCACCATCACCATCATTATTATTATTATTATTTATAATTCATCCTTGTACCTGTTAAGTTTTGCTTGCCGCTCAGTTTTATTTTTATTTATTTACCTTGCTTTCAGCTTTTTGATTGCGTTTTGCTCTACTTGCTTACAAAAACACACACACACACACACACACACACACACACACACACACACACACACAGCGAATACAGTCACTCATACATATACAAGTATATTTATGTATACAATGGCATACTGGGAAATTTTGTTGTGTGTTTTCGTCGCTATGCCATTCCTGTATTTCTCTCTCTCTCTCTCTCTCTCTTCCACTCTCTGTGTCTTTTGTTTTGGTTCTCAGAGCGCGCGCTGTGGTGAGTTGTGAATCCAACTCTCTGTTAGAGCAAATACCACGCATAGACCATCAGCCCCCTCCCCCAACTTCTGTTGCCCTCTCTCCCTGTTGTTGGTTAAAGTTTTCGCTTTTCGTATTTTGCTCGCTTTACATCAAGTGGAAAGCATTCGCCTTTCCAGTTACCTTGCCCCCTTTGAGTTTTGAGTACGTCAACAGTTTAGGAGCAACTTTTTACTTGATACCAATTCAACCTGCGGTCTGATCAATTTGATTTTCTGCCAGTCTGGCAACTCTGCTGGCTACCGTCTGGTCCTCTGGCCCTTTACTGATGCTGGGCGCATAAAATAGCAGCTTAAGCCCCTGTGCAGGCATCAATTTTGCATGAATATTTGTCGCTGTTATTGTCTATGCTCCAGTTGCTCCAGTTGCTCCAGTTGCTGCAGTTGCTGTTGCTGCATTTGCTGCATTATCAATTCATATGTCCAAGGAGCTGAGCTGCCAGCGACACGAGCGCAACGCGGCTATAAACACCCCAGAAACCGGGTTTTATCTCGCCTCAACTAATGCGGGGCTCAACAGAGATTGGCACGGGCATTGCGGGAAAGGGGGGAAGCGAGTGCGTGTGTAGCCTCCTTGTGTCGTGCACTCTGTGCGTTCAACTGTGCTTGTTTATGCCCCACGGCTAGCAAGTGTTCCCGTTGCCACATCAATTGGCACCAGGAGTTGTTTGAGTGCGTTGCAAACCAAATATTTGTGCACTTATTTTTAGTGTTTTATAACGCATATTTTACTCACAAAGCATAAAGTACATATAATTATTGGAGGTTTGAATGAATATAAAACATATTTTTAAAATCTACATATATTTCTTTAAGTAATTATCGATAACTTTAGTATTATCTAAAATAGCATTAGTCTATTTATGAGGTTAGCCTAACATTTGGTTTGGTGATATATACAAAAATTTAATATTAAATGCAATAATATTAATAAAAATTGCTTCTATTCAGATCTTGAGGTTGTTTTTTATACCCTGAACCCATTGAAAATGGGAAATCAGGGCATAATGGTTTTGTTAAAAGTATGTAACAGGGAGAAGGAGGCGTGGCAGACCCCACAAAGTATATATATTCTTGATCAGGGCGACGAACTAAGTCGTATTTGAGCCCTGTCCGTCTGTCTGTCCGTCCGTATGTTTGAACGCGTTGACTTCAGAAGATACAAGAGCTAGAGACTTGAATTTTTTTTTCAAATGTCCGTAAAGGAGTTAAAAACTTATCGAAAGTAATTTAAAATTATATCTCCTCATCTTTTGAGCTAGAGTCTCCAAATTTTAAAGTATATGTTTTTAGAATCGTTATACGGCGCGCGAGTTTATCGATAAAAAACTTTATCGAAAGTCAATTATAAAATTATATCTCCTACATCTTTTGAGCTAGAGTCTCCAAATTTTAAACGTAAACTCATATGTACTTTATAGAATTTCGTTTTTTGTCATAGTTCACTTCCAACAAGAAAAAAAAAAAAAAAAACATTCAATTACAAATTCATCTGGGAACTCATTAATTGCCTTCTTAACTATCATCAAGAAGTGCTGATATTTATTAAAACAGACTCAAAATATATTTGTATATTATTGAAAATTTAACATTATTCCAATTAATGAGTAAATTAAATTTTAAAATCAATTTGATTACATTACCAATCATTACTTGAGTTAAATATTTTTTTTTTTTTTTTTAAGTATAATTCTTTATTTTATATCTGCAATCTGTCTTATACTAAACAATAGGCAAATCTTTAAAGAATAACTATCAATAACCGGATGGTTTGAGCTCCAATGAGATCAGTCAATATATTTACATATTTACACATTAATAACTAAGTCTAATCTCTATTTGGCAAATTAAGTACGTAGTGGTCATGTGGCTTATTTATTATATCTGAATCAGATTAATAAAAGTTATTTATAATAAATAAAAATATAATCAACATAAAATATATATTCAAGATTATAGTAGTAATAGTTTTATCATGCTACTTCATTTGTTTTAAAATAAACATAAATTTATTTCCCAATTTTAAGCTACGCCGCTGTGCAACTCGCTTTGCCGCTTTGCTTAGCTTAGCTGAGTATTCACATTAAAAATGTATGGCTAAATGCAAGTTTTACTTGATCTGTTTTCTAGAGTCTTGTCATGAGACAGAGGCAGCACTCTCATTTGATATGCTGCATCTTATCTGCATTGCTGATGCTGATACGATACGATGCCTGACCTGCTCTATGCGACTCCAGCAGAGCTGCCAGCCCACGACTGGGGTCGATATCCTCTCAATATATAGATTGCATTCCCCAGCTTAGGCTGTGCCATTTCTCCCACTCTCTCTCTCTCTCTCTCTCTCTCTCTCTCTCTCTTCCTCTTTTATTTATTTTTTATTTGTCTACAGAGATTTTGTCTGTTCTATAAAATTAGTTAATTTTGAAGTGCAAAAACCGCATGTGCAATCTGCATGCAGGCAACTGAACACTTATGCCCACACACACACACACACACACACACACACGTACTCACAAACATACTCCACACGCACACACACACACACAGCTTCACACTTAGGAAATGAGGCGCGTGAAAGGTTCTTGCTGCAGTTTCCTTATCTTTCATCTATACAAGAGCTCTCTTCCTACGAGTTTCCTGCTCCTCCTCTCGCTCTCTTTTTTTTCTATCTCTTCATCTCTCTTACCACATGCATTTCGTGAGCTGCACATACATACATATGTGTTTCTGTTTGCATCAGTGCTGCTAATTCAGCCTTTTTTCAGTCAGATTTGACTTTGTTCTTAGCTAGTAATCTATAAAAAGTAATTAAATAATATTTTATTTAATTATTAAATAATTCTTGGCATATAAAATGCAATGAAATTTAGCTATCACTAAATTCTTAAATTAAATATTTCATTTATATAATGAATACGTGAATATAATATGTGTTCGACGATGATCGAAAGATAAATAAAGATCTTCATTTCTATAAATTCTTATAAATATAGATTTCAACACAAATAAATGAATGATAAAAAAATAGTATAGATATTTAAATTTAAATAATAAATACTGATAAACAAGTACAATTCCGAAAAAAATGTCAAAATTCATGTTTTTTAACGTTTTTTTTTAATTTCCTTTAGAGACTTCTTTTTTATTTTTTAAGTGCTTCTGATCAGATAACGGATTTTGTGGTAGCTTGGTGGCAACACTGGCCTCTTGCAAATATTCGCATTTTGTACGAGCGTCACCGAGTCGACCACGTCGAGTAGCTTGCCACCCCGTTGCTGCCACTGCACCTGTTCCCAGCTACGAGAGAGATCCTATCCCCCTCCTTAGCCGTCTCGCATTGTGGCTTCTTGTTTGCTCTGGCAGTTTGATGGTCATAAATAATTACGGCGCTACACACGCTCGCAATATGTGACCAATCTGTATGCCTCCGCTCTTGCCACGCCCACAGACCTCTGTTCCCACTCTTTCTCCCTCCCTCTCTCTGCTTCTCTCTCACTCTATCTATCCACAACAACATTTCTGCAATGCACAACAAACTGTTTATATGTATATACATACATATGATTTAATTTCGCGTTTCGAACAAGAGAAAATGTTGCCTACTTTTCAGCTGCGAGGGCAATCAGGATAATATCAACTAAAAACCGACGTGTTTCAATAAATACCTAGATATACCCTGAACCCATTGAAAATGGGAAATCAATCACAATCTAAAAGTTACATGAAGAACGTACATCCACAAGAAAAGTTATTAAACAATTAAGTTTCCATGGTAAGCCCACACAGCAGCCCAAGCGTGTTAATGCGTGCGCGCCTATGTGTGTATATGCATGTGTGTGTGTTTTTTGTAATCAGAAAAACGGGAAGAATTATTGAAATATCAGTTCTCCGAAGGGTTCAGGGGATATCCTAATCAAGCAGTCTCGATTAGAGCTTTCTTACTTATTTTTTCTTGTTTTCCCTCTAGTGAAACTTTTTTGTCTTTTGGTGGTTTACATCCTCTAATGTGCTGGTTTGTTGGTAATAAATGAAAAAATTCTCTTTTTTGTGGTGAAAAGGGCGAAGGAGTCTATGGGATTTTAAATTTTTCCGCGGGGTCAAAGGAGAGCCCCCGTCCTCTAAGTGGCGTGTTGAAAACCATTTGCAGCTTTTTTTGACTCCCCACAATAAAATTTCCACCCCTCACCCCCTTTTTCTTCCTATTGGTGGGCTTTTTTTTTTTTTTGGTGTAATTCTTTGTTTTTTATTGTGAGCGAAAAAAAAAACACCCCCGCGACAACGCGCGCAGGCGGAAATAGTGGTGACACACACAAATAATTCGTCTCTTTGAGGTGAGAAATCTTTTTCCCCTGTTGGTGTGGTGTCGTTTCTTGAAGAAATGGGGCGCCGGCCCTACCTCTTTCCTTTGTGTGCGCGCGACGGCAACGCGAATGTCTGCGGTACGATGTGTTCGTTCATATCCATAAAATTTTTTCTTTCGGCCGCCCAACAATTCTTTCTTTTTCATAAAACGGGGACATCACTTTCCACCTCCGAAAAAATAAAATTCATAGAGCGATGTTTTTCCCCCCCAAGAAAAGAGAGAGAGGGTGGGTGGGTGGTGGGTGGATGTATGGGCAGGAGGGGGAAATTTATTGGGGGTGAGGGGGGGGGGGGGGCCCGTGGGCCCCCGCCGTGGCCGCCCGTCCGCCCGCCCGCCCGCGTGCGCCCATATGCGCAAGAAGTATAGAGGTGAGAGCTGAAGGGTGTGGGGATGTGTGGGTCGCCGCGGTCCATTCATACTATTTTTTTTTTATTTTTTTTTCTTTTTTTTTTGGTTTATAATAATATGTATTTTTTTTTTTTTTTTTTTTTTATATTTAGGGAGGGTTGGGTGTGCGGGGAGAGAGAAGAACACCTTCATGATAGGGCCCCCCCCCCCCCTCAAAATATAAAACTATAGAATGTGGGGGGTGGGGGTGAATTTACACTTATGTTATATGTGGTTTTATTTTATATGAACGAAATAAATAATTATTTATCATTTCCACCCCGGGGGGGGGTGGGGTGGTGATAAAGGAAAATAAGATATAAGGGGGGGGTAGCAGTCTCGACTAGAGCACTCTTACTTGTTTTTCTCTCTAATTGAAACGTCATTTTGATCTCTATATGATCGATTTACAGATACATTCACCAATAGTCATGCATTGTTAGTCAATAATGTAAAAATTTAATCGTCTTATTAAGTGTTAATAAGTGCAATTAAGTCTTATGAGAATTTGAAATTATTCGTCCAGGTTCATAAGAGAGAATTCTCACGTACTCAAATTGGCTGAATTGAAAACCAATTTGCAGACTTAATTTGAATACCCATAATAAATAATTTGACCATCTCAAAACTGCATTTTATTTCTGCGTTATGAAGTGCATATTTGTATATTCATACATTATTGTTCATTATCTAAATGTGTAATAGGTATAGGATATAAAACAACAGCATAGCAGCCCGATGCCAAGGCAGCTAGCACAGCAGTGAGCAGAATCTGTGATTAAAAGACACCAAAATAAGATTTTCACTTTTAAGTGAGCAAACAAATTTTTTTTCTTACCAGTTTCATGTTGATAGTAGCTTCTTTTGAAAAACGAAGATATTATTCGGACCTGGACCGTCCATTTTATACCCTTTTTGAAAGCATGACTGCAACGAATCGAAATAGCTACGCGTATACGTAATGCATCGATTTCATACCATAAAAATTATTGACATTTTATCTGACACGTCTGAAACATATCATATTCGTTATTTACACTAGAACTAAATCACGTGGAACATCACATTTACAATACTACCAGAAAGTAATAACAATATTCATATGAGTCAGAAGTTTCTTTTTATACCCTGAAACCATTGAAAATGAGAAATCAGGGTATAATGGCTTTGTTGAAATGTATGTAACAGGCAGAAGGAGGCGTGGCAGACCCCACAATGTATATATATTCTTGATCAGGTCGACGAGCTGAGTTGATTTGGCCCTGTCCGTCTGTCTGTCCGTCCGTCTGTCCGTATGTTTGAACGCGTCGATTTTCGAAGATACAATAGCTAGAGACTTCAACTTTTTTTAAAATGTCCGTATATAGCACGCGCATATCGAGTTTATCACAAAATAACGATAACTCGCTCCGTTATTTTTTATCGATAAAAAAATTTATCGAAAAGCAGTTATAAAATTATATCTCCCACATATTTAGAGCTAGAGTCTTCACATTTTAAATGTAGACTCATTTGTACTTTATAGAATTTCGATTTTTGTTATAATTCACCCCCCACGCTTATATCCACCCCCTCACCTTCACCTTTGTAAAAGGCGTATTTCAAATACTAGAGACTTGAGCTTCGGCATATACACTCATAGTAATTATATAATCACAATTTTTAAATTTCATGAAGAACGTACATCCATAAAAAAGTTATTAAACAATTAAGTTTCCATGGTAAGCCCACACAGCAGCCCAAGCGTGTTAATGCGTGCGTGACTATGTGTGTATATGTATATGTGATTACGCGCGTGTGTCTGTGTGTAAGCAGAAATACACGAAGAATTATTGAAATATCAGTTCTCCGAAGGGTTCAGTGGAAATCCTAATCAAGCAGTCTCGATTAGAGATTTCTCACTTGAATTTTCATTTTTTTCTCTCTAATTGAAACGTCATTTTGATCTCTATATTATCGATTTACAGATACATTCACCAAGTCATGCATTGTTAGTCAATAATGTAAAAATTTAATCGTCTTATTAAGTGTTAATAAGCGCAATTAAGTCCTATGAGAATTTGGAATTTCGTCCAGGTTCAGAAGAGAGAAGTCTCACGTACTCAAAGTGGCTGAATTGAAAACCAATTTGCAGACTTCATTTGAATACCCACAATAAATAATTTGACCAGCTCAAAACTGCATTTTATTCCTGCATTATGAAGTGCATATTTGTATATACATTATGCTTCAATAGTATCCTCTGGTCCTTGACCAAAATGACCAAGATTAACAGCATAGCAGCCCGATGCCAAGGCAGCTAGCACAGCAGTGAGCAGAATCTGTGAGTAGAAGACACCAAAATAAGATTGTCACTTTTAAGTGAGCATACAAAATTGTTTTCTTACAAGTTTCATGTTGATAGTAGCTTCTTTTGAAAAACGAAGATATTATTCGGACCTGGACCGTCCATTTTATACCCTTTTTGAAAGCATGACTGCAACGAATCGAAATAGCTACGCGTATACGTAATGCATCGATTTCACACCATACAAATTCTTAACATTTTATCTGGCACGTCTGAAACGTATCATATTAGTTATTTACACTAGAACTAAATCACATGAAACATCACATTTACAATACTACCAGAAAGTAATAACAATACTCATATGAGTCAGAAGTTTCTTTTTATACCCTGAACCCATTGAATATGGGAAATCAGGGTATAATTGTTTTGTGAAAAGTATGTTGTAATAAAATAAATATGAACCGTTTGGTTTAATCGTTGTGGAGAGAATGTGCTCTGTATTTCATTCAATACAAGTCTTAGCCTAAATACATAACGTTTACATAAATAGTTCTGTCGCTATAGCATGCCGTATGTATGCGTATATATGTTTGTATGTACGTGCAGAAGGCATAAACATTCAAGTGTTTAAGCTACGGCGTGCACGAGAACGTAACAATGCTTACGTTGCAGATCCCACACTGCAGGCCAGTCATATATAAGTGACTGATCATATTACGGCACTTATGTATAGCTGTTATAATATAAAAGGAGCAACAAAGTGTTGCTATGTTGTGAGTATGATACTCTTACTTATGTTGGGCATATGCCTACTTCATATATTGCATACACTACAATAATGCGAGCATATGCCAATACGGCATACAACATACTACAATGTAACAGGCAATAGGATTCATCGCAGACCCCATAAAGTATATACATTCTTGATCAGGGCGATGAGCTGAGTCGATATACATAGCCCTGTCCGTCCGTCCGTCTGTATGAGTGCGTCAATCTCAGAAGTTATAAGAGCTAGAGAGCTGCAATTTTGCATGTAGACTCGTGTATACCATACACAGTACGAGTTTATCATATTTTTTCGTTAACTTATTCGATATCTTTTTATCGAGGATAATCGATAAATTTATATTGTTTTTTCAGCCTAATCTCAACACTATTAAACTGGGAGACTTCGGATTTACTGTGTATATGCAATTGACGAATACACACATTTTGTAATTCACTGATTTTAGATACCATGCCCCATTCGCCCCCAATTCGTAAAAAACGTATTTCAAATACTAGAGACTTGTGATTTGGAATGTACACACATTTATATATTATGATTACGTTATAAAAGTTTCATAAAGATTGTTTTAGGCTTTTTCTTCCTATGAAAAATTGTGCTTCTTCTAGTTTATTATTTTTATTTTATTTTATCATATCGTTTATTCTTGGAGCTTTTGCTTTCTAATTTATTGGTTGACTTCCCCATTTGCTCTTTAGCTATTTTTAATTGCTTTTTGCCTTGATCTGATGCCGATTTTGGCCGATTGGATTAAATCTTATAGCATATGGATTGGGCTATTTAATAAGTCTATTCACTAATAAAATTCAAATTTCATTTAATATATTAATATTATTAGATTGTAGAAGTCTATTTATAATGTACAAATAATAATAATGAATTCTAATATTAATAACATATTTCTAATCTCCTCTTTTTTCTTTTCTGCTACTTCCTTCCCATTCTATTGCAGTGCTGACCACGGATTTTGCACTGCATAAATATCGCGCGCTAATTGCTAGACTCGCTTGCCAAAGATGGCTTCGCTTCACAGAACTCATCAACAAACCAAACATGAAGAACATCAACAACAACAACCATTCGAGCAACAACAACAAAGGCAACAGTGGGCACTTCTAATAACAACAACAACAACATCAACAGAGGCCAGACATCATTGCAGATCGCTATCAAAATGAAACAAAAACAGAATCGAGGCGAAGTTCAAATGTTTCATACAAATTTTGCTTTTAATATGAAAGCGACTTAAAACTACGAAAATAGGGAAAGAGAAACTGACCTTGAAGGGTCAAGTGCAGCACACACCCATACACGCACACACACACACACACACACACGCACACGAATATACACAAGCACATCTACACGCACACACATGCACACACATCCATAGGGAACACAGTGAAAAGGCAACTGCAAAAACTGATCTGCATCATTGTAAAACGTTTCAACGAATTTCCAACAAGTCTACAACAAATACAACAAATACAAAATTTAATAAATATATAATAAACCAGCAAAGCCGTCATCTTGAAAAATTCTTCAAATTAATAATATACAACAAAGGATAACAACAACAACAACAACAACAAATCAAATAGTAAAAAAAAAAGTAAAATTTAGAAATTTGCTCTGTGATTTTCTATCAGAATGGTTTATTAATAATCCAAATAAATTTAATAATAATTATAATAAATACAAAAATATTATATTTATAAATATTGCCTAATTGCATTCAAAACCAAATGTTATTTAAATATATATACATAAAAAAGAAGCTTTAAAAATTCCCAAAACCAAAACAAAACCAACAAAAAACCAACTAGAAATTCTACAAAGTCGTAAAATAATTCGTTAATTATAGCAGCGATTTGCTAACTAAATTAGTGCAACTAATATTTAGTTTTTTATGTGCGAAATCAACGAAACAAACGCATATTAACATACAGAACCAGTTCGGGAACCAGTTCCAGCAGAACGCCATGGACGAAATGCCAGATTTGTCGCATCTGACGCCGCACGAGCGCATGCAAATTGAAAATGTGCTCATGCGGCAGAAGCAGGAGGAGGAGAAGCAAAATGAGATAATGCGGTAAGTCGATGGATAGCACATGACAGACAAACGATAATATCATATCATACAGATAAGGCATATCAAATAACGGATAATACAGATAACAGATGTTGGCCAACACTTGTTTTGTGTTATCTTATTCATATACATAAATGTAGATATTCGATTATAGACGTTAGATAAGATAATATAGGTACACAGATAAGGGATAACGATGTGTAATAGGGAAATGTTAACTTAACATTACTATCATTACATCGTTAACAGTGTCATGCTTAGCGTTAACAGTTCTGCTGTAGAAAACGAAACTAAATAGTTGTGTCACTCTAGCACATGGAATGTGGGGGGGTAGAGATCTAGCTCATCCTAATTCTGTTTATTTCAATATACAATGAACATAGTTTGCAAATAATAAGTAGTTAAATGTCAGATTCTTTACGTTCTCTTCGTGAAATTAACCGAAAAACAAGTTAGAAAGCTCTAGTTGAGACTGCTGGATTACGAGATCCCCTGAACCCTCAACTGAACCCTGATTTCCCATTTTCAATAGGTTCAGGGTATAAAAATCTCTCACATCAGCTTGCTCTGAGCGACAGAATTCGGTACTTTCCTCACGTGCATTGTTTAGGGATTGATATGATTGACATTTACACAGTAAGAAGTTAATTTACATTTACATTCTTACACTCGATTCGTCTAATCAATTGATATGTGTACTGCTAATAGAGTATAAATATTAAGAACCTACTTTACGTCTTTAATCTATCGATTTCTTAAGATACGACAAGAACTCTGATGCTACTTTAAATATGTACATATATCGTGATCATAACCCTCGCATACATCAACAAAGGACCTTTCACACACATTAAGAACCAGAAGAAGGAAAACATAAATAAATAAAATTACAGATTGCGAATTCCTTAAAGAGCCAATGAAATATATTGCTCACCTAGTTTTTGTCTCAATTCAGACTTCGAGAGTCTATCAACTGTTATTTGCGAGCTGTGACAATAAACAAATATCGTATTCTTGTTTTTTATTCAATTAATAAATTTAAAGTAGTTCAAAGGATTATAGTAATATATAACACATATACATTCTATCAAATCAGTTCTCAGAAATTCTCATTTTCAATTTTCCCTTTGAGAATATTTATAAAAAATTTTGTTCCCAGGTTGGCAGAACTGTCAGCCATGTATGTATGTATATTATAATGTACATATGTATATAAGCTAAGCTCTGCCATTAGGGGCGATTATGAATATATATATATATATAGGAATATATATTTTCCCGAATATTCTATGAAATAAATAAAACAATTTATTCTAAACTCTCCCTCGTCCAAAGAGAGCTGAGCCATACAAGCTCAACTGGCATAATGCAATCCTGGAATTTTCGACCTCCTCAGTTAATATTAACTTATATGTATAGATGTAAAATAAACATAACCAAAAGAAGGTGCAAATCCGGATCATTCTAAAATCTATTCATTAATGAAGTCATTAAATAGTTTCTGAAAATGCGAATATTTAAATTCCAATTAAATCAGTTTTTGCTATTATAATAAGAAATAATTTTCAATCAGCATTAAATTATATATTTATTATATGTAATATGTATATTTCATATTTCCAATTAGATAAGTTCCGATAGATCAAAAATAAAATAAATAGTAAGTAATAATATCATAGGATAGGGGCAAAACGAACTCAGTTTCAGGAACTACACTCAGTACTCTAATTTTGTTAAGCCTGCTGAATTCTAACCAAATATCGCATTCAAATGGATTTTCACAGACGCAAACAGGACGAAGTCGTTACGCTGGAGATGCAAATCAGGCAGCGATCCGAGCAGCAGAAGAAGGCCGGCGTCGAGCTGGATGCCACCTGTCACATATGCCTTAAGACCAAGTTTGCCGATGGCGTTGGCCACATTTGCCATTATTGCAACATACGCTGCTGCGCCCGCTGCGGCGGCAAAGTAACCCTGCGCAGCAACAAGGTAAGTGCAAGCACACCTCCCTCCCCTCACTCTCCCTCTCTCTATGACCCTCTCGCTGTCGTCTCTTGTCGCTCGTCTTCTCATTGTCCATGGGAGTTGACAGCGTGACACATTTTACAGTTGGCAATTTCAAGAGCCATTAGACGCGGCTGTCACTCGACGACGTGTGGAGCCAGCCAACCCAAGCCAAGCCAAGGCGAGGCAAGTCAAGGCGAGACGGGGCGAACTCTGCTCATTTTCCAGCCATTGATAAATTGGATGACACTCTGTCGCCAGCTATACTGGCAAGCCCCTCTGCCGCTGCTACGACGGCTGCTGCTGCTCATTGAACCGACCCCATCGCTCATACGCTCCCTTGGCCAGCGTTTGCTCTCACAATTGCCCAAACGCCGCGTGCTCCACGCATAAATAATCGCCATCGCGAATCTCGCCAAACGCTTGCCCACACAAAGCCCAGCCAATATTTATTGAGCATTTAGTTTTTGTTCTTTTTATTAGTTTTATATGACAATGTTTTTTTGGGGGTCAATTCGACACTTGATTTCTGGCATTGAGAGGCGCTAGAGCAGCTCACAAGGCTACTGAAATTTAAGCTTAAAATAGCCAAAGCCATTAGCTATGGAAGAGGACAAACTCTGAAGTAAATTCAACTAGAATAAAGTGCACTGTAGATGCAATTCTACATACATTGTGATATAAAACTGTAACTTAAGGATAAACTCTTTCGTTTTTAATATAAATATTAAACTTAGCACTAGAGATTTTTTGTGTTGGGTACAGTAAAATCAAACAAATATCACTTTATTGAGTTTTCAGCTCGACTATAGAATATCTATTCGAACTTATTGAAATCTTATATAGTCACTTTAAGGACCTTAAGAGTTATCGATGCTGGTATGAAGTTTTCAAACGTGTGGACACATACATACATAGAAACGCCTGCATTCTCTTCATTCTAAGATTCCAGTTAAATAAATTGTAATCTGATGAATCCTCAATAACTGTTATGTACATATTTACAATATATGGTTAAATAGGAACTGAAAACAAGCCATAAAACGAAAGCAACCCTTTTCCGCTCTTAACTCATAATCTATAAAGAATACTAGAAATACCGAAAATGCTTCAAATAGAAAATATACAGGGATATAATAAAGATAAAGATAATAATATAACGACTGCAACGATCTCTACCTGGCGCCCTGCTCAATATTTGAGTGCGACTCTGGCTTTGAGTGAAACTCGCCCTATATAAAGGACAGCAGCTTCGGCATTTCTTCAGTCGTGCAGACCCCATGGGGTCATTCGTACATGCAAGGCAGTACAGTGCAGTGAAGTGTTATTGTTTTTGTTGCTGGGTATAATGGGTATAATGGTTTTGTGAAAAGTATGGCAGAAGGAATCATCGCAGACCCCATAAAGTATATATATTCTTGATCAGGGTGACGAGCTGAGTTGATGATATTTTTTTAAAATTTTCTTATATTCAAAAATTTGTTTATTTTTTAATTTTTTTTTTTATTTTAAACAAATTTTTTTATTTATTTATTTGTATTTAATTATTTATTTATTTTATTTATTTTTTTTTTTTATTTATTTATTGTTTTTTTTTTATTTACTTTTTTTTTTTTTTCTTATTTGGGTGCAGTGTAATGAACTGGGTGAGCATTTATTAGTATTAAATTAAGGGGTTTTTATACCCTGAACCCATTTTCAATGGGAAACAAGCAAGAAAGCTCTAGTCGAGACTGTTCGACTACGATATGCACTGATAATTCAATAATTCTTCGCGTCTTTCTGATTACACAACACACACACACACATAAAAATCGAAGTTTTATATAAATCATGTACATTAACATTTAAAATTTGGTGACTCTAGCTTTAAAGATGTGGGAAATATAATTTGAAAACTGATTTTCGATCAACTTTTTTATCGATAAAAACTAACGGGATGAGTTATCGATTTTTGGAAATAAACTCAATATCCGCTATATATACGAATATTTTTAATTCATGTTTAAAGCTCATATATCTACTGAGATCGACGTGTTCATACAGACAGACGGATGGACAGAGCTAAATCGACTCAGTTCATCGGTCTGATCCAGAATATATATACTTTGTGGGCCCTGTCACGCCTTCTTCTGTCTGCTACATACTCGTTCATTATATTTTGATTTCCCATTTTTACTGTGTTCAGGGTATATAAAAAAAAATTCCCAAAAACCTATTTCATTAAAATGAATTTATTTAGTTTGATTGGAAAAGCTTCAACTAGTTGACAGGCAAAGAACTCACAGCATCTCTAGTATGTCGAGAGCTTATAGATTTTGGTAACCATATTGAAATTTAACAAAATACAATTGCCTTTGGGTGGGGGGGTGGGGCCGTGAGTCGGGAGCAGTTGGCACACCATTTCACATTGCATTGCATTTCAATTACACGTTTTTCAATTTTTATTTAAGCCAGCGAGCCGTGACGGTCTGGCTGGTTGGCTGGTTGGCTGGCTCTCTATTGGCAAGGCGGGTTATCATTTGCTGGCCACGTTGCCAAACGTTTTGTTGAAGCTTTGCCAAGATGTCACACACAGGCACGGGCACAGACACACTGACACACACACACACACGTGCATAGACATTCACACACATAGCAACGTCTTTAGCGAATTTCTGCATGGAATTTCGATTTCGCTCTGGTTCTACCGGCCAACTCAAGTTTGATTGAAATGAGAGGCGCGGAATATGAGCGACATGTGGAGCAAGTGATAGAAACTCTGTTGCCTCTGCTCCATATCGTGCTCCACTACGGACTGAAGGCTGCTTTCGTTGTCCAGGCTATACTCCAATCGGTCCACCTCAACTTCCTCTTCCTCCTCCTCCTCCTCTTCTTCCTCCTCCTGCTCATCATCAACTTCTGCCAGCTCTGTGGTGTGCCAGCAAAAGTGTAAACTGCAAAAGCCCGCAAAGTATTCACCTCGACTGCGCTCTATATACGTAATCAGGTGACAGCTGAAGGTGCTCCACAGCTCCCACAGCTCGTTGAAGTAGAAGAGCAGCGTGGCAGTGGGCGAAATGAAATGATGCAAATGATTCTCATCCAAGGGCTGTGACATATTTCACCCAAAAAAAAAAAAAAACCAAAAACGAAAAAAAAATCGAACGTTAAACTAGAAACTAAGTGAATATTTTTTGGGTGACAGCTGCTGACATTAATCTCACTCACATGACTCTGTTCCGCTTTCAGGTGATCTGGGTGTGTATCCTGTGCCGCAAGAAGCAGGAGCTGCTGTCCAAAACGGGCCAGTGGATAAACAAGACGGCGGTGCAGCAAGATGGTTTCATACGGCGCATCGAGCCCGATGGCAGCAGCGTAAGTCGATCGAATTTAAAGCTAAAAGCAAATCAAGTTAGCTCCTTCTTTTTTCCTCCCTCTCTTTGCAGGACATCTCGCAGCAGGCCATTGTCGATCCACGCGATTCGACGGACAAGCGGCCCAAGCTGGAGCGCACGCGCAGCGCCGCCGAGAAGGAGAACCTGCCCATGCAGCGGGCTGGCAGCATGCTGCGTCGCCAATATTCGCAGCAGGAACAGCCCACGAATCGCCGCCTCTCCGTCTCTGACAGCGGCATGGAGCCCCTGAGTCCTGGCCAACAGCAGATGCAGCAACAGCAGCTGCCGCAGCGCCAGCGTATGCAGCCCATGAATCCCCAGCAGGCGCAGCAATACCAGCTCCAGCAGCAACAACTACAGCAGCAGCAGCAGCAACAACAACAACTGGGCTACGGACAGCAGCAACATCCACAGAGATCGGGCGCCTATCCAGAGGATGATCCGCGTTACTATCAGGTGAGCTTAGGGGATAGAGCTATTCTGAGATAAGCCATAAAGAAATTGTAAATCGAATTCATTTTTGAAACTATTGCCAAGGACTCTGCGTGGTATATAGCAAACATAATCTCATCCATCAGGAGATTGTAACTAAAATATGTGAATAGAATAGATGTAATTAAAGAATTATATAAAATATGTATATATAAGCAAGCAAGTAGGATACAGAAAACAGGAATATTCAATACTGCTGAAAGATGGAGAAATTTTGTATAAAATTTAATTTGATTCATATATTTATTTATTATATAAACTCATATTGATATAGGTAGTACGTAAATATAAAAAGTTTGAGGCAGTCTAATGAAAATTTAAGTGTACAATCGCAGTTCAAATTTAAACGAGAATCAAGTTAATGAAGTAATTGGGATAGAAAAGAAAACAAGTATAGATGGAAATACAAATGTACACAGATAACGAAGAAAAATAAGAGAAGCGAAAATATGTGAATATATGTAAGAAAAAATAACAACAAATATGATAAAGAGTGGTTGGAATGGAGCGAATCAAATAGAATAGAAAGAGAGTAATGCATTGGAGAGAAAAGTGTCAAATGAAAAAATAAAATAAACAGAGGGAAGAATTCTGAACAGAATTCTGAACAGAAATATAGAAGAGAGATTACAGATGCTAGAAAATAGAAGATAAACAAGTAAGAAAGTTGCAGTCGGGCGTTACCGACTGCAGAATACTCATTCACATCCCATTCACGCCAAATTTTGAGTTTTTTTCGGTTAATTTTTGTTAATTATATTAAATCTACTATATTCATATATACCTCATCGGAAAGGTAATTCTGCAATCTACAATATAGCATTTTCGCTTTTTTTTAATTTCAACTAATATTACATGTTTTATGGGCGGTATTAATGTTATTAATGTTAAATTTAAATTATAAAATATATGTATTATAATTTTTTTAATTTTTGTATTTTTATTTATTATATTTTGATAATTTATTCTAAGCAGAAGTGTTCACAGAAATTATATTTTGAAAATTAAAATGTGGGCATATTATGATTGGAAAATTAGAAAAAAAAAACATTGACAAACACCAAATTACTCCAATAAAGATGAATTAATCATACAATATATATAAACATTGAAATCTCTCTTCATTGAAATTTATAATACAATTATGCTTACTTCATTAAAAGATATTTCGGATAAGAAAATATCTGTTTAATGAAAATATCTTTTTATCCGAAATATCTTCTTAATGAAGAAAAGATATTTCGGATAAGAAAATATCTTTTTAATGAAGATATTTCCTTATCCAAATGAAGATTTTTCCTTATACGAAATATCTTTTTAATGGAGTAAGATATTCCCCTATCCGAAATATCTTGAAATGCAGTAAGGATAATAGTATTATAATTGCTCTAACAAGAATGATAAATGTATTTATCATTTATATAAATATCTAATTATTAATTATGAATTTATCTATCCCTGCAGGGCGAACTGGATGGCCTGATGCGACAACATCCACACCTGGCACATCCCAGCCAGGTGCAGCAGCAGCCACAGCAGCAACAACAGCATCAGCAGCAGCAACAGTCGCAGCAACAACAGCAACATTTAATGCCGCAGCAGCAGCGATTCAGTGCACGCCAGCAACATATGCAGCAGCAGCAACATCAGCAGCAGCAGCAGCAACAACAGCAGCCACAACAGCAGCAACAGCAGCAGCGAATGCTGCAACAGCAGATGCCGTATCAAGGATCCGCGACACACGCGCAGATTCATTCGCAGCCAGCGCCAATGGGTGGGGGCAGTGGGTACCAGAAGGCGCCACCGCTGACGCGCAATCTGACGATCAGTGGGGGCCACGCCATGGATGCCACCACCTACAATCAGCAGCAACAGCAGCAGCAGCAGCGGCGCTCCTTGGCTGGCGCCCAGTACGCCTCACAGCAGCAGCGATCCTTCAGCAGCTCCGAGGAGGAGTTCCAGAGCCATCTAATGGCCGCGCAGGCGCAGGCGCAGGTGCAAGGACATACCGTTACAGCTGGCAGCGACTATGACGGTGAGTGATTTCGTTTTCTCCAATTTGCACACCCGAATGCCTCTCTCTCTCTCTCGCTGTCTGTCTCTCTGTGTCTCTCTCTCCCTCTGTTTCACTCACTCTATTTGTACGCTATCCCTGTCACTCTGTTTCCGTTTAAAAGCCAATAGTTTGATTGACCATAAAAGCGCTTCTCGCTCTCTCTCTCTCTCTCTCTACCTCTCTCTCTCAGTGTCTTTTATTCTATATCTTCTTTGATCTCTATCTCTAAATAGATATAAAGAAAAGAGATTAAATGAGTAGCTCTATATACTTATCACTCGTTGCGTCTGACTTTGGGTCAAATTTCAACTAGGCAACGCCTCATGTTTTATTTCTATCTCTCTCTACCCTTTCCTATAAATAAGGTCGAAACATATATAGGTATATCTAATATATATTATTCTATTTAACAGAATAATATATAAGTATATATGTTTATCGTATAAGTGATCTATTTTTCGTCCTTATATATGGGAAAGCGTGTTCAGAAATATTGATGACCCTACAACAAATTTTTAGAGATTGCAACGATATGGATTTAAATGGATTATATTTCCATGATATTTGCATACATCTTCATATGTTAATTTAAATTAACATTCATTTTTCCATAGACCGGATTATAATCGTGTATTTAAATATACTTAGGAGTGGAGCTCCAAAGATTCCTGGCTCTTCGCTCTCTTTATATAGATATCATTCTATATAACTATCTCTTTCTATATATAAAAATATATATACATATATAGTATATAGTATATGTATTTATATATATGATTCTTATCCCTCTTCCTGCCTTGTCTTTAACATTCTAAGTGTTTAGATTTTGTATATAAAAAGTATGCCCCATTTTTTGTTGTTTTTTATAACTGTTTGTCTCCCTCTATCCCCCTATCTGTCGCTCGCTTCTCTCTTACTATCTGTCTCTCTCTATCTCTCTCTGTCTTTCTCTGAAACTCTCTTTTGACTCGCTCGCTATAAATTACGTTTATTACATATAAATAAATATATATATATAATTATACATATACATACATAATATATATACACCGACATTGTATGTATATATATATATGTATATATGTATGTATATATGTATCTGATCTCTGTCTTTCATTGGTGCGTTGTCTTTTCGTTTAGAACTTTTGCCTTTATCATTAATGAAGTTTCTAAATGTTTTTTGAAGCAACAATTTCCAAACAAGTTTCCCATCAATTTTGCTCACACAGTTTCCCAATAATTTTTCTTTATATGTCTATACATATGTATATTTATTATATTATATATATATTTATTATTAGTTTGTTAACATTTAGGTCTAAATTAAGCTTTCTATACTAGTTAGCTGTGAAAGTAAGTTTGTCTTTAAGTCTTAAGTCTTAAAGGGAAAACTTTTTCAAATGCTGCACAAAGGGAAACGCCTTGCACAAATAGATGCAACACAAATATTGGTGCCACTTGATGGTCGGCCGCAGTTGTAGCTGCGGTGGCAACATAAACGAAATAAAATAAAAATAAATTGTTGACCTGGGGCAGAGCATGCTGCATGTGGCAAGTGGCAAGCTGGCAAGCTGGCAAAAGAACCGCGTTGCATACTTTTAGGCAAGGCATTTTCCCTTTTTGCACCGTTAAATGCAATCAACATAAATTATATGCAGCAGCGCGACAGTTTAAAGTTGGCAGGAGGCGGCAGGCGGCTGGTAGGGGGCGTGGGCTGCGGCTGCGGCTGTGCCACAGCTGACCCGAAAACACATTTTGCCAGCGCCACAAGATATCCGAAAAGTTTGCGGGCTAGTTTGGCGGGCTGGCAGGAGGCGGTGCGAGTGTGGCAAGTGGCAAGTGGCAAGTGGCAACTGCTGCCTGCCTCGTGTTTGGCTGAGCGATATCGCCGGCGACTTTGTCAAGTGCGTTGCTCGTTGCAAATTTATTAGCCTAATTAGAAAGTTTTTTGCTGCCTCCTGCCGCCTGCCTCCTGCCTCCTGCCTCCTGCCTCCTGCCACTTGCCAGATGCAGCATGTTCCCAATAAAAATTTCGACTAATTTTTTTGTTTAAGCAAAGATGCATGGCAACGGCTGATTCTCGCTGCACATTAGCATGCAACATTTCGTGGCAAGATTCTTGTACTCGCCACGCCCCGCCGACTAGAATATAATAATTATTGATTTCGACTTTGCCGACCAAAAAAAGAAAGAAGAAATGAAATGAAAGTAGAAACTAACTGCAAGTTGTGGCAGCCAAGTTTGGTTGCAAGCCGCCGTGGAATGGAATTAGGTGCACAAATTTCGGGTCCGCCCCACAATTGCGATAAGCGACCCAAAACTGTGGCAAGTGCAGCGCTGCCTTAACAACTGATAGGGTAGACGCCTCTGTGCCCCAGCCACCTATGGGAGCGCCACCCTCGGCTTCAGCTTGTTGCAGCTGTTCTGCTTTGCACCCGGTGCAGCTGCACTGCCTTCTCACCACACAGAGCCACGCGCCAGGCGAAACCCACCACAGCAAGTGGCAGCGCTCACCACGTTCACAATAGAAACGCACGCAAGCCATGGCCAGACGTCATGCGTTGGAATGCTTCCAGCGACAAATGGGAAACCTCTCACTGAAATAGCAATGGAACGGCAGGCGCAGGCGCTACATCAAGAAGTGCCGTTATGCCCGCTGCCTCCGCGCGCTGTACATTCCAGTGCTTAAGCAGCAGAAGTAGCAGCTGATGATGTTGCGGAGTGCGCGCGCAATGTTAAATTTATTTGATTAAAGCTTACAAAAATATTGCCTCTATGAGTTGCAGTAGAGGAATATCAGATCATAGGATCAGCATATGTTTTGCATAAAATAAATGAACTAGTTCCATGACTTTACTATGTTTGCTGCAAATACTTAAATATAATATTAAAGAATTAATTATTAACGTATTCGAATTAACAGTTTATTTGAATCATCTCTAAATATTTATTTCCAGTCAAAACTCATTTTTATTTTTCACATAGACCCGTGCCATTAAATGTATTTAGTGAATTTAGAATATTCATTAATTCAGCTATAACATTTTCACTCTTGTCCACTGTGCATTGCATTATTAACTGTAATCTCAATGACGCTATGCATTGCAAATGCCCACGCATAGATCACACAGTCCCACGCTCGCTCTATCATTCTGTCTCGCTCCCTCTGCTTTTGCGTCACAGTGTCAACGCGATGCTCTTTACTTCAATCCTTCAATCCGCTACACGCTTTATTGCAGCGACGTCATTTCATTCACCGCATTTCGTTTCATGCAGCGTCATGCTCTTTACTACGAATTCGCCTACAACAACAACAACACACAAGAACTAATGCACTTCCAATCCAGTTAGACCGAACAGTTAGTCAACCGTCCAACACGCGTGCCTTTGCTTGTCAGGCAGGGGCTTAGCGGCGGGGGTGGGGCTAGGTAGCACTGGAAAGCAAAGACAAACACGCTGATTTTGCCATTCGCCATGAAGATGGAAAGAGAGCGCAAAAACAGAAACAGAAACACAAACACAAACACAACACAATACCACAACAACAGACGCAGTAGCAGCAGCAGTAGCAGAGAATCGTGCCTGCCTGACCCGACCCGACCATGCGGCAGTAGCAGCAGCAGCAGCAGCAGCTGTCAATGTTATCGCAGTCAACGTCGCTGTCACAGCTAGCGTCGCAGTCGCTGTGGCCACGCGTAACTTTATTTTTAGTTGTGCATTGGAAGTGCCATGGGAAAGTGCTGCTACGGCAACAACAACATGGCGAACTTGTAACATTGTTATTGGAAATATGTGTGTGTGTAGGCTACCAGCACGAAGAACAACAACAACAACAATGAAAGAAGCAATAACAACAACAGCCGAAGGGTAGGCGCTAAAGGAAAGCGAAAACGTAAAGCGAAATTCCATTGAGGTTTTTTTTAAATCGAAACGAAATTAGTTTTCGATGAACTTTAAAGGCGAGTAAACAGCCGCTGCGGCTGCACGTGTCGCAAAATCCAAATTACAAAAGGCTAACCAAATAAATAGTGAAAAACATCGCAAATACATTGAACAAACGACTAAACGAAACGGATCCCGTGACACGCGGCAAATGCTGCGAGCAATCGAAAGTGAAACTTTACGAGTATCTCACGCTAAATTTAAGGCGAAGGTTGAGCCCAACGCAACCTTGAAGCGAATTTGTGAAAGTGAAGCAAAAGAAAAAAAAAAATATGTGTATATAAAATAAATAAATAATAATAATAATAAAAACAATTGCAAATAAAACGTGCGTGCTCGTTAAATTACGCTTGCATCTGGCATTGAGTAATACATATACATATAATTAAAACCTTGTCTGCTGAAGGTTAAATGTGTCACACACACACATAGGAAATCAAGTTTAAATAATATAATTTATATTTCGACGGCAGAGAAAACACAAAATATTCGTGTATAAAATTTGGCTTAAATTAATGCATACCAATGTAAATACCAAAGAGGTAAACAAATGGCATCTTGTTCAAGAATAAATAAATAGAAAGAGTTGAAATTGTTACAGAATATTTAACTGCTATTTATTGCAATAAATTCGTAAAATGGCTGCCAAATTTTGGGGCTACGAAAGTGCCTTCAAAATGAAATCGAATCAAGTCATGAATCAAATCTTGGCCAGCCTTAAACTGCGCAAATTGTGGCGCCCATTGGACGCGCTTGCCACCCACACAAGCACACGCACACACACACACACACACACACGTGCATACATATACATTTGCAGCTGGCCGTTTCCTTGCGTGGGCCAAAACAGAATCTAAGGAAATTATTCTTATGCCAATTATTGTTTTCTTCTTTTTTTTTGTTATTTTTTTGTTTGTGTTTTCTTTTGAGTTTGCTGGGCCTCCTCGGCGCCCAGGTGAAAGTAAAATATACGAAAATTTACGATTTGTTTACTGTATACAGCCACGCGATTACCAAGCCAGCTCTCCCCTGACTACCTGCCTGCCCCCCTCTCTGCCCGACTTCCACACCCACGCCCACTCCCACTCCCACTGTGCGTGCGTGTGTGTGTGGACATGCTGAAACATGTTTTACAATCTGTTTTGCTAATTAAGCGACGTGACTAAAGCAAATAAATATGCGAAAAATAAACAGCAAATCAAATCAAAAGTAAATCTACTAAAATATCGAGTCAAGTGTTGTGCTAATTACAAAAATAAATTAATACATCAAATTAAATTATTTAATATATAAATATTTACTACTTCAACATATCAGCGATTTATAACAAATACAACAGTTCAAAAATCTGAGCATATCTCTGACTAACTCATTTCAATTCAATCAAAGCAAGGTGAGTGGCGATTGCAGCTACAACAACTACAACAACAACAACAACCACAACAACAACACAACTGAACACAGCTTGCACTCAACACCAACCACAACCAACAACAGTGGCAACAGAACAGAAATTGTAAATGCATATTGCAAATAGATTAGCTCACATCACCAAAGCACAGACAACACTAAAAATAAAATAGTATTCACATGCCAAAAAAATGAAAAAAATGGAAAACAATTCCCAGTAAAAACTGCAAAATAGTAAAAGGAGAAAATCAAATTCCTAATCGCTGCCAAACACACTTAGACATACACTGTAAAAAATCATAGTAAATCATAGAAACGATTTCGGTATGCCGAATAATTTCATATCAAATGCAGAATGATCGATTTATAAGATATTTTTATTAATATGATATTATATATTGTATAATGATGTGACGAAAAAATAGAAAATTGAATTTAGTGCTAAATGAATAATTTGTGGAAGCCATTAAGTCTTTTCGTGCTTTTTCATTGTCATGATATCATAGCAACCAGTTTCCGCTTGATCACAAATTGAAAAATAAATAAATATGCATTTAACATAGCACAGTTTTTGGGGATTACCAATAGAAGCATAGATTAATAAATAATCGAATAATGAATAACAAATAATAATATTAGCAATGATAATGACATACAGTAATAATAAGAATAAACATTAAAGATAATTTTATACATTCATTAAACTGGCTCTAAGAATGATTAACATAAACAATAACTTTAAATGAATGATAATAATAATAATAACAATAATTTCAGAATATAACATTTATAATATTATTATTATTTTTATAATATTACATAATAATATCACAACTTAAGAAGAATGGTAATAAAAAATAATAATAACAATGAGGATATCCTCTGGATAACTCGAATATAGGGAGAATTGTAAAAAATTGTTATATAGGAATCAATTTTAATTTATATAAAATATGAAAAAATAAAAGAAGTAGGAAATGTCCTTTTGCTGGATTAGAAGACTATCCTGCAATCCTTTTGACCATCTTAGTTGGTATATATCACTCAAAATTGAATAACTATTCTTATATGGATGCTCTTGAGCATACAAACAGTATATACTTAACACAATTGTGTGGAAAATAAACACAATTCAATCTCAGTTGTGATTCCCTCTAGCAACACTCCAAAAATGACAAATTTGAATGAATGTTTGCACATGCAAATAAGAAATTTAGACGGAGGGTTTCTTTACTACCTTCTGTGTAGCTCAACAGATTGTAATGTACTTTTGAGGAGATAATATAGATCTTCCACTTAACATTTGTCAAATTAGTAAAAATTCAATCTGTTCCTAGATATCATATGTTATTGATATCCAAATATTAATATATTTTCAATTGAGTTTAAATTGCTTATTTCAATTCATATTCTCATATTTTATATTTTCTAGCAATATGAAAATATAAAATCTAAAAATAAAATAGTATACATTAAAAATGAAATATTTTAAATGCTAATTTCGGAAACAGAAAAAGTTGTTTTCTGATTAATAAAAATCGTAAAAAGATGATAGATAAAAATATTCAACATATTTAATATTACTATTATAATAATAATAATAATAATATATTAATATTATACAACTACAAATAATAAAATAAATAAAATGGATGACTGCAATAATTACAATAATATCATTAATCACTTATGAGTAGGTTTAATACTTCTACCATCTAATATTTATATGCAATAATGCATTATAAATTGTAATGCCAACAATAATCACTTAAGACTAGACTTACTATATCATATATCATTATCATCATTAGCTATATACCCAAAAAATACTCGATCACTTTCTGCAATTGTATTGAGAATCAATGTCAAATCAAAAGCCGCTTCAGCCCGCTTCATCCCGCCCCTCGGTTTGTGGCCCACAATAGATGAAAAGGGTCCATTGTGCTTTCGTGTTTATTTGCATTTAGATTAGGGCGCAAAAAACAGAAGCGGCCGGCCCACTGTTATGTTTTTAAGCAAAGCTTAATTCATGAATAAAGCGAAATCAATAACCAAATAAGCAAATGGCTAAATGACAGCCACAAAAGGCAGCTGAAACGCGAAACATGTCGCAGATGGTGTCAAAGCTGTAAATAAGTAAATAAATATAGACCACAAACGATGTGGGCGTGTGTGTGTGAATGTGTGTGAATGTGTTTGTGTATGTGTGCCTATTAAAATATGTGAACGAATGATGTCGCGGGAGCGAGATGAATTTAATTAAAATGTTGACCGACAGACCAACAGCCAGCTACGTGCACGTGTGTGTGTGTGTGTGTATGTGCAACTGTGCGTATGAGTGACATTAATGCGAGCACTGAAGCTGGCCAGGAAGAGGGACAAACAACACAAGAGCAGCAGCAGGAGCAGCAACACCAACGCATTTTATGCGTGCTGCTTATTGTTGTTGTTTGTGCTATTTATGCGCCTGCGTCTCTCTGTGTGCATGTGTGTATGTGTGTGTGTGGTGTTCATTTGTATGCGTCGCCTGCTGGTTTAAAAATAGAACAAGCTGTTCTCGCCTGATGTCCTTTTAGCCAGCCCAAACACCTCACACCGCGCCACCACCTGCCCGACCGCCCACTCGCAGCTGCCGCCCCCTCAGGCAACTGGCTAGAATTTATGGACGAAAATATCAAACAGGAGAGAGTGTTACACACACACACACACACACGCAGCACTCAAATACAAACAAACACAAACTAAGACGAAGTTTGTTTGATTTTAGCTTTTCCTTCTTTCATTATTATTATTATTATTATTATTTTATTTTTTTGGGGCTTGTGCGTTTCGCACAATGCGATAATTGTGCAAGACTTTACACTCACACACCCATACACACACACACACACATACACACGTGTGTGTGTGTAACAAAGGGCAGCCAACAAGCGAGTGGAGCGTCCGTGTGTTTGTATACGTTATTGATTTTTGCCTTCTTTTGCGCCTTCTTTTTCTTCGTTCGCCTTGGCCATCTCTTTGCCTCCATTGCTTCCTCTCGTTCTCTTTACACTCTTTCTCCGCTGCTGCCTCAATGTGCGTGAGTTTCGCCATTTGACTTTCAAACAACACTGCACGACAATAACAAAAAAACACGTGTTCCAACAATGAAATGAAATAAAGAAAATATACACACACACACACTTATACACATGCACATACACATGTAGAAGGAAACTTGGTTTTATTTAATTATTATAATTTTTAGTTGTATTTATTTTTAGTTTATATTGTCTTATTATTTTTATGTTATTATAATTTTTGTTTTTATTTTATTTTATTTTTTTGTTTGTTTGCTTTAATTTTCATCCATAGTTAATTTTATTTATTTATTTATTTTTATATTTATTTTCATTTTTTTATTTTTTATTTTATTTTTTTTTTTTTGTATTTTTATTTTTTTTATTTATTTATTTATTTTTTATTTTATTTTTTTTTTTTTTAATTTATTTAAATTCAGTCCAAACTTATTTAATATGTTCTTAGTTACTGCTTCAATAATCCAATATTTATTAATTTTTAAAGGAGTTACTATATAGCTGTCTATAGACATAAGTAAGCCTCAGGATCCAAGCAAAGTGCTGAATAGCTCGATCATTGTACTCTCTAAACCAGATTTTATATTTCAATAGGACCAGAATTAAACTATATAATTTAAGTTTTAGAAATGTTTAAAATTTTCAAAATAAAATCCATTTATATAAAAGTATTTTATTATAATTATTATAAAATCTTTGAAAGAAAAAGACATCAAACTGTAATTAAGATATTCGTTAAAAAGATTGCCCTAGGGTCTCTGATCATTAAATTAGTTCTATACATATTTTTGCATTCTCTAAAGAAAACTTTCCAAAATAAAATTTCACTTTTGGGAAATGAAACTGATTTAGTTCGATCCAAGCTAGTTATTCCTTTCCCAAGCTCAAGAAGTTCAAGATCCAAGACTAGACTAGTCATTACTATCAAGAGTTTAACCCACACTGGTTTAGTTTAGCTTGTTGGTCACACCATCTTCCTTTTCACGACTGGTCACACTGTAGAGTTAAACTATAACTGTAAGCTTTTCAAAAATAATCTAGATATTCATAGTTTACTTGGCCTTTGCATTGCTTTACTTTCGTAAGCTCTTTTGTTTTCACTAAAATGCCATCGCCTCGTTTTTCTCATGTAAATTTTGATGTTATTTATTTATTTTATATACATATGCTTTTTTTTCTGCGTAATTTTGTAGTCGTTACGAGCACAATAAACGTTTTTTTATCGTGACCAAAGTCAAAAGAAACTGTGCCAGGGGTATGGCCCACAATGGGAGGACAACTGCCGTCATGTGTGTGTGTGTGTGTGTGTGTGGCTGTGTTTGTGGGGCACGAAACTAGTTTTCATTCAAGCGAATATGTAAGCGTGTGTCTATGTGTGTGTGTGTGTGTGTGTGTGTGTGCAGAGCTTAAGAAATGGCCGCAGTTCATTTTTCAAGCAATTTACATTGTGCTCACAGCTTGTAGCTAAACAAATTATGCCGTAGCTGAAGATATACTTGGAAATTAATTATAATGTCGCTTGAGCACTTGTCAACTTGAATTTGTGGAAGCTCGCACTGTACATAAAATACAATATAATTATTGATATTCCAGCTAAGTATTAAGTGTAAATTATAAGCTAGCTATAAATTAGTTTAGTCTAAGTAATGCGCCCACAATGCCCTAATGCCATTATTTTTATTTACATTATAAAATATATATATATATTTTCTCTACTCTCTCTTTCTCTTTGTTACTCCAATGTGCGACCCATTCAAAATCCCACAAAAAAAAAAAAAAAAAATTTATTTATATGTTGAAACTTGCCCAATCAAAAACAAATGTTTGTAAATATAATGCCCGCCACAAACTATTTGCAAATTCGAAAACTGTTCACAAATTGTATTGCAATAATTACAACAACAACAACAACAACAATAATAACAACAACAGCAGGTAATTTTGGCGTCGTGCAAAGTGTCCAAACAAATCTCTCGCCCGGCGATCTACAGATTCATGCAAATGTAAGCAAAGATATATAACAGAAAAAAAAAACCAAAAAATCAAGAGCAATTTTGAATTTGATAACATTTTCTAATGCGTGTCTGTATTTTATTGTTATCGGTTATCGGTTTTCTTATGATTTGCGATTTGTGAAAACACATACAAAATGGAATGTACATTTTTACACACTGTGTCGTCTATAACTCTTGGTCTCTACTTTGTCACTTTCCTATCCAAAGTTTCGTTTGTTCGAGCACCTTCAACAAACAGTCCACACTTTAGCCTTTTTTTGTACTCGTTCTTCACATTATTTTCTTTTTTCGATGTGTGTGATTATTAATCGATGTGTGAGGCGAATAGCTGCCCCTCCTGCTCCAACACTTTGTTACTGTTTGTTTCTTTTGTTGCTTAACAGATCCTTTCACACCTTCAAAGTACCGCTCGATGCGCTGTCTACACACTTGACATTATATGTATTCCTCTTACGTTTCTTTCTTCCAATTTCTTTAAATAACTCTTTTTTGAATTACTTGTACTTGTATATCTAAAAAAAAAAAAACAATCAAAAAACAAATTAAAATAAAAAAATCAAATACGTGAAGAATTTGCATGGATATCGTAACGCTGTTTCCAGTTTCCTCCTAACTTCAACAACAACAAACACACACTTGAGTCCCACATCTCTGAAACATACACTTCACAGCCTCACTGAACACTCACGGCCCCTCCTCCTGCTCTCCTAGCTCAAAACATTTTATGTATATCCCAGTCACTGCAGATAAGTATGGTACTATAGTCTTTCGATATTCTCTGAATATACAAGATCCTTGCACCACAATCTCCCTCTCTCTCTCTCTCTATGTTTTGGCCTGCCTTGTATGGCATGCTCCATGTATGTACGTTGCTCGAGATCCCAGCACCTCCGAGACACGCCATCTACTACACATAAGACATATGTATGCTAGGTCTTAAGGCGCAGATCTTTCAATTGTTTTGATCTTATGGCACCAACATACATACATAGCTCTGTAACTGATACTTAGGTCTCTCTCCCCTTAATCTACATATAATCCTTACTCTAGCTTACATACTACATACATAAATACAATACTATACAATGCACTTGGGGAGCTATTTTCAGCAATTGTAGATCTTGGGTCTGGTCATTTCAATGATCACTTAAGATCAGCTCGTGGATAGTCGTTGCCATAAGCTAAGCCTGCTGAACGTAGTTCCCCTAACTTAAGGTCTTTATGCTCTTACGTATTTTATTTAGATTTCACCATCAATCGACAATCAACTGAAAACATCCACATCATGATATAATATATGAAAATTGTGTATATATTTCTTTATATGGCACTTGTTAAACATTTCGCGCCGTAAAAATTTTACCATAAAGGACAACAAACTAATGTCAGGCAAAAGAATCCACAGCGAAGAATATATTCGATAAATCGAGCAATTGAGTAGCCCAAGAAATGCAAATCAGAGTCTCTGTCCCGCCTCCCCTCTTAACCCGCCCATTGACCCAGAAAGTCGAGTCGATAGAGTATATGTAAATGCCAACCATTACTAGTACCTCCTACATCTACAGGCGGGCGTCTCCAGGTGCGCACGGATCCTTGGCGGCAGCAGCGCAGCCTCAACGAGCGCGATCTACTGACAGTCGGCTCGAGTGACTATCGGCTGCTGGGCCACACGAATCAGCGGCTGTACGCCTCGGCGGATCAGCGGGATCGGTATGAGCTGCAGCTGCAGCATCGCGAGCGCCTGGAACAGTATCCGCTGACGAGGACCGCTCGACTGGACGTGCAGCAGCGCAACTCGCTCAATCGCAGCAATCACGAGCGAGCGGCTGGAGCTGGTGGAGCTGGTGGTGCAGGTGGTGCGGGTGGTGCAGGTGTAGCAACTGGTGCTGCCTTTCGTCGGGCACCGCCCTTGGCCGCGGCCAGCGGCTGCGCTGGTGGCAGCAGCAGCAGCAGCACCAGCAGCAGCTACTATCCACAGAGCTACAGCAAGCCGCAGATTGTCATTGGATCAGGCTCTGCCTATGAGCGCGGCGCGATGTCGGCAGCTGCTGACGGCGTGCGAGGCAGCCTGAGCCGAGAGCGCGGCCTGCTTGGCGCTGGCGGTGGTGGCGGCGGTGGCGGCAGTAGCTCCCTCAGCTCCACAGAGGCCGCCTACTGGGATGAGCCGGCCACCGGTGGTGGTGGTGGTGGTGGCGGCGGTGGCAGCACATCATCGTCGTCGGCGGCGCAGGACTCGCGCCGCTTCACCGAGCGCAGAATAAAGAAAACGGTGCGTTTCGATGCGCACGACGACGAGTCGTCGCTCCTGGTGGCCCCCAGCATAGGCACAGGCACAGGTGCAGGCACAGGCAGCGGCTCCTTGCCGCCAGTCACCGCCATACTGCCCTCGACGGCTGTGGACGTGGGCACGGCGACTCTGCTGACCAGCACGAAGCTGGCGCAGCCGCTGGACGGCGACTGGTCGCGCTGGGAGTCCGAGCGGCAGGGCAGCCAGGACTCGGCCACCAAAGACTCGGGCATTGATACGAGCAGCACCTTTACCAGCAGCGAGGACTCGAACCGCGGCGACGGCCCCAAGGTACACGACAGCAACACCCACAGCGCAGGCAAAGCGTACCCACAAAAAAAATCATAAAGAAAAAAAGAAAATGAAAATGAAAATCCAAAAACAGCCTCTGAAACGGGCTGTCAAATTGCATTTTGTCTGTGTAGAGTCTGAGTGTGTCCCAGGTCCCTCTGTCCACCTGTCCATCTGTCTGTCTGTCTGTCTTTCAGTCCATCAGTTTCCTTATAAATATGTTTCTATTTATATACAACCAATCTCCTTCTACACCTCTCTCTATCTCTCTACCTCTCTCTTTATCTCTGTCGCTCTCTCTCTCTCTCTTTTTCTTTGTCTTTCTTAAACTCTGTTTGTTGTTCTTGTTTTGTCTTTAACTTGAAAAGTAAATTACCTTTCACATTTTATAACGCTCGAAGTCTATTAGACCCCGAAATATCCTTTTAAGTTTGCATTCTTTATAGGCCAGATATCTCTCTCTCTCTCTCTCTATCTCTCTGTCTCTCTCTCCCAGTTGTATAAGCAATTACCCCACCAAATTCAGCCGATATACATTTACAGTACCAGTACAGCCATAGAGTAACTCTTAACCATACAAATGCATGCCAATAAACATACAACAATTCTACAACATTCCACTAACTGTAAAATTCCTTTGCATGAAGAACCGTAGACTTAAGTCCTTAGACACTGAGCACGTTACAGTACCTGTTCCACTAACAGTTCCAGTTCCAGTTCCAGTTCCCTTTTAGCCACACTACAACATTATCCACAAATTCCACATCTGATATCTTAGCACGTTCTTTTGTCGCATGTTCTTTAAATGTTGTAAGCAATCCGTAACACATTTTCAAGCATATTTCCGAATTTGAAATTTGCGAATTTACTATGACTTTTAATTGAATTTAATGATCTAATTGCAAACGCTAAGTGTGTGTTCTCAAAGTAGGTCTATAATACTAAAACTTAACTCGAATCGAAATGTGAATGACAACTACTACTACTATTCTATATACTATCTAACTACAATATCCTAACAGCCTATCGTAGAAACTGTTTCTAGCTTGTAAGAAATACCAAACTGAATGTATAAAGAAACAAAAAAACAAAAACAAAAACAAACAGAAAAGAAACCAAATGTATAAAATGTTTTTTACAATATTTAATTTTCCATTGTTGTTCGACTTGTTTTTTATGTATTATTATTTCAACTAACTGTAAGTTCCTAAATTAAGGCATATATCTATATATATATCGATATATATAGATATATGTATACATATATAAGACTTTTGTATAGTTCAAATCTAAAACTATAAACCATTCTACTTCCTGCATACGAACATCGACATTCCGCTTCACCAAAACCAAAATCAACAATCAATCTAAACAAAATCTATGCAAAATTGACATCCACGATCTCATCCCGACACCCGATCGATCCAACACCAACCAACACCCATCCACCACCAACACCGTCCATCCACACTGCGTGTACATACATCCGTCATGTGTCTATAGAATCCGGTGAATTGGCAAACATCCGCGGATAATACTCGCATGATTGGTCACATGATATTACGTAAATACTATGATGGGGAAGATATATTAGGCTTAAAGGTGAACGGCGGCCAGCCCGTGGGTCTCGGAGGCCCATGCAGAGCCATTGTGGAGAAGGTGAAACGCGGTTCGGTGGCCGACGTCGAAGGCTGCATACGACCAGGTAAAGACTGTAAATCATCTCTCAACATCTCTCAATCATGACTCATATATCTCTCTTTCTCTCTCTCTCTCTCTCTGTGTGTTTCTGTCTCTATCTATCTTCATTCACCACAATATGAACAATCATTAAACAATCGCTACGCAGGCGACGAGATCATCGAGTGGAACGGACGCAGTCTGCACAGCAAGAGCGCGGACGAGGTCTACGACATCATCGACGAGAGTCGCCTGGATGCGCAGGTGGAACTGATCGTGGGTCGATCGCTGCTGCTGCCAGCCAGTGGCGCCGGCAGCGTCGACAGCGGCGGCAGCAGCAACGTCAGCCCCAGCAGCGCCTGCTCCGGCTCGGGCAGCAGCGTCACCCGGCGCTCCTCGGCCAATTTTCCGCACAGTGGGCTGGCGAGCAGCATGGCAGCCAGCGCAGTGGTCAGCAGCGGAGGGCGTTACCTGCAGCGTAAAGGTGTGTGTGAGTGTGTGTGTGTGTGTGTGTGTGTGAAGCAGAGTCTCTATGATTAGCTATAATAGAAATGAACTTTGTAATCGTAATCAAGTGCCAGAACATTCATCTAGATCTACACATATACGATGTATGTCTAAGCCACACACTGAACCAAATCCAAGACAACAAAGACAAACTATACATAAGAGAATCCTCTAGACAAGTTGGCTAATTGTTGCTCCATTTCTCTACTTCGCTACAGCACCGGGCGTTGAGGCGCTAGAGCTGCACCGTGATAAGCCGAGCGTGTTGATCACTTCGCCCGGCTCTCCGGATCTTCACACCGGCGGCTCAAACAACGGACTGCGTCATCGTGGCGCTGGCATTGGCAGCTGCTCGCAGCAGTCGCAGCGCTTGGACGCCAGCAGCCATAATCACAGCCACAGCCACAGCCACAGCTACAGCAGCCACAGCCACAGCAGCAGCGGCAGCGGCAGCAACAGCGGCAGCAGCAGCAACAGCAGCGCCACCGTCGCCGCCTCGGGCGGCGTGCACAGCGCAACGACGGCGGGCCACCATCATCATTGCCACACGACAGCGGCATCACCGCCATCGCACGCGCACCCGCACGCGCTTCCGCATCCGCATCCGCATCCGCTTCCACACCCGCACTCGCACTCGCACGCCCACGCCCACTCACACCATGGGCATGGCATGGGCGTGACCACACAGCCAATACCCATCGAGGGCCGGCTGCAGCTGAAGCTCGGCTACGATCAGACCACGCTGCAGCTGATCGTGACGCTGGTTTGCGCCACGGGCCTGTCGCTGCGTCAGAGCGGCGCCGGGCGCAATCCCTATGCGAAGGTAAGTCAATCCACCTGATTCCAGTTGCCCACCTGCTCATGCGCCAACTTCTTGTAGGTGTTCCTGCTGCCCGATCGCAGCCAGAAGTCCAAACGACGCACGAAAACCGTTGGCACCACCTGCGAGCCGAGGTGGGGTCAAACATTTTTCTACTCCGGTCTGCGCCGCAGCGATCTCAATGGTCGCCAGCTTGAGGTATGTTACTCACTCACATTAGCTTTATCCTTTATCCTCCACTTTTGTAGATCACTCATTCAGTTTAGCCCACTTAAACTTATATTTTACCATCGATCCTCTATTACTATCGTCTAGAATATCTTGCGCATTTCATTTTATATAATCCTTAAAAATATCTTCTGGAAACTTCTTAGTATTAGTATTATTAAATTATTATCTATTATTAAGTCACCAATTATTTTTAAAATTTTAAAATAGGCTCAATGAGTTTTTATTTATTTTATATTTATTTATTTTTAATTTATACATTTATATTTCTTTATTTATTTTATAATTATTTTAATTTATTAAATTAATTTTTTTTTAATTTATAATTTTCATTTGATTTTCCATTAAATTATTTGTCTTCTTCTTCTTCTTTATTCTTGATTTAATTTTTTAATTTAATTTAATTATTTTTTTTTTTTTAATTTATAATTTTCATTTTATTTTCCATTGTTGGCCTTCTTCTTCTTGATTCTCTTTGTATAATTTCCTATGAATAATTGAAAAATTATCTGCATTAATAAATTCTTAATCAACTTTGTACATAGCTCTCTCTTTTGCTTTGTTGACTCTTATGAAACTTATTAGATTTATTTGATCACCGATACTCTATCATATTCATTTAGATCTTTTATCAAATGATCTTTATAGCGGTTAACATTTTTTCAGTTTTTTATAGATCTCTCTTGCTACCTCTATTATACATACTCTATCTTATGCCTGTAGATCTATATAGTTATATATTATTTTTCCCTTAATTTCGAAAGACTCCTAGAACTAAAATCAATGTCATCCTCCAATTTCGTTTGCTATTCATTCTTAAATAATGATATATTTATTTTCCATCAAATAAATCCCTCTACGAAGTATCCCATCCCCATAATGGATCATTACGTTAATCTCATTCCAATTTTTCAATCCATAGGTCACGCTGTGGGATTATGTGCGCTATGGGGCGAACGACTTTATTGGCGAGGTGGTCATCGACTTGGCCCATCATGTGCTGGACGACGAGGCCGAGTGGTACCAGCTGCAGCCGCATCAGGATAGCTCCCATCTCGTATGTTATGTCCTAGGAAGTCGCAAGCTTCTGTTTCGTTTCACTTATCGTTTCGTTTTCATTTGATTCGTCTTTGTGTTTCATGCCGGTTCGTTTCGGTTCATTTGGTTTGCGTTCGTTCTAAACTCAATGTTGGTGTGTTGGTAAATGTAAAGCCATTGAGGTTGAGGTTATCTAAGCTCCCCGGAACGAGATTTGTTGAGCGAAAAACTTAACACAAAACTGAAAAGCCGAAAATTTTCGTTTCCTTTGTCTTTTGTTCTATTCTTCATTTGAGTTTTAGTACTTTAGATGTAATGTTTATCCCCAGCTGTCCATTGAAACAAAATTATTAACTCAGCATTGTCATATCTTTTGTTTATGTCGTGCACACCTCAAAAAAAAAAAATACAATATATATATAAATACATATAACAAATACACAACTATATGACAAATCATCACCTATCACCACCAACCAACCACTAAACAATCAACAAACAACAACAACACATGCTGTCGCTCGCCCCGTTCCATTCTAATAATAACTACGACGATAAACAGTTACGTGACGAGGGCAGCGATGTGGAGTGCCTGATTCTGACACCGACAGATCATTTATCACCGCCCAGCACGATGTCGCGTCTGAGCGACTCGGACACGACGTCCGAGTGCGACATCGATGGAACGACGCCCGGTGCCAGCATCTCATCGATGGGCAGCTCTGCCAGTCCGCCGCTGTTCGAGGTAACAACAACAACAACAACAACAACAACAAGAACAACACTGCCAAAAAACAACAACACACATTTGGTGTCACTTAACTAATAAGAACAACCAAAATTATATGAAAATATATATACTTATGTATATACTTACATACATACATACATGCATATAGAGAGCGATGTACATAAGTGTATGTGTGTATGTATGTATGTGCATACACGCAGCTAAAACTGACAGCAACAAGAGTAAGGACGTCCAAAGGGTCACACACGCACACACACACACACAGACACTGAGAGAGAAACATATTCACACGAGAAAACAATCACAGCTTGCCACTTGAGTCAATTCTCACACACACACATATACATACAAACAGTAAACACACACACACACATAAACATACAACTCCCGTAGATTCCACTCTCTATTCTCTTCGCTCTGTGCGTCTTTTCACTCTTCTTTCTCTCTCTCACTCTCTCTTCTACACTTGCAGAGTTTGTTAGAATCGTATTAGACCAATCGATAATGCGCTCTAATTAGATACGAGGTTTCATTTCGAAAGCTTTTACACATTCTGATAGGATTAACTAATGAAATACAATTGACTATATATTCAGCAATGGAGAGTAACTACATATAATATAATAAATAATATATTTAATATGAAAATATGTAAAAACAGAAAAGTTGTATTGAATCATATGAGTGTATTTATATAAATATTACGGGAAAAGTCATTTAGAATTAATCAAATAATTTTTGTTTATTTTTCTTTTCAATACAAGAATTTATTTAATTTACCAATTATGAATAGTTTATATAAAGTGAAGTATTACTGAGAATGAACAATAAATAATGTTTAGGTTTCATCAATATTTAATATATTTCCATGTACAAATTTGACTGAGGTTATTAAAACTCAATTCTTATAAATATATTAATAAATATTTCTTGTTTGTTTAATTTATATCATTTTATTTATTTATTACTTTTTTTTCATTTTTATTTATTTTATTTTTTTTTTTGTTTTATTTTATTTTATTTTATTTTATTTTATTTATTTATTTTATTTTTTTTTTTTTTTTTTGTTGCTGTGTATATCACATATGTATATACATGTATATCATAATATAAATATTTATAAACCAAAAGTATATCAGTTCAATCCAATTTATTAGAAATTTAATTGTCTATAAAGATAGATAGATATATTTAAAAATAAATAAAAAGTTATGTAAACAGATTTAAATTCAATAATGAGAATATTACAATAATATGATGAAGTTCCATAGCGCTCTGCAAGTGTATTCAGTTTTGGTGCGAATTCTAAGTGTTCTTCATTCGTTTTTACACAGAAATCTAATCGTTTCATGTTTTCTACTCGTAGTCTGTGCATTTCGTTACTCCTAAGTGTCCATCTCATTGCCACCTCTTGGGCTGGACAGTTGGCTCTGCCGTCATCGGGGCGCACATCACGCATACGCCATGCTGTCCAGCCTGAAGGCTTCATTATTGCTGTCCCTGTCAGTTAATTAGCATGCAGATCAAACTCAATTTGGACGAATTAATTCACTCAGATCAGCCCATCATCTGTCATCAGTGTACATAAGTTTGCACACATTCGAAATATGTATAATATCTCTTTCGTTAACGTTTCTGTGTCTTCATTTGGCTTTCGTTCGTTACGTTCGTTTTTTTCTTACTAATTGGTGTCGTTGTTTCGTTGTGCGTGCGTGTTAAATTTTTCACTCTCTAAACTCTAATTTCTGAACTCCTTACTCTAAGACCGCAGCTCTACATCTATGTGTACTAAATCAAATACTAAAATACTCTGAAACAGCGCGTGGCATTTGAAGGCTCTGCGCTATCGAATCTATCTTTATTCTTTAATTTTGTTGTCATAAGCATCAAGTTTCAGCTAACAATAATCTTTGCATTTAAGATCGAATATATATACATAGAGTTTAAGTCTTGTAAGCGAAATGCTTTAGGTTTAAGGATGCGTGTAAACTGAAAAACTTGAGAACACATACTAACTGCATAAAACTGCCCAAAGAGGCAGTCTATAACATTGTCTAAATGAAGAAAGAATGAAATAATCGAAAATCTCTCAAAAACTCAACAAGTCACAACAAAAAAAAAGAACTTATTATCTATTTATCAGCTGCACCTCTGGCCTTTAGACTCTAAGCTTTTGCATGCTCACGCCCTCCCTACCTGCCTATCTGCTTGTAATCGTAGCTTTAAGTGTTTCGTATTGCTGATTTCTACTTGACTTTTCATTTCTCTTGTAATATACCCCGCTACCAGACAAAAACAGAAAACACTTAGCGATCCATTCGAGCCATTAGACCCGCCCCGTTTACACACACACACACGTATATATATAGAGACTCTACATAAATATATAAATTATATTTATGTGACACACACAAATGCAATGTAAAAGTTGATTTACTTTATCTCTCATTTTGATTACATATGTACATTTTTCTCCTCTTGTTCTCTTGCTCTCTATCTTTGCTCTTTATATATTTACTCAACCCACACACACACACACACACTATCCACTCCCCGTATATAACATATATATCCGATATATGCTACCCGAATTGGCCCCATCCACAAATCGTTAAACTCGCATGATTCAGCTCGATCTAAACGAGCGTCGATCCAGACGTGACATGTCGCCCCAGGGCCGCAAACGGGTGGCCGGGATGATGGCCAGAGATTATCGCACAGTATCTGGCATTGGACAAAGTTATCACAATCAGGTTTGCACCTAAGCTAAATTAACGTAACACTCCATCAAACAGATCAGAACAGCTCAGCGCCACACACACACACACACAGGCAGTCCGAAAGTGCTCCAAGGTCACTCTCACATCTCAGCATATCTATTAGTTGCAATCATCTCTTTAGCTACTGCTAGTCAGCCAGGCCTACAGTTTTCTGCACTTTCGTAATACTAATACTACTACTACTACTACTATTACTAATTACCAATTACTTATATATATATATAAATCCAAGCCTTTTATTATATCGATACTTTTATCAGCTGGCTAATAGAGCTGCTTAGCTCTGTTCCCGGCTGATCGGAGAGTCGGAGTCTTGTTTCCATATGTCGTTAATTGATTTTGTTTCGAATTCTCTTGCTAAGTATACATACTTATTCCGTATGCCTTTGCTACTTAACTGTAATTACCTCCGTTAATTTACGTACTAACTTTCCGTGTTCCAGTAGAATTGCAGTAACAGTTAATCAAACCACACGTACACCCGAACAGCAAACACACCCACACACTCGAATTATGAACTTGAATGAATTTCAATGCCACTCTACTCACAGATATATATATATATATATATGCATATGCTTGTATGCATATGCCTAGCCGTAAGCTCTCGCGGATGCCGTACTTCAGACCTGGGTGCAGCCCGGTTATGGCCTGAAGCTAATTCTCTTGCTCTCTCTCTCTCTCTCTCGTTGCCCTCTAACGTATGCAATGTGTTTTCTCTCTGCTCTCTCGCGGTCACATCAGAGTTCTGCAACGGGCTACTACCGGCGAGGCGGTGCCAATGGTGTCGGCTCCGCCATCGGCCCTGGTGGCATGAGCCTGAGCCAGCGCAGCCACTCGGCAGCACCCAGCGACAACTATCACGGCCATCAGGGACATCCGGGCTCAGGCTACGGCTACAGAAGCAGCAGTCCGCGGCGAGGATCGCTATCGCCGCCCGACGATCGTTACATTGACTATCCAGTGCTTCCAATTCACGGTTCAACCAACGCCAACGCGGCCTACGGCGGCGGAGGCAGCGGTGCTTCGGCGGCGGCACAGACGCCACAGCAGCAGCGTTTCCAGTCTCGTTCAGCCACTGCCACGCCTACGGGATCGCCGAAGAAGCGACAACTGCCACAGGTAAAGTCATAGACTAGGGATAAAAGTCTTAGCTAACTGTATTTTACTTTACTTTTACTTCTCTATCCTCGAAGGTGCCACAAACCTCTCGCAGCGCAATGTTGCGCGATCGATTGGGTCAGGACTTTGACGAGCGGCTGGCATCGGGCGGCCGCTTTGGCCGGCATCGCACACGGCAGCCGCACCATCAGGCGACATACCGCAGCACCGGCATGGGTGGCTGGGAGCGGCACTACACAGGACTTTCGGACAGTGATCTGCAGTCGATGGACACGCGGATGCGGCCAAGGCATTCGCTGTCGCCGGACAAGGACTTTATGGGCGAGTTCGGTGACTCGGACATGGAGTCGGTGGTCAGTGTGACGTCGAGTGCGTTCTCCACGCAGTCGGAGCGACCGCGCACCTCGCGCGGCCTCAGGTGAGTTGTTGGCCAAGCTAGAAAGCTCTCCGAGACGCTCCAAGCTGGCGCCTGGCTCGCTGCACTCGCGTCCGCTTCGTTAATGTCGCCAAGCCATGCCAAAGCAAAGCTGCCAAAATTATGCTGAAATTACGATTGTGGGCTACACACAAATGTATTGGTACAAACTTTTTCGAGTAGAGGCTACAAAATCCAAAATTTCCCCGTTAATCAGGCTCTGAATCAATTGAATTGCGAACCCGAATCAGAAAAACGCGCTTAACGCATCACACCAACGACACGCACAAAGAAACTCACACACACACACACACATCAGTTAACAAACAGTTAAGCAAGGCAATCCGAAAAAAAAAACATAAAGTTTTCTTTCTGCATTTACTTTTTGTGTTTTTCTTACAAAACGAAACCAACCAAAACGTTAACGAAAACAAATAAAACCGATAAACAAAAAATACAAAAAAAAAAATCGCCCAACGCTCGACGCGCGCTGCTCTCTCTCTTTTGTGTTCACTGCTTTTGCGTGCTCTTCACCACACTCGCTCACTCCAAACACACACACACACGAACACACGAAAACACACATACAACAAACAACTCACCACGCAAACGAACCACCACCACAATTCAACACTCGCTGACCTCGGACGCCAACCATTGCGCTTGCATTTCCAACATTTCTGACATCGTTCGATCGTTCGCAATTGCTCACAAACTCAACAAATTCAAATTCACCTCGAAAATTTCCCCACCATACGCTGGGCTGTTAATGTTAATGTTAACATCGCATGCTGTTAACTTACATTGAATGTAAATATAAACGAAAACACCACAAATTCAACACTGGCTCACATGAAACCACCGAACAACCACCCAACCACCCAAACACCCAACCACCTGCCACCGATAACAACCAAAATAAACCAACATCAGCTTTCCACGCAACTGGCGCAATCTGTTCGGTACCCAAAATAGCATATTGGGCGGTGCCGTTGGCGGCCCTGTGACCGGCCTTAAGGTCTATCCCGTCGAGCACCACCGCGCGAACACCATCGAGGTGGACGACTGCGACTATCTCTCCAGTGGTGGCGGGACTCATCAGCTCCTGCTGCTGGAGCAGCTCGAGCAGCTGCAGCAACTAGCCGCCCTGGCTGCCGCCGACTCGCCGCCCAACACCGCCGCATTGGGTGGATTCAGCGGTGCAGCACCTGGAGCCCCGCCACCACCCGCTACTATACCACTGCCAATGACCGCACCACAGCAAGTACTCGTGACGGACACAAACAGCGGCGAGCTGATCGAGCAGTTCTTCGTGGAGCCGGCCCTCATGGCGGAGGAGACGCCGCTCAGCCTCGAGCCACAAGAGCCACATTTGCATACGCATAGCGTTTACTATTCACCTCATTTGCCCAACACATTCATACAGCCGCCGCTTGACTTGTACCAACGACGCCACAACGGACGCCAGCTCGACCACGCCCCCACCATCGCCACCGCCACAGCCACAGCCAACGCCACAGCCAACGCAACCACTCATGCGAATCACAGCTATGCGCTGCCCGGCTTTGAGCAATTCAAGCGCTATACCACGCCCGTCATGAATCTCTTTCGCAGCTCCATGACAGCACCGCCAGTGTCTGCCCATGACCACGCCCACACGGTCTCCTCCTCGCCCAGCTCGTACGTGGGCTATGTGCGCGATCACCTGGACAAGAGCTGCAGCCACTGCCAGAACGGTAGCCAGCCGGTAGTGCTATCCACAAACACAGCCCTGGCGACGCCCGGCCTGGCAATTGGCGCCTGCGCCGATCCCTGCTGCCTGGCCGACGCGCACCCCCATCCGCAGCATAAGCCCATTGCATATCCCTATAGCGCGGAGCAGCTGCTGCGTCGCCCCTCCCTCTCCATGTACCAGCCGGCAAGCACCTCAGAGCCCTCGCTGCCCACCATGGACCCGGATCCCATGTGCGGCGAGTGCGTTGATCAGCATTTCCTGGGCGGCCTGATCGGGCCGCAGCTCAATCTGGGCGTGGTGCCCACCTACCATGTGCACACGCCCACGCCGACAGCCCATCGGCGCGCGAACTCGCAGCTGGCACCGCCTCCGGCCCTGCCCACGCAATCGGTGCTGCGGCTCTCGCGACAGCTAAGCGAGGATGCGCTCGTCTCAGCGGTGCCCATAGCAGAGGCGACGGCCCGAGCTCAGCCCACATCGATTCTGAAGAAGCCCAAGCTAGACCGACGTCGCATGTTTCACGAGGGCCAGTCGCGCTCCCTGGACTACGACGACTTGCATACGAAGAGCTGGGGCAGGCGGCGCATCCGTTACGAAGACGAGGTGGCGCCACATGAGCTGACGCCGCACGCCTACGACCCCAGGGAGGAGCAGTTGCCCAGCAGTCGCCGCTACGGCTCCGAGACGAACATACGGCAGTCGTATATGGGCGCCAATGTGGATGCCGCCAATCCGCTGAGTCATTCGCATTTCCTGGTCACCGATGACAAGATCGTGACCATCACCTACGACTCGGACGTGGGCTGGACCCGACGCGGCGTCGCACCCTCCCTCTTCCGCGGCCCGCACCGTCGCGGCGTCGACGCTCGCAATCACATGTCCCTCGATCTGCAGCGGACCAGCCAGCAAAAGCTCTACGGACCCGCTGCGCCCTACATGAAGCGGCGTCGGAATCTTCCGCATCCGCCTAGTGCGCAAAACGCGCACAACTTCTCGCCCATGGAGGCGATCGGTGATATTGGTGGTGGTGGTGGTGGTGTTGGTGGGGGCGGTGCACAGAACAGTGGTACATACAACAGTAACAATCACAACAGTAGCCACTACACCAATCACAATAGCCACGCAGCGAGTAGTGTTAATAGTGTTAGTCAATTTCACAATAACCAACAACAACAACAACCACAATCAATTAGGCAAAAAGGGAAAGAAGGCATCATCGCTGTAAACGGATTGTTGGCATCGGCATCGGAACAATTGACGAAATCTAGTGGTGGGAGCGGTGGTGCAACATCTGCCGCAGCTGCCGCTGCCGCTACTGGTAATATCGTCTGCGATGGTAATAATGCTAATAATGCTTCTTCTTCCTCTTTTGCAAATCCCCCACAACAACAACAACAACAACAACAACAACATCATGGTGTCGCTAATCAACCAATAACAACAACAAACGCATCACCCAATAAACGTGTCCCATCATCAATACACAATACCACAACAACAACAACAACAACCAACAATGACGCCAACAACTTGACCCATGACGCAACATCAATCAATCTCACACAACAACAACAACAACCACCAAATACATGCACAAATCTCATCACAAATGCAACAACAACAAACACATCGTCGAATGATGCGGCAACAACAACAACAACAACGACGACAACGATAACAACCGCAACGACTGCTACAACAACTGCCACAAATACAACTACAACAACAACGACAACAACAACAACAAATACAAATAACACGAATGAACCAAACGCAACAACAACAAATGCCAATACGAATCCTAATGCGGATGCGGATGCGGACGCGGATGCACCCATCGATGTTATCGATTGGGATGCTATCGATGCAATGCTCGATGACGATTTCAGTGAGTACGACAAGGAGAAGAACGGTGCCAACGAGCCGAACGGTGCCAAATCAGGCGACGGCGGCGGCGGAACCGAGGAGAAAGCCGGTATGTATTGGATATTCAAGCATCCATATTTCATATTTCAAATATCAGATCAATAGTATTAGATTTAGAGATTATCTATAAAGAAATTATTTATATATTCTCAATTGATTTCTGAGTTAAGAGTTAGTAGCAAAGTAAATAAATTAAATTATGGTACGTAAGTTAGTTATACGGCAAAGAGAGTCGTATGACTCCGTAGACTAACCGGAGTACAACCTAATTGACTCCCATTTCAAATACTATATTGTTTTATTACTTTGATTCCTGCAGTTGATTCTGTTCTTATGATTCATATGATTCATTTGACTATCTATCCGAGTCGTATGATTCATGTTCTGTAATGCTATTTTATACTATGTATACATATCTATAATGATATTCGACTCTTATTCTTATTCACATGATTTCTTATTTTACTGAAATACTGCTATATATTAGCAATTGTGGAGTTTAAGCATTTCTGTTTCTTTCAATGTTACGACTTAAAAGAGTCAATCTTCAATATGTAGGATACGCACACTAAAGGCGTGGCAAACTATTTCAATCCAAATTTAGATGGATCAATGTTGATCTACAGAACAGATAAATATTTAAATTATGTGGTTAGACCAATAGAATCTTGTTCTTGTTGTCGTATTAGCTCTCTATAGCTATTGTATTATTTGATTATCACTTCTTTGTTTTATGAATATAACGAAGACTAAAGATAATTGATTCTGTTTAGTATTTGGTAAAGGAAAACTAAAATACTTCGGAAATTTCTAATATTTTATATTAAGTATATTTCCATTGCTCTGTTTTTCTTTTGTTCACTCCACAGATGGCAGCCTGTCAGATACCACAACGGATCGAAAAAAATGCGGCAATGTGGATCAGGAACGATCACCCAAAGGCGGCAGCGGGATGGGTAAAAAATCCAATTCGACGTCACAACTGTCGGCAACAGGTGAGAGACTTGTTGCCTTTTCTTTGTATACTATTCGCTTACAGTTCTTGTTCAGTTGTCTTGTTGAACATGATCAGATAATCCGAGTATCAAATTATCAATAACTCATTAGTAGGCTCCATTCGAGTGATAGAATCATGCACTAGACGAGCCGCCTCTTTGGTTTCTCACACTTGTCTATTTCATTCTAATAACTTATTGATTTCACTAACTAATTTCATCGATCATCTTTTGCATAATTGTTAACATTTTACTAACCAATCGTAACAAATACATAAACCAAAAAAAAAAACCAACAACAACAATAAAAAAACTAAAATAATGCCATACTCAAAGGTCGTAAAAGACGTATGGGCTTTGGAAAGAAGGGTAAGAACTCGTTCACGGTGCATCGCAGTGAAGAGGTGCTGCCTGGTGATATTACGCGGGAGTTGCGCTCCGGCGGAGGTGCCGGCTGTGCCAGCGTTGGTGGTGCTGGCGGTGCCGGTGGCGGTGGCGTTGGCGGTGGCCTATCCCGTGGTTCGTCCTCGGAGGCGGACCCCATTGAGCAGTTTTTCGGCGATGGCGCTGGCGGGGAAAGGTGCGCACACAAGTCCAACTTATTCTGTCACTTTCTGTCTCTCACTATCTGTGAAACTATCTTTTCTATCTTAGCTAAGTTCTCTATTTATGCTATGCTTTCAGTTTATGGTTTGACTTTTGATTTCGGATTCCATTTGCTTTTTAGTTGCCTTTATCGGAAATCGAAGCAAACGACAATGCTTAAAGTTCATGATGCTGATGACGATGATGATAAACATTAGTTGGCCAATTTACAAAAAAAAAACTAAATTAAATAAAATAATTAATTAAAATTAAACATAAGCAGGTAGCTGTAAGAAATATTCACAAATCCAAAAAACAAAAAGTTGCGCTCGCTCTCTTTGATTCTCTTGCTCTCTTTATCTCACTCTTTCTTTCTCTCTCTCTCTCTCTTTATCTATTTATCTCTGTCCCCCTCGCTGAGCATTTATGCGTAAAAGCTTGCCGCAAGCTTTCTCTCTCGCGCGCGCCGCTTCAGTTGAAAGCAATACAAACCGAAAGCCCTTTTGAGTTATTTGATTTTTTAGTTCACCTCCAAGCGCAATAAACCAACCAAAAAAATATACAAAAAAAAAATAAAAATCACCCAACCAACCAATCAACAAACAATCCAAAGTCGATACGTATTTTTAGGCTTAAACCAAAGAAATTGCTAAAGGGCGTCGCACATGCCAAAAGCTTTGCCTGGTGGCAGTTGCAAAAGCTCGCGCAAAGCTTGCAAAAAAAAGAGGAAAGGATAAAGCAAATGCCGACCTACGCAAAGCTTTCGACTGTGTGCGCCGACTGTTGACGGTCACTGTGGCTGCAGTGCGGTTGACTAATGGAGGCTCCCAACTCGTTCCGTAATGCCATTTTGCCACTTTGCCACTTTTGTTTACAGTAAATACTAACCTTTAAAGCCAATCGTTCGTTTAACCTTACTTACAATATATATTGTTAATGCCATTTGTTACAACATTACATACTATATTGAGTTCGAACCAAATCTAAACATATACAACATTTTACTCTTCAACTTTGTTCGATTTACATATGCATGCATTGAGTTACCTACTATTTATAACAACAATAACTTGCAATATACTTTTTACCAGACATATACTACTTTAGCTTCCCACCTACCCACCTACCCACCTACCTACCTGCCTATCAGTCTATTACAGCCTTTTTAACTAGCTAAAGTAACTGTTTTTTAATACAAGCGAACGAGTATCGAAATCGTTATTTGCAGTTATGTGGTAAGACTTGACCATGGTATATAAGCCCAACTAAAAACAGTGCTAACCGAGCAGACACTGTCATTTCGAGATCATTTACCCATATAGTCGACCGGTCGAAATTTCCGATTTCGAATTATGCATGACAAACAGCAACTGAAGCCTCTGCTAGTACATAGTATCAAAAATGAAATGAATATCAACAATTGAACTAATGTTTATCATCTGTTTTCTACAAGTTTTCTGTTATTTTGCCAAACAATTTGATATTTACGTACGTATATACAGGGAGCTCTGTCAAAGAAAGCCAAAAATAATTTCTAAAAACATATTAAAAATATTTACACTAAGATACAAACAATAAACTAATCACACCACACAACAATATCATCAATAAAAAATTTGCATCGATTTGGAATATATATTCGAAATATGTATACATACATATATACTTCAAGCACACACACACCAAGGAATTGAATCAGTGAATCGTAGCAAAGTGAAATGAAAAATCGCAATTCATTCCTCACACATACAAACTCAGCAAACAAATACTTTAAGTATTTTAAATGGAATAAATGTATTTACAATGAATATTGATTCCTTATAAATTCGGCATTACTATAAGTAATATATATATATATATTATGAATATATATATATATGAGCTACTATTTCGTTTATTTGTCTTTTATTTTTGCTAGTTTCATTTCGACTTTATTTTCAGTTTCGTTTCACTCTCTGTACTATAATTTCTGTATAGTCAGGATATATACATGCATATAGGTGTAACCATATATATATGCATATATCTCTATATATATACATGTATATTCCCAGAGCCCAGCGTCTAATATCGTATATCGTATATCGTATATCGTGTGTCGTGTATCGCGCATCGAGTAGAGGCCAGCGTCGCTAAACACAAAAGTCCTTTCATTCAGAGATGAACAAAAAAGAAGCAGTTCGAACCTTTGAGTTTTTGAGTACATCAATCATTCATACATCAATCATATTGTACTATATAACTCGTACTGAACTCTCTCAATCTCTCTCTCTCTCACTCTCTCTCTATATATATATGTATATATTTGTAATGTACATACATATATATACATATATACATATATGTATGTATGTTTGTCTATCATATTCTTGGCAGACCAATATCAGGCTCAGTATTTGGGCAGCTCGAGCGCGAGCGGCTCGTCCACTAGTCACCATCATATCACACTACCACCACCACATCCATATTATCAAAGGCAGTCGCGCGGCTCGGCGGGCAGCATCCAGCGGTCTGTGGAGGTGCCGCCGGTGCCAGCGGTCACCCGCTACAGTGCGGGCAGCATACATTCGATCTCTAGCTCCGAGGGCTCATCGTAAGTTTCTCTGGCCAATGCAAAACGGCCAACAACAAAATATACCTAACTAAAATAGTACAAATATCTTTAAAAAGATTATCAATCAAATACTCTGTCATCTAAACTCTACTCGAAATTTCTACGAATCTATCTCTCTGTCTGCCTCACTACACACTATTTTCTTCAATTTCGACTTCCATTGCCTTTGTAAATGGCTATATGTGTCGATCTATCTCTCTCTCTCTCTCTCTGTATCTTTCTCTGTATTTCCCTCTCTCTCTCTCTCTCTCTATCTATCTCTCTCTCCTGTCTCATACCGCATACCACCCGACTATAACACATATTTTTCTCTGATATCATGTTATTTAATTATCTGTGTCCAATCTTTGCCGGCATCTCTTTCTTGTTATCTACGTATGTGCGCCTTGATATCTCGTTCGAGCCAGTCTGCATTTTTTTATATCCATAAATATATTTACGTTCTGTTCAATTTTCCGCTTCACTTCTTTGTGTAATTTTCCGTCTCATATATATGTGCAAAATAAATTTGACTTTTGGTTTCTTAACTCATTATTTCCAAATATACTTCTATGATTTCCTTAAATACAATGTATATATTTAAACTATTTGATGTGTGTGTATATGAAAAACAAAAAAACAAAAACAAAATTAAATAAATTACAAGCCATAAGCTAAACTCTATTAACTATTACTAAAGTACTAGGCACCTAGACTTCATTGTGGCACTATTGTTGTACCATTTACCTTCCTCATAGAGACAACAGGAGCTATTCTATGTATTGTACATATAAATATATGAATATATTTATATACCATATATGTAAAATGCTTCAGTAATTCTAATTCTACTTTAACTAAATGAAATTTCTATTGGCTTTGAATTGATTTCAACAGCAGAAATCAAATGATCAACAAAAGCTTGCATGCTATTGAACTCTCTTGTGTGCACTACTCTGTCAGTACATGATCCACCACTACCACGAACCACAACCACACTTACCATACCCATCCACAGAACCAGTCGTGAACCAACGTACACAACAACCACCAAGACTACTTACAACAATTTAACTGTCTTTCTACAACTCCCTGTGTATAACAGCCTGGTTCCATCAGATGGCGATTGATCGGTGATCGGTGATCGGTGATCGGTGGAACCGGGCTAAAACAATTCTTTTTTCTCAAAATCTTGTACTTCTTTGTTTTTATTCCTTTTCAATGAGATCTATGTGATGAAAGTCCTGTATCGAATACCTTTCTAAAGTCTTTAACTTTTTCAACACCAAAAAAAAAAAACACAAAAACATACTGAAAACTCCTGTAGATTTTCGCCATCATTACGTAATGATGGAGCCCTGAATGAGTTTGTGGATGGCCTCGGACCGGGTCAGTTGGTGGGTCGTCAGGTGCTCGGCGCCCCCTCACTAGGTGATATACAGCTCTCGTTGTGCCATCAGAAGGGCTTTCTCGAGGTTGAGGTGATACGAGCCAGGGGCTTGCAGGTAAGTGAAGACCGAACTGAAATAGGGAAACATCTAATACGTATTACCATGCGCCTCTCAGCAAAAGCCGTCGTCAAAGATGTTGCCCGCGCCCTACGTGAAAGTCTATCTGGTGTCGGGCAAGCGGTGCATTGACAAGATGAAAACCTCGACGGCTCGGCGTACGCTGGATCCGCTCTACCAGCAGCAATTGGTATTCAAGCAATCGTACAGCGGTTGCGTATTGCAGGTAAGTGAGCCTACCAGATAAATATACGAATATATATATCGATTAATTGATATCAATTATGTGTCCAGGTGACCGTTTGGGGCGACTACGGCCGGATTGAAAAGAAAGTGTTTATGGGTGTGGCGCAGATAATGCTCGACGATCTGAATCTCTCGAATATCGTTATCGGCTGGTACAAGCTCTTTGGCACCACCTCACTGGTCAGTTGTCCCACTAATATAGGTTTAGGCTCTAGGCGCTCATCAATAGCCTCACTCGACTCACTCAAACTCTAAACTACTAAAACTCCACTCAACTCAAATCAACTCAAATCAACTCAAACTTAACTCAACTCAACTCAGCTCAAATATTATTATTATATATAAAAACGTACAAAAATTCAACTCAAGATCAACTTGCAAATTGATAAAAAAAAAAAAAAAAAATACTCAGAACACGAGCCAAAAATATAAATACATGCATATATATATAAATACATATACATACACATATGTAGCTACATTTTATTCAGTATTCTGAAACAAACAACTTCAAATGCAAAACAAAAACTAATTTAACTCTGTAGCTTAGCGAGTCACAAAGCATCTGTACAAACACAAACAACAACAAATATGATAAATTTAAAAAAAAAAAAAAATAGTTAAAAAACAACAACAACAAATTGATTGCATACATATTTTGCATTTGTTTTTAGTTAGCTAAAAATACCAAAAAGCACACACGCGCACACACCTGTATATGAATCGATAACACCGCTAAATCCATTATAATAGATATCTATATATATTGATCAGTGCCAGCAAGAGATCAAAATTGAAATGCATTTGTAAAAACAAAAAAAATAATATACACTAAAAAAAAGAAAAACTCTAAAAATTATAAGCCAAAAGAAAGTTAAAAACCTATCGAAAGTCACCTAATATCTATATCACCGTTATCGTTACCGTTACCGTTACCGTTACGTTCTTTTGGCATAGCATACAACTTCAACGTAGTTATTTATAGACTCGAACAATACTCATATAGGTATGTTTCTCAATCCCCAACTACCCGAAACAAACAACCAAAAACAAAACCACGATCAATTTACCAAGTCTTCTGCATGCATATAGTAGTTAATTATCGTATTATATCATATACTTATCATTTCTATCGTATGCGATTATTCATTCCTCTTTGAGCTCTTTACTTATACCACTAAAAACCACTCGATTCCACTAACTGTAATCTTGCTTTGCCCAACTCCCGAACTAAACATTAAGAACCCCGAAATTCGAACCCCAAAAGTAAATCAAAATGGCAAATCTCGGCTAGCTGTCAACATAGATTGATAGACGACACACATTATACTATTATAATCACATTAGTTAGGGCTAGCGAAGCTGATCGTCAATGACAATTACAATGCAATTCTCGAATGTGTACCCACATCAGGGTCGTCCGATTGTTTGGGCCGGTGAATCAATAATGGAGGAGCAGGGTGAATAACACTTTCCAGCTACAGTGAAAACACTTTAAAGCACCAAGCACAAACAAATTTCCAAACTTGCAAACTGAACTGAATTGTAAGTGCACACACTAAAACTAACAACTAAACTAACTTAAGCATATTGATAACGAATTTATTCTCCACTTATTGCATACGAATGAAACTCCTTTTTTTCGTTTTGTTTTTTAAGCAGCTTTCTGTATAACGCGCTAGTACAGCCATTTGCCATTTTACTATCAAATAACAACAATAATACTAAACAAAAACGAAAAACAAAAAACAAAAAGAAATACAAACAGCTCACAAGCAACTAACAATTAATTTGCCCGCTAATAAACAATTAACATTGCATTGTACAAGAAAACATTTGCCCAGATATTGTTAGCTAATTTTTTCATGGTAATCGTTGCAGTAACCCTTGCAAAGAGCTGCCAGCCAGGCAGCCAAATAGCAAAGGACCAAGGTCAGCCTGCAGGACCTGCTACGCTTTGTTGGGAGTGGAACACGAACACCCCGGATGAGCATCTGGAGCTGGAACTGGAGCTGGATACTCCCATTCGGCATGTTGCTGGCCTAATCTATGTCCAATTTGTATGTAATTATTTTTTTTCGATTTGTATTTTTGATTTCGTACTCTTATTCTCGATCGGAAGATATCCTTAGGAGTGTAAGGATCTAGGTAATTTTGTAAGTCATGAAAACAAATGCATTTAAACCCGATACCCGATAATACAAGCAGTGCAGTAAATGATTAAACTTAACTATGAAATTCGAGATATATACATATATATAATATTTAAATATAATGCGATCTAACACAAGCGAGAGAGAGACAAATGTGAAATGAAGGTGAATTTGTAAATGAAATGAGATGAGGGCGTATTTGAAGACATTTTTATTACACACCTAAGATCGCTATTATTTTCGTAATACGATTATTATGATTATTATTATTAATAAATAGATATACAAACAAACAAACAGAAAATATGCAAGTTACACACAACCAAGAAAAAAAGTGCTAATGTCGGTAATACACCTAAAGCTAAGTCAGTGAGATAGAAAACAGAAAAAAATAATAATAAAATAAAAGATGATAAAAAAATGATAAAATATAAAGATGATGAGGAGGAGGAGTTGTTTAATAGATAAATCTAAATCAATAAATTAAAGTTATAGATTTTCAAGAAAATATTTACGAGTATATACTATATACAATATATGTATACACAAATATATACATATATCTATATATATATATTTAAAGTTTAAGCAAGCAAAGAACCACTAACACTTAAATAAGCCTAACTTACGATAAATTAAACTTAAAGTTAATCAGAAAGTAACTAAAATGAGATATATGATATATGAGATATGTATTAATCCAAACCAAATACTTATTAAGCGTGACGATTGAACAAATTTAATTTAGAAAAAAAAAAAACAAAATGAAAGCAAACACACACACACTTACACGAATACACAACAAATGTTATTCTTAAGCTGTACATAGATAACACTCCATACAAACACACACATAAATATATATATATTCATATAATTATAAAGCCCATAGAGAGGTGAATTTGTTATTAATGAATAATTATTTTGGCTTCTGCTTATTTGATTCATATGGTTTTTTTTTTTGCACAGCTGCAAAAACTTGGCAGCCACCCCAAAGTGTTCAAGTTTTTGCAGCCAGCGCAGAGCTGATAACAGATAACAGACAACAGACAACAGAGAACAGATAACAGATTATAGATAACATTTAACATACATATAACATTTAACGCATTCGCATGACAAGATCTCGCTTCTATTTGCATATATCTCGCATATCCTTTGTCTAATTCAAGTTGCCTACGTCAGCTAGCTCGAAGTAAGAGAATAACGCATCGTACCTTCAACATAATAAATAGTGTGAGCTGTAAAAATGTTACCTGCTTGCTAAGAACACACACACAAACACACACACACACATGCAACACATATGTTTAGCCTGTATAGAGAGAGAGAGAAATACTTATGCTCATTGTTTTTTTTTGGCATCTGGTTGCGTTCTATTGCACAACATTTTGCAATGCATTTGAGGTCCTCAAATGGTTCATTTTGAGTAAACATATCAGAGGCCTGCGAGGGAACTAGGATGGGAGCAGAAGATTTTTATATACAACTAATGTATTGTATTGTTAAACGTTTATATGTATACGCCGTATAGCTATTGTATTGTTCCTAGCAACAACAGATCGTAGATATATTGTACTATATGTATGTGTGTATCCTAAGTACATTACATCAATTCATTCCTCAGAACTCAGTTGGCTAACGATATTAATTTCAACCCGTCCGTCCATTCGTCAGCTTTTTCAACTACAGATGCGGATGCCGTTGCATGACCATTGAAACTTTCTACATACATATATGTATCTACAAACCAAACACATACACATACATAAATATTAAATTATTGCCAGTAAATACCAAACAGGGAAATGCATTCAAAATGTTGCTGCAGAACGTCGAGGCTCAACATCCTGTAGAACCAAATGCAAAGCGCGCTTTAAAGAACTTCAATACTATCAGCGAGGTTTCCAGCAAGTAATTATACGATACAGCATACCGACATAGCGATACGTAGACACATTTACATATACATATACATATACATAGACGTAGACATATACATTCACATAGACATAGACATTCGAGTGCATACAAACTACTAGCTATAATAGAATTTTACACTCTACGCTCTAAACATTCGCATACCACAGCAAAGACCTTTCTAGACTAAGCTCTACATTTGATTTCATTTGCTCTCCTCCTATGAAATACACCTAAATGCTTTTACGAAACAATTCAATAACTGCTCAGGTCGGCAAGCAACGACTCTCAAATGCCCTTACCAAAGACAATGTGGAGTAGAAAATTAAAAATATATTCATTCGAGTATATATTGTCATAAACAATTTAAGATATTTATTCAACTGTCCGTCAAGCAGCTTCCAAGAAATAGCTATTGTGATTTTGATTTGAAAGACAGACTCGATCCACTATACTATATTTATCTATATCCTTGGTAAGGGCATTTGTGCTGCATAGAACATTATTCATATTCGAACATCTATTTATAATTCCAACTATTAATTCGTTATATAGAAAAGTCACAAAACGGAACAACAATACACACAGCTAAACACACACACAAACACCAACACACACACATATACATAATATATATATATACATAGAATTGTTAATGAAACGCAAGATATATTACGTCAAGTTATTTAAAGAACAAACCAAAAAACAAAAGTGAAACCAAAAAGTTCTATTTACTAAGTTCAAACTGATAAAACAAATTAAATACACAACAACAACAACAGCAACAACAACAACAACAACAGAGAGATATATCATTTATTGCAAAATGTTGACAAGCAAACCAAACTAAAAAAAGAAAACAAAACACAAAATTAAATTAAAGCAAATGGCTGCGTGAAATACGCTTCGAATATATTGTATTTTAATATCTCGACAAAAATCGAAGGTCGAGAAACGACAATAAACTGTGAAAATGAATATATAAAAAAAACCAAAAAAAAAAAAAAAAACAAGAAATCCAAAAAGAGAAATTATGTAATTATATTATAATATTTAAACAGAAGAAAGAAAATTTGCAAAAAGGAAGGCATTAATAGTGACACGAAAGCAGACCTTAAAATTGTGTAAACTACAAATTTAATGAAAACCAACATTTAAATAACAAAACAAAAGAAATATTCATTAAAATTGTTTTCTAATAAAACAAAACAAAAATTCTTTTAATTATTGATGTATTTTTTCAACATTCAACAGCTTTACAAAGTCGAGAGTCCATTTCAATATATAAGCTAACTGTGAAAAGCTAATGTATCTGACGGACTTAAGAGAGATAATAGAATTTGGATCAAAATAGAATGGATCTTGGTGTCAAATGAGAATATTAGAAATTTTCTAATATTCATATGCACATAAACACAAATATCATTTAGGGAAAGGACAATAGTTACAGAGGTACAACGAGGAAGTTTAAACTGATCTTGAAAGCCAAAAATGTCTTGATGATAATATTGGGTAGAATATTTTTGGGAAGTTACTTTTGTTAGTTATGGATTATGCGAGGACGAACGGTCGGCTGGTAAGGTTAAGGAAAAAGCATTTTATAATAATATTTTTTTTTTATTTATTTTATTTCACTTAAAAGATATCGACAAAACTAGAGCCAACTAAAATATAAATCGAAAATTGATGACGGTTTTAGAGTGCTTGAAGGCTGAAATCGCGGAACAAAGAACAACTAATTTAAAGAAAAAAGAAAAAGGTTCTTCATCAAGGTAGTGCACCGCATCAAAAATCAATAATACCGATAGTAAAACTGCATAATTTCGAATTGCTTCCACATCAAACTTATTTTCCAGACTTGACCCCAGAGACTTCTTCCTGTATTTAGACCTCAAAAGAATGCTCGATAGAAATACGAGTATATTCGATGCTGATTAAGAGGTAGTGCTTAGATGAACCATCTAGAAATTGCATAATTAAAACAAACTTTTACTAAAAAAGAATTTTTATATAAGCGTACGAATTTTGCAGCTCAACTGTCATATCTACGATATGAGACTCTATATTTCCACAATAAATATTTCTAATAAAGGTTTTTAGGTAAAAAATTAAATATAATCAAGGGTTAAAAATTACCTGATCTGAGATTATATTCCGATATATAATTTATTGTTACTAGAAGACTTAGTCATTTCTGTATTTCTGAAAAAAATATAGAGTAAATATTCACTGACATCCACACTTCCCAGCCCGCAGTATAAAACACATAGATTTATTTTAGGGTTTCACATAAAGCGGTGGTATTTTTTTATTTACCATTGATAAACCTTTAATCATATATGGTATGTATAAATAATTCAAACATTAAGTATTCATTTGCTTATTTATGTGTGGCAATAAATATATTTATGTTAGATGTATGTATATGATGCGTGTATCTATCATGTCATATCGGGTTCATTGGCGGCATTATTCTTACTATCATTTACAGTTGGTTTCTTTTCTTTTACTCGCTTGGTTAGTTAGACTTACAAAAAATACAATGTGATTACATACATACGTAATGCGATATCAGGGGGCATACTTGGTATTCTTGTTATAGTTTATCATAATATTAACCCTAAAATTGAATAGAAATTATTTTACAAAAGTGTGACTTAAATATGGCTAATACTTAGCTTTAGTGCGTTTCTTAAAGGAACCAATGTTATAGACTGTTCGCCCCCATCTCAACAGATATTGAAATAAGTAAGTAAGTAATATATACGAATAGAGTCAAGAGTCGTACAATGCATAGAGTTTCAGTGAATGACAGCTGGGCGGGGTATGCATGTGCTTGTTGGGCGTCTCATTATAGGGTATTATAATGCTAATCAGTCTTCATAACAAAAATAAATATGGTCAAGTTCTCAATTGATGTGCCGACGGTGCGAGTGCCAAATAGGAATTACATTTAAGTTAGAGCTTTCTTCATATATGAATCCAAATGCATGCATTACTTGTATCTAAAAGCCATGTAGAGAGCGCCTAGAAATGTTGGAGTTCTTATTTGTGGGAGATATGTATGGGAGGTGCTTTGAAGTCCGTGAGTTAATGTTGCGTATGTGTGCGTGTTTCCGCTGGTAGATGTATTAGCTAATTTCATACAGTTAGTTAGTTCCGTTTATAATACATTAGATATCATCATATTGTCGCTTTGTTACATTACATTTACATTTATCTTAACTGATACGAATACATATACATACATATATGCATATATGTATATTTGAGAGACCGTACAAAATATGCTGAAGCTTTATTAATTATCGCTACGACGACTAGCTGAAGCTTGACTAATGCTCACGTCCATCACTTATCCGACGATTGCATAAATTATTTGATTGACAATCGATATTAATCCAGGACTGTTGAAAGGGTATTGGATATTCGAAATACGATACAAGTTTAGGAATCGATTTCGATCTCGATCTCGGTTTGATTGCAATTGATCTTAAAGAAATACACAAGCTCTTAAAGCTATTACGATCTTCGCTAGCCGAGCTTCGGGAAAAACATCAATATTATATATTATCCACTTTACCAGCTCTCCGAACTCGGTTTTTTCTCGTGTTTCTTTACTAATAAAACCATGCAATTGCGGCTTAAATTCGTATGCATTTTTTCAGATTAGAGATTTTGTAGCGGAAAAAAATTCTAAATGTATTTATATTGATTACTTGATAATAGTTGAGTTATATATATATAAATAAATATATATATAGATATAGATATCTGCCATATGTATGCATGTGGACTTGCTTAGAGTTAGACATTACGCCAAGTTCTAGTTAAATATATATGTATATATATTATCATAGATGATATGATAAACACAAATATTATTTATTATCTTACACATTGTATACGAGCATACCGAGCTGTGTGTATAAATATAGAGTTGTATATATCTATGTATATGTGTATAATATATATATATATAGTAGTATATGAATAGATGTCCTTTGTAACCTTATGCGTGGGGCGTCAGTTACAGTGGGCGTGGTTTTTTGTGCTACACGGTAGATGTTTGTTATTGAGGCAAATCATAGAATATCTAGGGAAACTTGAAGGTTTACTTCAGCTAGTAAATCAGAAGGTACCACCAGAGCTGAGCAAGGGAACTCCTTGATGATGCCAGCTGAGGCTGAAGTTGTCGAGTGCTTGTGGAAGATTTAAGATTTGAGGCTTCTATACACTTAGGATTAAAGTACATTTGTATTTATATATATTTATATGTATATCTGCTTAAGCTGGCTTGTATGCGGTATTACGATGCTAGGGAACTATAGCTGGATTTGATAGATTAGGTGCTTAGTGCAGCTGCGCCGTTACGTAGAGTCCGCAGTCCTGGTCCGAGGCCATGGAGTAGTTGGCCGAGTCTCGATCCTCGTGGATGGTCGGATGCGTCTCGTGCGGCAGCTTACTGAAGGCGTGATGGCCTGCCCCGTAGCCGAGGTGTCCGTACGGCGACTCCGCCGCTTTGCTCACGTGTGGCAATCGGCGCAGGAAGTGCGGATTGGAGTAGCGCACGCCGTTGGGCAGCGTCGTGTGTGGCACGGAGGAGCCGAGGGCAACGGCTGCATTGGCGTAGTGCATGCTGGGCGTCTTGAAGGTGGACACCTGGGAGGGCGCGCCCATGGAACTGGTCATGGCCGAGGTGGAGGCATAGCCGCCGTTGTTGTTGTTGCCACTGCCGTTGCCGTTGCCGCTGCCGTTGGCGAGCTGCTGGCTGTGACAGCCCGCCGGCAGGGGCATCGTGCTGCAGTGGGCCGTGTAGTCGAACTTCTGCTCAGGTGCGCTGCGCTGCAGCGGCAGCGTGGCACTGTTGACGACGCTGGCGCCTGGGTCGGCGTTGAAACTGGACATGCGCATGTTGGTGCAGCGGCCGTACGGCTCCTCCTGTATGGGCGGCTGTGGTGGGCGTGGCGGCGCCTTGCAGCTGACCCGCGGCCGGATGATGACCTCCAGCTCGCGCTCCTCGCCCGAGTGCACGCCGCTGGAGGACTCGGAGGGAGCGCGCTCTGGCGGCGAGGTGGTGTTGGTGCTCTCGCTGATCGAGTTGGTGTCGCTGCGCGGCGTGAGCGCCTCGTTGGGCACGCCGGAGTCGGCGCGCCGCAGACAGCGGGGTGTGGAACTGGAGGCGATCTGGTGGCGGCAAGGAAAGGCAGAACAGAAAGCGTGAGTGCGGAGATTGGAAATGATTGAAAACTACGGGATATATATGTGTAGATAGGAACGAACAACTGGAAACTCGAATCTCGAATCGACTGCTCTGCTTCACTGCGGCGCCTGCAAGTGAAAATGAAATAAAATCAGGCAAGTGTCCTGTTACACTATCGGATGTTGTCACAGTCTGGCAGCAGCAGACAGCGGGCGAGGCGAGGGGCGTGGCTGGGCCGCCCGACCATCCATCAGACTGTGCATGTGGCCCCCCGCACTGTCCCGTCCTGTCCTGCCCTGTCACTGATTTATGCTGTCTCATAACGGCACGCATAAATCTCATGCCTTGCCACACAGGCGTCCGCAGGCGTGTCACGAGCCACACAGTCCACTGGCTTCAGCTGCCCTGTGGCCCTGTGGCCTCGACTACGCATCAATCGAACCAAAATATTAATACTCAGCTGTCCCCCAGAAGTCAGCCTATGTATACTCTATTTATTTGCTAACTGTACAGAAAGGATATCCAGTTAATAATATATAATACTATAATATAATAATATATTCCATACATTCTGAGTTCTTCTTTGAGATACATATATATTTATCCTTTCTCTGCGATTCTCATAAATCCTCTACTCATGTTTATATTAATTATATTCAGCTGACTTTTATAGCTAGTGCTTAAGCTCTCTCTACGAATATAATTTAATGGCAATCTATTTATCTATTTCAGTGAAATATTTCGAATTGATATATCTGTTATATCTCTACTTTAGCTGAGCAGCTCAACCTCTTTTATATATGTATTTTTTAATTAAAAAGTAATTAATATTCTTTAGCCACTGTCTAGGTGGAGAATGAATCTTTTGAGTGACAGGCTGCCTCAGAGAGAAGTCGGAATATTGCAGGTCGTCTATTATATGCTGGCCTATCCAATATCAATAGCTTGACTAGCCAAATGGCCCCACATAAAACTCCTCCTGCCAGCCCCTTCGGCTTTGGGCGTGTGGCTGGCTATGCATGCCCCGTTGTCCACTTACTTGAGCCTCGTGGGTGTGCACTGCGACGGTGACCGGGGCCAGTGGGTTGACTAGATGATGCTGCTGCTGTTGTAGTGGATGTGGATGTTGCTGCAGAGGATGATGTAGTTGCTGTTGATGCATCTGTTGCTGTTGCTGCTGCTGTTGTTGCTGCTGTTGCTGTTGCTGGGGCTGTGACTTGTGCTCGGGTGAAATTTGCATGATCTCGGGCATGGCCTGTGGAGCGCGTCCGTAGCTGGGATGATGTGGATGCTGCACGCTGGGCGGCTGCGGCACTGGCGCACCTTTCACGGGCAAGGGCGGTGGCGGCGGCGGCGGTGAGGCGGCTGCTGCTGCTGGCACTGTTGTTGGCTGCGGCGGCTCCAGATCGCGCGTGGATGCATACGTAATGCTGTCGTCGCGCACGCAGGCCAACAGCTTGCCCTCCTCGGAGATATTATCATCACTGACGCCGCCCAGCCCGCTCAGATTGGCATAGTCGTGGGCGTGGGCGTGGGTGTGGGCGTGGGGTCGTGGCTGCTGGCTGAGGGATGGCGGAGGTGCCAGTTCATCGTATTCGCTGAGGTGCAGCAGGCCGCTCACAACGCTGCCGCTGCCGCTGCCCTTTGCCACGCCCACGCCCACGCTTACGCCAATGCTGGTGCTCTTTATGCTGCCCATGGTGATGCCCACAACGGCGCCGGCGGTGGCCGCCCTTAATGTCGCGTACTCGCCGTCGTCAATTTCCCCCGTAGAACTGGCAAAACATAGCGAGGTTCCACGGCTCGTATGGCTGCATTGAGTGAAAGAGAGACAGAGAGAGAGAGAGCGAAAGAGAGAGAGAGTGAATTAGTATGCGAAATTATTCAGTTGATATGAGTTGACCACCTTGTGTTGCACATTGGTTAGTTGGAATTGTTTTTAATTAGCAACAACAACAACAACAACAACAACAACGACACGAAATGTGAGTTAAATGTTAATTTCAATTTCAAAGTCAAGACAAATTAGCTAGAGTTAGTTAGTAATTCACGTCTAGTTCACGTCTAGTTAGTTGACATTTACAAACAAACAACAAAAATGAAAATGAACAAAAATCACAAATAAAAAGAATAAAAAATAAAAAACCAATATACTCATTTAACTTTTGTGAATGAGTATAACAAACACTTTTAATGACTCGAAAGTCTGTGAATAATTTTCAATGAAACAGGCGACAAGCGGAACAAAAATAGTTTCCTCTCTTTATTTTTTATTTTGCACAAAACTGTTATACATACGTGTATAACACTCTTTATGGTTGGTTGTATGGGAAATCCATTTAATGAGAATTGAGAACAAAAAACCCCAAATTAAAATGGAAATGGAAAATTGAGAGAAAAAAACAATTAAACGCAATAAACTTGATACACAAAATAATTTTCATTTAGAAGTTGATAAAAATTTTCAATGAATGTGCATATGTGTATGAGTGTATGTGCGTGTGTGCGGATTATTAATTAGGAATGTTTGGAATGGAACGTGCAAAGTAAACAAATCAAAATGAAACACAACACAATTAGAAACTAGATTAGATGACTAGAAAAATGATTATGATGAATTTTGTATCACTTTTTTTTTATATTTTGAATACGTTGCTAGGTGGGGCTGGTATTTGTTGATGGTGTGGGTGGTGGTGCGTGAGGTAGAACCAAATGAAACTAAACTAAATACAGTGTGTGTTGAATGCAGAATTGCAGATTCATAAGTAAAACGGACAACGGGCGCTGCCTTCACTTTTGTTCTATTGAATTTGTTGTTTTTTGTAACTAAAAACGATTTTTTACCGCTTGCCATCAGTTTGTTCTTGGTCACCAATTAGTAGGACATCATCAGACGTACTCGTAACTTCGTTGAAGGTGACCTTCAGCTTCGGCGAGCTGGGCGTCAGCTTCGGCCAGTAGATGTCCTCCTGGGCCACCAGGCCCATGCTCATGCCCACGCCCACGCCCAGTTCCGTGCTCGTGGCCGTGCTCATCATGTCCGGCTTGGAAGTGGCGCAGTCCATGCCATTGACCGTGGTGCTCGTCGAGTTGCCGCCGCTGCTTGAATTGCTGCCCGTTCGTTGACCGCTCGACATGAGCAGGGGCTGGGCGCTGGCCTTGTTCAGCAGCCCGCCATACGTGTGATCCAGCGGGGGCAGCTTAAAGTGCCAGCGTCGCTTGATGGTCAAACAGAGCCAGACGACAATCCACAGCAGCAAATGGATTACTCCCACCAAAGCTGTACAGAAAGACACATATACATTGCATGAGTAAGTGAGTAAGTGAGTGAGTGAGAGAGAGAGAGAGAGATAGATAGTGGGCTATAAAGAGAATGATTAGGTCGCAAGACGTGCCCATTAAGAGTGGACCCGATTGAGCCCTCTGGCTATTCGATACGCGCCCTTTGTTCTCCCTAAACTGCCGATTAATGCGAAATCCCCTAAAACAACAACCGCTAATTGGCTTATGGCATTGCCAAATAGACAACAGTTCAAGGTGTTGCCATGGCTGGGCTTAGAGGGGAGCGTGTGGGTCTCGTGTGGGCTTAGATACGTGTGCGCTATTTTGATACGAATCGTCAACAAACTAATTATAGACTTGATCTGATTGTTGTTGGAGTACTGTTACTTTTAAGTGGATTGCTCAAATGTTTATATTGCATTTCATATTTATAGCCTAAACTTTTAAATAGTTTCAATGGATGTATTTCCATTGTTGAATCGATCTTTCTCTATGTATAATAGGGCTTGGTAATTATTCCTCATCCATATTGTCAATAAAAATGTCATAAAAAATGAATATAAAAGCCTTTTGTTTTAATAAAATCATACATATGATTGGCACTATCAAAGTAGGACTATTAAAATATATGTTAACTTATTCCACTATTAAGTTGCTCTAAGAATGCCTACAAAGTCGAGGCCCACCTAGTTGACAGCGCATTACGCAGGGGGAAATGTTTGCTCCGAGTGTTTCCTAGTCTTATATTCACGTCTAGAGCATTTTTACTAGTTAGGTTTAATGCATATATGTATTTTCTATATAATGCTAGAGCATTCTTTAACTATGACTATGACTCTTCTATGGGCCTAATTCTAATTAATAATTCCTTTTTATTTCAAAAGCTTTTATTGCTATGCTTAATCAACTCGCATTCTATTCTGCAAAATAATCAGAAATGTTATTAAACTGGAAGTCTGTCAAATTAATTCTAATATAGTGCATACTATATATATGTACGTATACAGAGGAGGAGCCCCAATTACAGAAAAGTCATACTAAATTTCTGGTTTATAGAAAAATATTTGAATTTTCATCGAATTGCCTGTTTAAGATCATTGCAAAGCGAATAATTTAGCTTGCAACTCTCACATACATATGTAGCTATGTACATGTATATGTTAGTGGGATCGTATGATAACACTAATGAGCACACATGTTATTATGAGGAGCAATTCTGTTATTGTAAAAAGTCCTTAACATTTGTACTTATCTTACATTTCATTTGAGTATAGTTCCTGCTGAACTAGTTCAATAATTTAAAAGCCTGACTTAACTACATATTTTCTAAAGCTCATATATGTATGTATATATGTAGATACAGCTCATATATTATGTATGTATGCACATACATGTTAAATAAATTAATCAGGTCAAAGACCTCTGTGGTCATCGCTTTACTAATTAAGCTAGTTTGGTTTTTATAAATAAATATTATGCAATATATGTAGCTGCATATGCAATATATGTATGTATGTAGCTCAATTAGAGCAGAGTTGATAAATTTCCCTTATCAGTTGACAAAATTTCCCTTATTTCATAATTGTGCCCTAAGTGAGAAGCGTTAAGACCCAACTGCTATGTTTTATAATATTCTACAGATTTTCTATATTGTTTTATGAATTATAAGTAAATATTTTATATATTCCATGTATCTATCTATTAAAAATATCTTCATATTAAAACTATTTAGCTCATTTACAGTTAAATTAATTACCGTTGCATAGTATGTGAACTCACCTGCCAAAAAGGTTGGGCAATGCAAATTGTTCTTGTAAGTGGCGCTGAGATCGTTCAGCAGTGGGGCTTTGACAACAGCCAGGGCCAGGACGAAGCAGAGGGAGGCGCAGTGGGCAAAGTAGATCCACGTTTGGCTCGCCTTCAGCGTGATGATGGAACGGTCTCGCATGCGTGTGGCCAGCCTGCCGTGTCCGTACAGGTACATGACCATCGAGGAGGCCAGCACGAGCGCCGTGGCCAGCAGATAGAGAGCCAGGGTGACGGTGGCATTCAGTATGAGACCTGGCTGATGCACCGGCATGGCCTCAGCATAGATTTGCAGCTTGTAGAGATTGGAGACGCCCACATAGCCGAGAATGACGTCCAAGGCGGCGACAATCATCTGCAGGCTGAAGACGCAGGCAAACGACTTGGACGTATTCCAGAATACGGCCGGATAACGCACGGACCACACGAGCAGCGCGCACAGAAGGTTCACAAACTCCGCACTCGGTGGCTGGGCGAAGATGGCCACATCGATGGGCTTATCGATGCCAAAGAACAGCTGCAGCATGCCGGCAAATCCATCAAGACGGACGTACTCATTGTTGTTGTTGTTGTTGCTGTTGCCGGCAGGTGCTGCAGCTGGCGTAACAGCAGGCAGCGCCTGAAAGTCCGCATCGTCCAGATCCAGATCCAAGTCGTCGTCCAGCTGCTGCTGCTGCTGCTGTTCGCTCGACTTGGCTATAAACTCACTGGAGTTGATGCCACTGTCGCCCAGCATATACTCCGGCTCGATTTCGACGCCCGACTTGGCCGCGGCGCGCTTGGAAATGCGTCGCTTCTGTGTCTTCGGCTTGATGGCGATAATCTTGGAATTGGTGGAAATGGGCGTCGAGGGTATTATTAAATCTGGCAGCACATCGGTGCGCACACGATGAATGCTGCTGTCCCGCGTCGTAGTCTCCTCCTGCTGCTGCTGCTGCTGCTGCTCCTCCTGCTCCCGCTGCTTTATATAGCTCTCCTGCAGCGCCTGTTCATGCGACGTCACGTGATGGCGTCGTGGCTGCTGTTGTTGTTGTTGTTGTCGCTGCTTGTGGTGCTGTTTGTGGTGCTTGCGACTGTGCTTGTGCTGATGTTGCTGGTGCGACGATTGCTGTTGCTGTTGCCTAGTTGTAATTTCTGTTGCGGCTGTTGCTGTTGCTGTTGTTGTTGTTGTTGTTGGTGCTGCTGTTGTTGTGGTTGTCGTTGCTTTAGTTGTTGTGGTTGTAGTAGCTGGCGTTGTTGTTGTTGTTGTCGTTGTTGTTGTTGCCCTGGTGCTAGTCGTTGCTGTTGTAGTCTTGCTGCGCGCCTTATCCAGTGTGCCCAGCCTTTGCCAATTATCGGCTCCAGCATGTTTCTCACTGCTCGTTGCGAAGTCTGGCATAATGATAGTGCCCCCATCTCTGCCCACTTCAATATCATCAGCATCGTCATCAGCATCAGCTTCAGCATCATCATCGTCGTCATCATCATCATTATCGTCATCATCGTCAGTATCCAACAGTCGCTCATTGCCCTCATCAATATTTCGATTAATTAAATCGGGCACTTCAAAGTATCTTGTCTTGCCCGCAGCTCCGCCTCCGCGTATTATTGTCTTGCTTGTTGTTGCCGTCGTCTTGGCCGCCTTTCTGCCATTACGTCCATCCTTATCACGTGTCAGCTCGAACAAATTATTATTGATGCCTCCGTTGCCCCCGTTGCCGCCGCGCACTGCCGTAAACATCGTATCGTTGTAGTAGTCCTCCTCGTCGTGCTCCAAACTGTTCCCAGTTACGTTTGTCGGTCGCTGCGGCTGCGATTCCTGCGACTCCTGCCTTTGAGAGGGCGGCGTCGGTCCCACCACCGACATGGCCATCAAATTGCGTCTATTGATAACAACAAAGTCCAATTCGGTTGCCCAAACTTGCTCTGCAAAGAGAGAACAAACGGAAGCAGGTGAATTGGATGCGTTTAATTAGAGCGAACTACTTCATCCCATGCCTGATTTGCTGCCAACACAACGGCACACAAATTCGCTTTGAACCATGCCATAACAAAGCAGCGCATGTTCAGGGGATTAGCTGTAGAGCGCCTCTCTCTGTACCGGACACATACGCAACCAAGCACAATCACTCACACACACACACGCACACACACACGCGCGCGCCTGCTTTAAATAAATATGATAGCAGGTAATGAGCATTTGAACACATTGAACCAAACAGGCAAACACCACAAGCTGTTTCAATTTCCACTCAGCAATCGTTAATTAAATGGGGCGTTAGTAAAAGATTATCTGCCATACCCTGCACAACGGCAGCTGCCAACGGAAGCTGATTGAGTATATGTAAGAACTGAGGCACAATATGCTCTGTGGCATTACATATTCAAATCAAGTACACATAGTCATGGCCTTCAACTCGCCTAATCAGATATCCTGTTGCTAAACTAGAGACGTGCAATCAAGCCGAACAATTGTGCAAAAGTAGCGAATTCATAATAATTGTTCATTTGGCAATAATCTTATCTATTTTATAAATATGTTTGTATATAGAAAACCAGATATAAATCTGATGAGCATTTCTTTCATATGAACTTTCATTTCATTCATTCATTCATTCATATGAACATTCATTTCATATGAACTATAACAGCCAATTGCTGGTATGTTAAAAAAATGACAAATATGCTAAATTATGGCAAATATGCTAAATAATGAAAATTGTGAAAAAAAATGACAAATGGTTGCTCAACTATATCAAAAATGTTAAATGACTTGAAATACCAGATTCAACAATAACATGATTCTATAGTATTATAGTATTTTAACATATCAGCATATCTGGTCACACTGAATTGTGATCTCTTGCGTATATAGACGTGGTATTGATGCACATAATAATCTGTTAAAATAAAGATAATCATTGAACTAAATCATAATATAAAGACTCTATTGCTTCTTTAAACATAAAAGCTAGTCTTCCAACACTTGACATCCACATGATCTGATATTTTATATAAATAATCCAAATGACTGCAATAGCATATGAAATGCTCATTTATCGCTATCTCTGTTCAACACATAGAGCATCCCTACTTCAATTCTACTTCAAATTGATATCTATTTGAATGACTGATGAACAACAACACTGAATCATAATCAAACAGGGTATCTGTATAGTCACCCTCTGCAAGACGTGTTTACATAAACATATACCACACGCTTAAGCTACGCCTAGTCAATTCCATGAGCTTTACGACGCCATTTTGGTTGCCACAAAAAGTGTTGCCTACATTTGGGGGCTGCTTAGCACTGGATAATATTGAAGCCCCGTTGGGCTAATTAAGTGCACATTTGGCAGCATATGTCAGGGGTTTATGTGCCATTTAACGAGTCTCGACAGCAGCTACCTTAGCAGCAGGCTCAACCTTTGCTTTTAGCGGAACTCAATGCTCATGTTTATTACGGTCCAGCTCCAAGTGTTGCTCCCAACACTTGGCGCAGCTTAGGAAATTTGTTGTTTCTGCTCCTCTAGCGGAATGTGCGCTAATGAATATGAATACGAGCTGAACGAATACAACAAGTTCAACTGATTCAAGAATTAATTAAATGTGATGGCCATAAAAACAGAGATTGCATATGCAGAGAAAATAATCTTTGAATAATTTAGATAGTCAGCTGGCATATAGTATTTGTATTTGTATACACTGAAAAAAATGGATTTGCTAAAAAAATAAACCTGAGTTCCTGATTTAATATTATTTGATTAATGAATTGATGTAATTCGTTGAATTAACTGCCCAAGTCACTCGTAATTCGCATTTTGTAATCAGCTTAAGTCAATTAATGGATTTAAAAATTAATTCATAAATAATATTTAAAAAAAATGTGGAAATTCAGCTTTTATGGCTTAAATCCGGGCAACTGTTTACTTAGGCCAACATTCGACTAAATTATAATGCTCAGCTAATTTGCTTATTTTATGGATCTCGCAGCGCTTTGAAAGGGGGCGGTTGGGCCAGTGGGATACTGTGGCCCAGTTAATAACTTGAATAGCGACACGAAATTTGCCAATTTAACACTTTCATAAAATTATTTATTGGACAAGTTGCTTTAAGAGCACAAAGAGCTGACAGCGAAGCCCCCCCGTCGACAGCAAACAGAGCCAGCTCGGAAATAAAAGACCGAAAATTGCCGAACAAATATTAAAGACAATGGGCTGGGTGATGGGGTGACCGTTAGACTGATGGGGCTATGGCTAGGAGGGGAAAGGCAGGGCTTGTGCGGGATTACACAATGGCTGCCATAATAATATGTCGTCGTTGGCAAACGGCAAGTGGCTCGTAAAACCGACAACACCGAAAATCTGCAGATTAACCCGGCGGCAATGGCCCCCTCGCCACGATGATGGCAATGACAACGCCACGAGGAGCACGAAGGAGGAACGAAGAGACGAGCAAGACAAAGTAATGAAAACGCGCAAATCCAAGACAAGCAACGCCCACTACGCCCACCACGCCCAGCTTCCCTGCTGTGGGTAATAGTTGCAATGCCGATAAGCCTCGCAGAATGCTAGAGCTCTGCTGCCTGCCACACCCACTGCCTGGGCTGGGCAGCCCCATCTCGCGCTCGTTAAGTCTTTAGCATGAATAACGATAAGTTTCATGCCTTGGCCAGTGCTGGCCACAACATCTTGGACCACTTCCGGTGCACGTCCAGCCCAGCCTGCAGGCGAGCCTTCAACAGTTTTCCCCTGCTCAAGTCGAGCAGCCTTTCATGCGCTCAATATGGCGCAGTGGAGGGCTCTCGTGTTTAGCATCCGCTCTTCTATCACAGTTTTCATTTAGTTTGTCGTAACGGCCGCATTAATTATTTATGAGCGCAACACGGCGTATAAGTGATTTGATCCATAAAACTGTTGCCGGATATCCAGCTTTTAATTAAATATTAAAAAAAGTGTATATATATATTTATCACAATTGCGGTTGGTAACAGATGCCGCGCGCTCAAATCAAGAAATTTAAATACAAATTTATTTTAAATTATGTATTAAAATTTTTGGGCGTTTTTATTATACTCATTCACGAAGTGAATTAGTATATTGGTTTTGTGCAATGTCCGTCTTGCTGTCCGTCCGTCTGTCCGTCTGTCCGTCTGTCCGTATGAACGCAGTTCATTTCGGCGCTATTGAAGCTAGAGACTTGAAATTTGGAACACATACTCGTGTATAACTCCGATTAATAAAGTGTTAAAATTTTCCCGATCCGCCCACTAGGGGCGTGGCAAATCGGAAAATGCATTTTCCTATATACCAGAAGTCATGTTAGTTGAAGAGCTAGAAAGCTGAAATTTGGTATGTAGGTCCGCGTTGACCACCCAAGCTCAACAAGCTATGGCGGATATATCTCCGCCCATTGGGGGCGTGGCAAATCGGATAAAACTGTATCTCCTAGAGTTTTAAAGCTAGAACGTTAAAATTTTGCATGTGAGCTAATGTTATCATTTTATAAAGACTGGTCAAAAATTTATATGTCTACGCCCACTAGGGGCGTGGCAAATCGGACCTGAAGATATAGTGATTTTCCCGATTTTGCTATATTTTAGGCATTATTGATGCTAGAGACCTGGAATTCGGTATATATATGCGGGTTGACCACCCAAGTCCAACAAGCTATGGTGGATATATCTCCGCCCAAAGGGGGCGTGGCAAACCGCAAAAGTTTATATCTCCTAAAGTATAAGAGCTAGAAGCTTCAAATTTGGATAGTTGTGTTACTGGTAACCTCCTCTATCGATTCCCCAAAAATAATTTTTACGCCTCTTTGGGGGCGTGGCATATCGAAAAATACCCTGTAATTTTCACATTTTTGGAGCGTAAGCATCCAAACTTTACAGTTAGACTACTGTTAGCTCGTTCTATGATCTGGCCAAAAATGAGTAGTCTGCGCCCACTAGGGGCGTGGCAAATCGAGAAAAACTGCATTTTCTGCAGTACTAGAGCTAAACTTGGCTACTGAATTGCTAATGGGATGTGAATGAGTATCCCGCAGTCGGTAACGCCCGACTGCAACGTTCTTACTTGTTAAAAAATAAATACATTTTGCTTTGGAGCAAAAATCAAATTCGAACTAAAGCTAAAAGAAGCAAATAAATCTTGAAATCATTGATTTGGGTAGATAAATAAAAGATAAATATGCAAATATTAATAGCCCTTGATTGCTTCTCGCCTGGAGCCTTTGTTGCTTCCCAACGTGCAACGCTGCGTATACTTGACATTAACTTGTAATAGCTTTAATTGAAAATATTTTATTAAATATATAATATATAATAAAAATATATATAATATAGTAAAATATATTTTTTAATAAATACTAAAATATAATATTTTTACTATATATAATTTTTTTGTTATTTATTAAATTAAATTAAATCTCATATTTTTCTATTTTTTTTTTTTTTTTTTCTTTTTTACTACAAGTTAAGTTTTTTATATATTTTTTCTTTTATTTTGCGTGCACGTGAAATTTTGTACGCTCACTTTAAGCATTCAGAATGTCGTAATATTTTAATTAAATTAAGTAATGCATTTTCGCCAGCGAATCTTACGCTCTGATAGCAGCCCCCTTCCCGCCCGACCTTCCCCACCGCTGTGAGCTACTCATTTGATATCTTTTCGGTCCACTTTTTATGCGACTTGCGGGAACTTTTGCAAAAGTATTTTTATACCCTGAACCCATTTTCAATGGGAAATCAGGGTATAATGGTTTTGTTAAAAGTATGTAACAGGGAGAAGGAGGCGTGGCAGACCCCACAAAGTATATATATTCTTGATCAGGGCGACGAACTGAGTCGATATAGCCATGTCCGTCTGTCCGTCTGTCCGTCTGTCCGTCTGTCCGTATGTTTGAACGCGTCGATTTCCGAAGCTACGATAGCTAGAGACTTCAACTTTTTTTAAAATGTCCGTATATAGCACGCGATATCGAGTTTATCATATTTTTGCGATAACTCGTCCGATTATTTTTTATCGATAAAAAACCTTATCGAAAGCCAGTTATAAAATTATATCTCCTACATCTTTTGAGCTAGAGTCTCCAAATTTTAAACGTAGACTCATATATACTTTCTAAATTTCGGTTTTTGTTATAATTCACCCCCACCCCTATATCCACCCCCTCACCCTCACCTTTGTAAAATGCGTATTTCAAATACTAGAGACTTGAGATTCGGCACATACACGCATAGTAATGATATAATTACAATCTAAAAGTTTCATGAAGAACGTACGTCCACAAAAAAAGTTATTAAATAATTAAGTTTCAATGAGAAGCCCACACTGCAGCCCATGCGTGCGTGCCTATATGTGCCTATGTATGTGTGTGTGTGTTTTTGTAAGCAAAAGACGGGTTCAGGGGATTTCGTAGTCGACAGTCTCGACTAGAGCTTTCTTACTTGTCATTTTATGATTTCGCGCTGCGCTACCTAATTGCTCCGGCGGTACTCTGGCGCGATTTAATGCTAATGCAAAAGTTAAGAGAGATTTATAGAAATGCAGGTCTCTCACGCCCACTCAGATAGCTCTTTATTGGGATAACTTTAGTGAGGGGGAGAGGGAGGCGCGCGTCAATCAGGTGGCGAACGAAGTTGAAGTTTGTTAATTCCTTGCAGGAAATTATAATGCCCAACTTACAAAGCCCCGATCTGCGGCTGACAGCTCTCGGCCCCCACTGGCAATCCAGAGCAGCTTAGAGCATCTTTAAGAATGTCAGCGCAGTTGACAAATTGCAGCGAAAGGCGGCCAAGCGGTAAAGTGGCTCAAGCAGCCGCTGCGACAAGGCATTGCACTTAACTTGACCAACATCCGGAGCCAGCTGCAGCCCCAACGCCCCCCACAGAGACTGGCTGATGTCAGGGCCAGACGCGAGTGCTCTTGGTCCAAGACGTTGGCTTTCGAACGTTGCACATTTTATTTGTGCCAATGATTTTCTAATTCTCAATGCGACAGCGGAGTAGGAGGAGCAGGAGCAAGTTGCGCGAAAAACAATGTCCCAGCATGAATTGGAAAAACAAGAACCGCAGCCATATCTGCCAGGCGCAAGGACAGCGAATGGCAGAAACAAAAGAAATCGAAATTAATTGAAATATCACATGAAGTGAACTGAGCTGCCTCTGCTGCTGCTGTTGCGGCTTTCATCATGGGTCACTCCGTAGTCCAGACTTAAACTCAACTCAGCTCGTCAACGCCTTTATGAGGCCACTGCGACCGCCTGCCACATTTTTAATTTACTCGCGCAACTCGTTGCCATTCACTGGCCGCTTTGTTTCCATTTACTTTCGCCCCCCCTCCCGCTGCTCCTTCCTTTGCTCGCTGGCCGGTTCAATAAACCTGCCATACGGTCACTCAGCCACATTGCACATCCAGAAGCAGCAGCAGCAACAGCAGCAGCGTAGCACAGGGATTACAATTGCGATGGCCGCCGCCGCGGCAAAGTGGAGCCGACGTTGATTCCCGCGATTCGCACGAGGACTCGCTTTAAATGTAGTTAATTCTGATTTGCTTGTCTTTAGCCCACAACGCAATTACATTTCACTCGCTTTGCAATCAATTTTACCGCCTTGCAGCTCGATTTTCACAGAGCTGTGAACTATTTGCCAACGCCTAGCTGACAGCAAGTAAAAAACTATATGTACTTTCAATATTAGTCTGAAGAGACTAGACTAGAACTCTATCGTATATACACTTGTTATATAAGAAGTAAAGATTTTATAGTTTAAATGTATTTGCTGAATAGGTGCTATTAGATTTACGAGTATATAAGTAGTTACTAAAATAGGTTCTAGGTTTATGGGCATACTAGTAGTTATCGATAGATTTGAAAGGCTCTCTTTAGGTAATACACCATCATAGTTAAACATAGTCATAGAATATTTTCAAAGACATTAAGTAAACCGTATGAGAATATAAACATTGTACCAAAATACCAAAAAAAAAAAAAAAAATAATAATAATATAAATAAAAAAATGCAAAACTATATTATAAATTAATTTTTAAACTTTTTTTTTTATAAGATGCGAAGAAGACTTCAACTATCAAGAAACAGTTTCCTAATACGCCTTTCAAGTCAAAGTGTAGAGGCAGATACTCGAGAACGGCGTGTTCACTGCGCCTTGTGGAGCAAAATATTCAAAGTATACAAACTCAGACTGGAGAATCGGTCTTCAAGTAAAAGACAAGAGATAGGGACGTATAGAGCGTGCAATCGATTTATAGACAAATAAATTATGCTCAACAGTGTTCCGTTTACGCCGGAGCCATGAAAAATATCTATGCTAAGTGACCTGCAAATGAAAATGGTTGAAAAGCGCAAATAGTATGTGCTCGAAAAAAAAAAAAAAAATCTACCAATATTCAGTAGCCCCCGCAAAAATGGAAATATTTTTTGAAAAATTAAAAAAAAAAAAATATATATATATATATATATATATATATGTTGCTGATTATTAAAATTAATTTTTATGATAGAAATAAAAAATAAATAAATAAAATAATATTTTTGCTTATTCAAATTAGTTTTTATGTTAAAAATCAAAAATAAATATTACAGATCAATTTTAAAAAAATTTTTACTCTACAATTCTGATTTGTTTTATACCTATAAATACTACATATTTATATTAAACTCTGATTCCGATTTTTGTTGTTCCTTAAATACATATGAAACACAGCTCAATCCGACTTCCAAATATAATATGAATGAAAACTTTAAAGGACTCACATTTAAACATTTTCAAAGCCGACTTTCCCTTGGCAATTAAGTCTGCCAAAGCATTAACAAACTATTTGCACCCCAAGTTTTTCCCTTCTTTTTTTTTTTTTTGCCCATTTGTGCATTCCTCTTTTGTTTTTTATCACTCATCGTGACATTAGTTTACTGTGCTAAGAGTGGCATCACACACACACACACACACACATACATACATACATTTGTGTGTGCAAGGTACATTGCGACACTCACACACTCGAACGTTTGGAGCAGTACAAACAGAGGCCTGCCAGAGCCCTGAATATCCTTCCTGCTTCGGCCTTTGCATCTGCTGCTGCTGCTGCTGCTGCTGCTGCTCATTGAGCCAACATTTGCACAGTTTTGGTTCGCTCCGCTGGCTGCCTGGCTGCCCGCCTGCGCGCTGTTAATAACATGGCTTATTGCTGCCCATAATGGGCGTGTTGCCCGGCTGCCTGTCAACCTATTTGTATGTCTCTCTCTCTAGCTCTCCCTCTCTCTCGCTCTCTGTGTGTCATGTGTGTTTACTCCTGCGGTTGTTAGCCTGTGTGCGGCCATATTGGGCATGTTTGGGCTTGTTTTTGTTTGCCTGTGGTAGCAGCGGCTCATGCATATGTTTTTCGAGCAGATTTCCCCAGAGATTGCCGTTGCTTTGAAGTGACTTGAGCTTGAGTTGTGCTCGCATGCACATCCTCTTCCCACAACCTGCTCTCTGCGATATTCCCTGAAGCTCACTTTGTTAAGCCTGCCCATATTAGTGCGCTAACTTCTTGGCCAAACAGCTTTATGTGCTGGCGTTTTGCTGAATGCTTCAATCGCATTGCAGCCAAACACTCGACAATTGTCTGACGGCCAATTATGAGGGTTACTCCAATAATTTCATTAAATTGCACAATGCACACAAATCGTCATTTGATTGCAGCAACAAATGAAATCAAATAACCATCCCTGCGGCTCCTTACAGTTGCATTTATCAACTGACAATGTACCACACTGCGTATGCTTAACGGTAATATTGCACCAGCTACAAAGTGTCTGCCGTCTGTTGTCTGCCATCTCGTGGCGGAAGTGCAATACTGAATGCAAGTGCCCAATAAAAGCACAATAAAATGCAGCCAAAAATGTCAGGATGCTATCAAATAAAATTTAAAAAAAATGCTTCCTGTTGACGTAAATTGTAGCGGAAAGCGTAACTTAAGGGTATATTGATTATTGAAGCATGTTCACAAGCAGAGAAAATAATGGAAAATTCCTTACAAAGATAAATTACGATCATAATTATGCAAATAATTTTATAATTATTATAGTAATGATAATAATAATGCTTTGAGAAATATATTATATTAGTCCAAAACTCTGCTAAAATATACAAAAATAAATATACAAAAAATATTTTAAAAAACTATGGAACATTGTAAACTATTATTATAGAAATGACAAAAATAATTCCTTGAGAAATATATCAGTTCAAAACTCTGATAACAAACAAAAAGAAGAAAAGGAAGATTGCAGAACGTTCATTTAAACTTTGAATAAATATGCAATCGGTAATTAAAATCTTTGAAATATACCTAACAACTTTTAAATAACAATGCATATCCTAAACATACTTAATTAAACTGAATAATCGAGTCAAATATATCAAATTTTGTTTTTCGAAAAATCGATAATATGTGTATATATTATACAATATTTCAAGATATTAAACTAAAATTTTTTATTACATTAAGTCGTATTATTTTTTCTTTTTAATACCTGTCAAATGAAAATGACAGTAAATGAAATGACAGTTTTCCACTAAAAGCAGGGTATACAGCTTTCGACTATCTTTGCGTTCCCCAGAACACTTTCGAGCTGCAAGTGGCGTTTGCTCAGACTGTTGACAGTCGCCAAGTTTATATTGTCAGCACTGTCGCGGCGCACTTCAGTTACTTCAGTTAATTACACTTACCTTTAGGCAACAGTCCATTCTCGATGATGCGCGCCTCGAGCAGGAGTCGGGGCAGCAGCAGGCAGAGCGCAATGAGGATATGCACAAAGGCTGCTGTGGGTCCGCCGTGGGTCCAGAGGGCGCGCAACGTGCCACCGCGCGCCTCCTCCTCGAGGCCGTCGTGCGGCGCCAGCGTGCAGCGACGCTCCTTGGCGCCAGTTGCCAATTTGATGCCATCGTTAGCCAAGTTGCCCACCTGCAAAGCAAAGCAAAGACAACATTACAATCACTGTTCACACACGCAGGAATAGAAGGACCTTCAAAATGGCCATCAACTCGCCGAGCCTGAGCTGACAATCAGCGTCAGTTAGGAATAATTGCAAAACTTCACTTGAAATTTTGGAGAACCAATTGAAACTATTTGAAAAGAAACTATAAAATAGCCAAGCTGCATTGATAAGCAAGAATAAGCAATAGCAAAAGTCAATGTTACGAGATTGTGCTGTAGATATTTTCATATACATATTAGTAGTATATCATTCATATCTTAATAACTAATGTATTTAAAACGACATCACTTTGATAGATAGTAAATACACACAACAGTGTATCATCAAATGTATCCTAAGATACATAAACCATAAAGCAACAGTGTGATCCAGGATAAGAACAGAGACAGGACGACCCTAAATAAACATCCCAGCTGGAAATAGTTACCCAAACACAACTTTCAACTACTGGGGATGAGGTTGTCATGTAATAGCTATATATCGCCGAAATTTTTGTTACCAAAATCTTTTCAATATTTGTACTCAAATATAAAGTTCTGTCCATATTCATATTACATATCAACTCATCGAAATATTATTATTAATCGTAAATATATTTTAAAATGTTGTTTTGTTTTATTGTTTAATGAAATCCTCCGATATTTTCAGAAAACCACAGAGAGGTATTTAAATAGGCCACATCACCATTGCCATGTTCTAGCTAGCGTATGGCGCTTAAAAAGATTTCACGTATTGGATTTGCCAAATAGAGAGCAGACTTAGTTATTAATACTGTTGGAGGCCTTTATTTCCTTTCTTATTTTCACACAGATGTGTATCTATCGATGGTTAGCCATAGTGCTGGTGCCTTAAATCCTATATTGACCTGCTACAATATGTAAATATGTAAATATATGAACTGATCTCATTGGAGTTCAAACCATCCGGTTATTTATAGTTATTGTTTAAAGATTTGCTTATTGTTTAGTATAAGACAAATTGCAAATATAAAATAAAATAATAAAATAAATAAATAAATAAGTAAGTAAATAAATAAAAAATATTTAGGTTTTAGATTTGGTTTCGTCTTTTGTGTTATTAATACATGTACCACAATTGCATTGTATGGATTCAACGCTTAAAAATGTGATGTGTAGGAAAGAACTAATATTACAGTGGATTAAGAGATGTGTTAAGCTCTTTAGATGTATTCTGTAGCTTTACATCAATTCAATTTATTTTTACAAGTTGCTTTGACTATGATTTAAATGAAATTGAATCTATGTCAGAGCTATCGATGAACGGACAACCGCAGGGCTCTTATGAATTTTGAGTTAAGCCCGCTTTTATGTATATTTATATTCTAATGGAACGATAGTAGGTTTGTCTTAGACGAAGTACTAGTGCCTTAGTGACTTAGTGCTTGAATACGTATATAAGCAATATAGAGAAAACAGAAGGAATAGCCACAAGCTATATACAAGTATACAGATATGTATTAGATAGTAAAGCTCTTAATAAAACTTCATTAGATAATGAAGCTCACTTCCACTTTTAAATTACAATATTAATCGTGGTATGAACACTCTACAATCATGAATCTTGTCCTACGGCCTCATTCGATTCGCTATATATACAACGTCAACGCCTGTATTTAGGTCATTTATAAGCAATTTACATATAATATTCACAGTTGATAAGAAACTTAAATGAAGTAGCTATACGAAGAGACACATATGGAAACGAATATAATCGACAATTAAAAGTTTTTGCTGATGCAGCCTTTGTGAGTGACTCTATCCACATTTTAAATATTTTATTTTTCACAATGAAAATTTGCTTTAATTTGTTCGTATCTGTACAATAAAACAGGCCGTAAATCAAATGAAAGCCTTTCACAGCAAAGCCAACCAAAAATATTCCACCAAATTGAAATCCCCGGCGAGGCGGATGCACTCAAAACCATACACAACGCCTCCAGAGAGAGCTCCATTCACTGTTGTATGCTGAAGCTATAGCTGGAGCTGAATCTGAATGTGAATGTGAATCTGAACTCGCGGTGTGACGTGCAATTAATAAAAAATAAAATACGTATATAAAACTATGCGAAACAATGAGAGTAAAATATTAAATAAACTGCTGCGTTTACAACAAAGCAAAATGTATTGCGGGTGTTTTGCGTTTTTGCATTTTTATGTGCGAAATATCGCGTATACGACGCGTTGGCGCATAAAAAATGCACGTGACAAATGGTAAAATGAAATATTTATATAACAGCGTGTGTGCAAGAGAGAGAGAGAGAGAGGGAGTGTGAGAAGAGAAGAGCAACATAAAAATCACGTGCAGCATATAAATAAATGTGCGCTGTTGGGCTTTTAAATTAAAAACAAGCAGACTTCATAGAATCACAGTGAGAAGCGAGAAGACAACCAGGAAAAATGGAACTCGCTGTGCTTTAGCTAGCTTAGCTCTTTGTTATTGTTTTTGGTTTAGCTGAGAGCTAGCTTGTGGGAGACGAGCATATTAGTTTTGTAAATGACGATGGAAAAATATAATAGCAATAAATAAAAATAATAATCCCTACACGAGTGCATAGAAATGACAGTAATATTTATGATCTCTTGATACTGAATGGGTCAAAATAGTTTTATGAGTTGTCAAAGAATCTATTCATTTAGAATATTATTTAATGAAATATATTATTCAATATATAATTTGTTTGAATTTATCATAAAACATATTTACATATACATATGTACATATAATCGAAAATACATGTTTTAAATAATTAAATAAATATATCTATTTTTCTGTTTATATCTATGATTCAAAGAGAGTTAGTGACTGCACTCATTGCATTCGTTCTCTTATTTGTTTCAATCAATTTGCTGAGGTGAGTTGTCGTTGGATACTTCCGTTGCTCTTACGTGCTTTTAGTTTGTTTGCCTTGGATTCGTTTTATTTCCTTTCGTTACGTTTCGCCGTGAAGCTGCAACAATGATTGCAGTTCGCAAAAAGCGAAACGCATTTTGAAGTGCACACGCACACATACAACGAGAAGGAGAAGGAGCTGCAATTGCACGTGTGCGAGCAAGATAGCAAATGGACACCCATTTAGCCAACGAGATAATAATTTAAGCGCGCCGACATATCGTGGTTGAATACCTCTCCGCGCCCGCCTAAAAGAATCAACACAATCACCAGCATCGCTTTTTATTTACTATATATACATATGTGTCTGTATGTATATGTATATATGTATGTGAGTGAGTGCTTCGGCGTGCAGAAGGTAACCGCAGTCAGCCCTGAGCCAGTCACCTCAACATACAAATGGGTATATATATATGTATATATACATATGTATATATGTTATGCCAGCCAAAATCAGCAATCTACTCTTGGCAACTGTGCTAATGGACGCTGGCTACATGTGGCTTTCAGTTTTATTTTCCACAACAACATTAGATAGCCCAATGCTCATTTGAACTGAAGAACTCTCGCATATCCTAATGTGCACCGTTTAAAGCCAGCTGCCACTCTCTGTATCAACAATTCACAGCTTAAAGCATTCAATTCTCATTCCATTATTTATAGACAATTCTGAAAAATGTCTTAGATGATCCTTAACTCAAAATGCGTGTTAATCAAAATAAAATATCTTAACAGAAGTACTTTATAATGGACGAAATAATCATAAAAAAAATACATTTTAAATAATATATTACTAACATAGCATTTAAATACTAGAAAGAAATATTTAATAGAAGAAATAATAATAAATAAATACATTTTAAATAAAGCATTTGAATATTAGAAAGAAATATTTAATAGAAAAATTAATTATAAATAAATACATTTTAAATAATACATTAAAATATTAGAAAGAAATATATTAAATTTAAAAAGAAATTATAAGAATAAAGCATTTAAATATTGGAAAGAAATATTTAATGGAAGAAATAATTATAAATAAATACATTTTACAAATATAATTTTAAAAATTAATTTCATTTAACCATCAAAAAGAAGTATTAATTTGAAAAAATAATTATAAAGAAAGACATTTTAAATAAAGCAATATTTAATAGAAAAATAATTATAAGTAAATACATTTTAACATTTTAATAATAAATAGTGTTTAAATTAATCACTAAAATATTAGAAAGAAATATTTAATAATATTAAGGATTTATTAAAATATTCAAAAAAATATATATATTTATTCCATTCATATATTTGTGATATATATTTATTTATTTTATTCATATATTATTTTTTTATTTTAAATTTGTTTTATATTTTTTTATTTTATATTTTGAGTTTTTTTATTTTCTATTTTGTTATATATATTTTCTTTAATATTTCAGCTTTCATAAAATTTAAAAACATTTTTACACATCGACGTTGATTTCCTTATCCAATTTCAAGTAAACAATTTCCAAGTCAAAATTAGAAAAGTAATATTGAATCGCATTATCGATTCCTGCTACATTTGGAAACCGCCATCCTCTTTCCGTTTCGATGTATCGCCAAATTGAGCTAAGATTAAACAACGTTCGACGGGTCCCGGGACATGTTTGTTAGCCAAGCGCTGGCAATTGGCTTGTTGCTGCTCGCAGCAGGAGTAGCAGCAGCAGCTGCAGAGGATGCTGACCAGCGTGAGTAGTGCAAAAAAAAGCGATTTCGATAACTAACTGATGTGGTCATTGAAGGGCGCGGCACGACTGTGGAGACCCACGCCAAGATCGTGGGTGGCAGTCCAATAACAATCGCCGATGCCCCATACATTGTCTCGATCCGATCACGCTACTACCACGAGGAGAACTTTGGCGATGGCCACATGTGCGGTGGCTGTGTGATATCCCTGCGGGTGGTCTGCTCGGCTGCCCATTGCTTTGAAATGTGGGTAAAGCTGTTGTTTGGTTCCCCTAATTATCTGTACTCATTTTTGACCACCTTTAGAAACAACACGACGCCAGTGAAGTTCAGAGACTCTGAAAACTTTGTTGTCGTAGGCGGCTCAACCAATCTGGATGTGAGGACCGAGTTCACCGTCGAGTATTTGGTGGAAAAGATCATTGCACACAATAACTATATCCGGTCCACGCTTGAGAATGATATTGCGCTGCTCTTCCTCAATGGCCTCATACCGAATGACTCCCAATACATCCGCCCCGTCTCGCTCGTCGAGCAGCCCTTTAGCGATGACACCTTCTGCTTAATCAGCGGCTGGGGCAACCAGTACAAGCAGCTGATGCAGGCTGCCGTTCCGGTTGTGCCCCAAGGCCTCTGCTCCTTCATCTACATGTTTCTACCCATGTCTCAGATGTGCGCCGGCTGGTTGAGCGGCGGCATCGATGCCTGCAGAGGGGACTCGGGCGGCCCGCTCGTCTGCAAGAACTCCCTCGTAGGCATTATTTCCTGGGGCGTGGACTGCGGCCGCAAATTCTTTCCTGGAGTCTACACAAACATCTCCTACTTCATACCCTGGATTCAAATGGTCAACGCTACGTTCAATTACAACGAGTTCAAGCACATGCGAAGATCCATAGGCAACAATAACAGTTGTTCTTTTCGAAACTTCTTTCCAAATGCTTTGGTATTAACAATAATCATACTAGCTGTATGAAAGAGTAATACCTTAACAGATGAATATGTATAAGCGAAATTGTCTTAATCCTACCCGTATGAAGAGCTTAATAATAATCAAAATTAATTGTAATAATGAAAATGAACTTAATAATAGTTAAAACTAGTAACAATACTTGTAATTAAAATAAATATTTTTATACTCATTCACGAAAGTGAATTGAGTATATTGGTTTTGTGCAATGTCCGTCTTGCTGTCCGTCCGTCCGTCCGTCCGTCCGTCCGTCCGTCCGTCCGTCTGTCCGTATGAACGCAGTTCATTTCGGCGCTATTGAAGCTAGAGACTTGAAATTTGGAACACATACTCGTGTATAGCTCCCATTTATAAAGTGTTAAAATTTTCCCGATCCGCCCACTAGGGGCGTGGCAAATCGGAAAATGCATTTTCCGATATACCAGAAGTCATGTTAGTTGAAGAGCTAGAAAGCTGAAATTTGGTATGTAGATGCGCGTTGACCACCCAAGTCCAAAAAGCTATGGTGGATATATCTGCGCCCATTGGGGGCGTGGCAAATCGGATAAAACTGTATCTCCTAGAGTTTTAAAGCTAGAACGTTGAAATTTTGCACGTGAGCTAATGTTATGATTCTATAAAGGCTGATGAAAAATTTATATGTCTACGCCCACTAGGGGCGTGGCAAATCGGACCTGAAGATATAGTGATTTTCCCGATTTTGCTAGATTTTAAGCATTATTGATGCTAGAGACCTGAAATTTGGTATATAAACGCGGGTTGACCACCCAAGTCTAACGAGCTATGGTGGATATATCTCCGCCCAAAGGGGGCGTGGCAAACCGCAAAAGCTTATATCTCCTAAGGTATAAGATCTAGAAGCTTCAAATTTGGATAGTTGTGTTACTGGTAACCTCCTCTATCGATTCCCCAAAAATAATTTTTACGCCTCTTTGGGGGCGTGGCATATCGAAAAATACCCTGTAATTTTCACATTTTTGGAGCGTAAGCATCCAAACTTTACAGTTAGACTAACGTTAGCTCGTTCTACGATCTGGCCAAAAATGAGATGTCTACGCCCACTAGGGGCGTGGCAAATCGAGAAAAACTGCGTTTTCTGCAGTACTAGAGCTAAACTTAGCTACTAAATTGCTGATGGGATGTGAATGAGTATCCCGCAGTCGGTAACGCCCGACTGCAACGTTCTCACTTGTTATAACTGATTATGCTTAATAATGAAACAGAAATAACTGTACTACATACATAGAGTAAGACTTGCTCTAGCCTAGACCCGACGACCATCGAATATTATTCAAGTTAAATTAGAAATCGAGCAACTATTTGAATAATAAATAAATGTATGAGTGCTAGTTTAGTTCTGCTCTCGAGTCTCTGATTGGGTATTTTCCATGGCAAATGCTCTGTTGCTTAATTTGGTCTGCTTGGTCTGCCTTCAAGTGCAGCTGTTGACTCAGAATGTGAGTCTCCTGGTGCCATAGACTCGCTATTCAGTGCCTGAAAGTGGACAAAAACTATGGGTCCGCAATAATTGGCTGTAGAAAGGAAGCATATACATAGGAGCTGCCTGTGCCTCCGCCTGTGTGTCCTGCCAATACTCTGATAGCCACGCGTCAATGACCAATGTTGGGCTTCGGTTTTTGCCCAGTCAGTGAATTGGCCTTTGCTGTTGGCTTTATTAAATGGCTGCCCCACTCACTCCTCGCAATTATCCCACGCCCCATCCGCCGTTGCTGTTTGATTTGCGTTGACTGCCATGCTGTGGCCATGGCTGTGCTCTGACTGATAGCCAGCTTTTGGTTGACTCCCGACTCCGACTGGAGCCATCTGCATGCGACGCTGTGGTCGGCGCGCATATTTACATACAATTTTAAGCCAAATCGTGAGCCACACTTTCGATACACTCATGACGCATCGAGTGGGGCATAGTCTGCGCTCTATACTACTTCAATCTACTCTTTCAGCTCCAGAAACAAGCCAATTATCTGCGAGAGAGACGTGGACAGCATGTCCATGCACTGTTTGTCTCCTGGCTTAAATACAAACAAATACAAGTGACAGAGAACACACTCTTTCGTTGACTTCATGCTGCTCTCTCTCTCTCTCTCTCTCTCTCTCTCTCTCTCTCTCTCTCTCTCTCTCTCTCTCTCTCTCTCTCTCTGTCTGCCTCTCTGAATCCTTCCTGCGTCGGCTTTTTTAATAGCATTAATAGTATATGTCGGAAAATATACTATGGAAAACAAGTAAGAAAGATCAAGACTGCTCGACTACGAGATCCCCTGACTCCTTCATTAAAATGAAATTCCATGTCTTCGATTCTTTTCTTCTTCAGATGGTGATAATAATATTCAAATAATGTATTTGGCAAAGAATAAAAAGCAATCTAATATCTGTAGTACTTAAAATACACGGTTGCAGCGTTTTCCGGCTATAACGACGGTCCCTCGAGTATCGTTATAACCGGATTCTACTGTATATCAAAATTGATTTCCACTTTTCAATGGTCTTGGGGCATGAATACTTCCGATCCATCCATTCGAGAACTTATCGATTTCCATATACTGAAATTAATATCTTTTTGAAGACATTAAAAATCGCAGTTACATTTTTAGCATTCTTATTGTACTTATTGAACAATCCTTTTCAATATTTGAATTTACTTTCTTTAATAAATGAATAAATTCGAGATTTGGCATTATCAATAGACTGAAATGCTAAAGTATAATCCCAGATAATGCTAGATAGAATAGATAGAACTCGCCTATGCCCAACTTAAGTCTCTCAATGCACAGGGTATATATGCACAGGGTATATATGTTTGCAAGTTATTGTATTTTTCTATCGAGCTTTTGCCAGCGCCATCATCTGCCATGCACTTCGAGTAGACAATAAATAAAGCACTATGTGTTAGAAAGAGACGGCAGCAGAGTGAGATGGGAAATGAAAAAGCCATAATTGCATTTATTATGCTGATAAGAGCAGAGACATGAACGACACATACCTACACAATATGCGAGCGGTTCCTCCTCTCTCTGTGTGTGCGTGTGTGTGAAAGGATAACCAACGCAATTGTATCAATGCATGTGCGTGTTTGTGTTTGTGTGTGTGTGTGTGTGTGTGTGCTGGCTGCATTCTCCACATTGGCAGCCATTTTGTGGCGCAGCACGAGTCAGAAGCTGGCCAGGATAACTGTCCAGGAGCAGGAGCGTATGCCTTGTTTGTTTGCAAATGAATTTAATAACGAAAATAATGCCACTAAAATAGTTTATAGAGCAGCAAAGGATGCTCGGCAGTGCGGACGGCCAACGCCAACAGAGTGCAAAATAAAATTTCATTATCGTTCATCGAGCGCCAGTTGTTTGCCCAGACAGCCGCACAGTTAATTTCGTGATCCCAAATTAAGTTAAGCCCCACTTTATTTAAACGAAGATCTCACCTTAAATACGGCCGATGTGAAGAATACGGGCAGCAGTATAAATACCACCCCGGAGAGTACAATTTGCAGATTCAGCTCTCCAACGGGCTCGATTTTCCAGGGTATTAGCGAACAGCCTGTAAGTGATACAAATGAATCATGGTTAATTAAGCCATAAGCGAGCAAGATTTAATAGCATTCTGCTATATTTGCTGTGGTAACGAAACAGACCTAACAGCTGTCACTACTGTTAAGTTTGCAGTTCTAAACAGCAACAGAAACTGTCAAATAGCATTTCAATATTTGCAACTATGTTAACTAACATAATACCATGTAAGCTCGATATACTATTTATTATCTCTGCTAACAACAGCAAGATGGTAACTTAACAGCAACAATTGATGTTAGCTTTGAAGCCAAAATGGTGGCTTAACAGCAACAGTTAATGTTAAACTCAGATAGATAATCAAGTCAGAAATGTTATTTTACATAAGAAGAAACTTTGAAGGCAGCAAGCGAATAGATGCAGAAAATCTCAGAAACATTTTGTAATAATATTGAAAATTGAAAAAAAAATAAAAAAAATAAATAAGAAAGAAGAAATTTTGAAGGCAACAAGCGAATTGCTGCAGAACATCTCAGAAATATTTTGTATTTATATAGAAAATTGAAAAAAAAAAAAATAAATAAATAAAAAAAAAGAAATTAAAAATATAAACAAAATAAAATAAATTTTTTTATATTAAAACAAAATAAATTAAAAAAATAAATAAAATAAAATAAATTTTTTTATTAATAATAAAAAAAATAAAATAAAATAAAATTTTTTATTAATATTGAAAATTAATGTAATTGACTTGAATTGAAAAGAATATAAACAAAATAATAATCAGAAAAAATTAAATGATATTACCCAAAACAGTTTCATTATCTTGCTCTTCTATTTACCTATATTAAACACTTACCGAGGAACCTGTAGGCGCCATGCATAGCCAAATATCCTTGAAATAGTGTTAGCAGTACGCCGTACCAGATCGACCAGAGCGAATTCAGATGCAGATAGCTGCTAGAATCGTGGCCAGAATTCTGCAGATTCGTATATCGACTCTGATGGCGCTTCGACTTGATGTACTTGGCCTGAAGCTGCTGCTGTTGCTGGCTTAGACTGTTGCTCGCTGCGGTTGCATTTGTTAGCACCGAGTTGCAGATGCTCGAGTTGAGGCTGCCACCGCCTCCGGGTACTCCGCTTCCACCGCCGCCTCCTCCGGAACTACCGCTGGCTCCATGCTTGCCGCCCATTTGAAATGGAGTTTACTTGTCTAGTCCCTTTATTTGTCGATTCTCACGTTTTTGTTTTCGCTCGCCTCCCTCTTGGTCTCTGTCTCTGTCTCTATGTATCTTTCACTCTTCCTATTATTTTCTCTATATGTGGCTCAGTGCCCGTGCTATGGCAACAAATGTTGACAGTAAATTTCACAGCTATTTGTATTGATTTCGTGTTGACTTTGCGCGTTGATTTTCTATTTGCTTAAGTGATGCTCATTGTTGTTCCCATTGTTGTATGCTTTGTTATTGCTGCCCCTGGCATTGTTGTTGGCGATATTATTTGCTCGCTGATATGCCTCATTTTGTGCGTCCAGCATTTGTTGATTGCTGCCGCATATTTAGCACTGAATATAAATTGCTTTTCTCTATATGCGTGCCTTGATTAGTTCTATTGTTAGCTGAAACGAGAAGTTGCATTTGAAAAGAAATGAATTAACTAGAATAGAGCATGACTTAAGTGTTAAGTACATTACCTAGGGGCATATCATAGGAATAGTTTAATATAAAATAAGTATATAATATATTACGTAAGCAAATATTATTCATATCGACTTTCATCTCGTCGCTAGCATTGTATATAAATGAAAAAATTGTCAATGAATCTATATATCAATTTTCTTAATTTATGATTTTTTGAATGACTAAATAAATAAGTAAATGAATCAACAAATAATTTTAAAAAATATATAAGTAAATAAAGAAAATAATAAATAAATAAATAAAATAAAAAATCAACAAATATAATTAATTATTTAATCATTAAAAAAAATATGTGTAAATAGTCAAAGAATTTTTATATCAATTAAAAAAAAATTATAAATTTTGAAATTTCTAAATAAATAAGCAAATGAATCAACAAATAATTTAAAACAAAATCAATAAATAAACAAACACAATAGTTAATTAATAAATAAAATAAATAACAACAAATATGAAAAACAAATAGTATTAATTATTCTATCAAAAAATAACAAAAAAATATGAAAATTGTCGATGAATCTATAAATAAATTTAATTTTATAATTTTTTTTAATTTATAATTTATGAAATGACTAAATAAAATAAATGTATTAACAAATAATTTATTAAATAAATAAGTAAATAAAAAATATGACAAATAAATACATAAAAAAAAACAAAAATAATTAATTAATATATTAAAAAATATATATGTAAATAAAAAAATCAAAAACAAAAATAATTAATTAATATATGATCAAATACATTTAAAAAAAAAAATTGGTTTACCTTAATAAATAAATAAAGCAATCTCTGAGCTCTTAGCAGTTTATTTTAATATCAAATTTTCTATAAAATAAAATTAAAAAAAAAATATATATAAAAGAATACTTTCTATATTTCATCAATAAGGACATTTTTATTTCATTTCATTTCAATGTCAGAGCTTTTGTTTATTTTTTTAATCACTACTTAGAAGATAATAATCCACTTATTTCTTATATGAAAACATTCTGAACTAAAAAAAATATTGAATGTCTTCTTTAACTTTTGAAGATATCCAATCGAAGCTGGAACTTGCGTATTCCTTAACAAGTTTTCATTTTCTGAAACATTTTTACTCCTTATTTGTAACTTTTTTGGAAAATTAATAAATCATCATAAGAGTAGTACGGGGTCTATGACCGAAGCTGATTTACATATTTCGTAACCAAGGAAATAAATGAACCCGCACAATATTTTCATACTCTCCACACCTTTTAAAGCATTATAACAGATCTGAATACTAACATGATAGCGTCATTTGTAACGTTATGAAAATAAAATTTTAATTCCGTCTGAAAAGTGGCTTAAAGCAGCCGTAAATCAATCGGCCGAGGCGTTGCCACAGACATTCGCCTTCCTTTCACGGACCAGCCAGCAACAAGCGATTGCTTGTCATATGGCAGTTGTTTGTTGTTGTTGTTGCTGTTGCTGTTGCAGATGGCGCATAATTAAGGCGTCGTGGCAGACGGCCAACAAAGCAAATGGAGACCAGAGGGAGCCACTGCTTCACAGTTACACACACATGCGTGTATATGTATGTGCCGTGCCGTGCCGTTCCGTTGAGTCTCAGCTGTCTTTGTGTGGCGCTTGTTTTATGCGTCGCGCCTTTGAGCCGCAACATGCATAATTATAGAGAACGTATAGGCACACGAGGAGGCGCTAATGGCAACCAGGTAGGCCTCGTGCATTGCGTGTTCCGGCCGGGATTTGCTGCAGGGCTACGGCAGCCAGAACACAACCGCAAAGTGTTTACGAGCTGTTGTTGCTGCCGCAATTCCCATTCCCATTTTTTTTTTTTTTTTTTTTTAATTTTTAACAAAATGTTGCGTTTTGTTTAACAAACCACCAAGCCATGCCAGCACAAATATTCAAGCCCAATTTGTCAAGCGAACATTAAATAGTTTGCTGTTATGGCCAATGTGTTGGCAATGTAATTGGCAATTGCAATTGGGTATTTGCGAGTGAAAGCTGCAACTTTTCATTGAGCTCAGCCATCAGGGAGACATATAAAAATGTACACAAATTTGTATATGTATATGAATTTACATATAACTATAAATATATGTATGTGTGTATATTCGGAATGATAGTATTATTCGAATCAAATATCTTATCGATATATCGGTTCTTGCATAGTATTGGATGATATTGATTGAGGTTGATATTAGTTAACCCTAATATCGAGTGTGATCCTGAACGAGGTTGCCAGTTGGTTGCGATTAGTGTAATTGAATTTGCTAGTGTTAAAGCAGGCAATTGATTAGCAAGAGGAAGAAGGACAACGGTGCAGAGACACGCTGCACTCCTCAAAAATATCTAACTTACAGAAATATCCGACATACATATATATAAAAGCATTTGTTTATGCCAGCTGCCATTAACAGGAATTGCATGCTATGCTATTAACAGCATTCTGTTAATAACATAACGCCAACACTAGTTCGCCTACTGGTTCGCTGCACCACTGAGAGAGAGTGAGAGCCGAATCACTCTCTTCACTTATCTCCTGCTTCTCCAGGTATTGACACTTATATATATATATATCTCATATCTATAATTTTTACGAGCTGCACAGCTATCATAACAAAAATAAAGACGAGGAAATTCCAAGCCGCTCCTTGTACTTATCGTCGATGCTACCACTACAAACAACAACTAACTAACTAATATGTAATTCTATTTCACAAATATATACTATACATTATAATAGTATATCAAATTGGTTATATATGCTTAGTGACTAAATAGCTGCTTGACTCGTGAGAGAAAATAGATATATGTACATATATGTTTGGTAAATTCGATACAAAAGTGAAATCGAGATATTATTTGTGCTTCATCTTAAGCCACAAATACAGGTGAGTTTATGCGTTTAGCTGTGGCATAGAACATATCATTTGCTGCTTCATCCTACCATTTCGCATGCTGCACAAACCCCTTATACACACACCCAAAAGTATATACACATTCAAGACACACACATACATATATACATATGTATGTATTCCATATACCCGTAATTGCGTAGTCTTGAGCTCTGTCAACAGTCCAGCTGACAGTCGACTGGCTGCCGGCTGCCGGCTGCTGTTAGTCGCGCTTGGCAAAGGACTTCCTCTTACATGTTGATATTAATTTTATGTTAATTACAATCTTTACATGTTTGCTCATCTCCCACACGCAGGCCATGTGCTTGGATCCAAGCTCTGGGGTGGCTCCTGCTCCTGCTCCTGCTCCTGCTGCTCGCGCGGGTGTTGTCTCTTGTCTCTTGATATGCTCAGCATCAGATTAGCCTGTCGCAGAAGTCATAAATGCAGATGCCGACATTTCGTTTGTCCCCCTTGGGGCATTTGCTTTGTTTTTACATAAGTCCCATTTCAGACGCTCGTCAACCCTCCATCCACCCCCACACCCCACACTCTTGGCTCTGCAGCGTTTACCCCAACCGCTTGGCAATTTGTCGCGTTCGCACGACCTTAACGCAAAATGAAACAGCCACTTTATGGCTTGCGTGTGTGTGTGTGTGTGTGTGTGTGTGTGTGTGTGTGTGTGAGTGTGCTGGAGCGTCTTTGAGTGTCTTTGGTATGCATCTCCTCGTCTGTGACTGTGTCCTTTGTGACTCATGGCGTGAAATAAAAGTGAGCTCTTGATACCTTCAGCAAAACAACGCAATGGATACGCTAACTTTTCGACTTCATGTCGCGCGTTAGAACATCTAAATTCCAGAATCGTCAAATTCATTAGGCTAATACCCTTGGCACCCCCTTAGCAAAGCCAGCCATATATTCAGAGTAAACACGACTTTCAAAATATTAAATAATAATAAAAAAATAAATAAAAATAAAAATAAAAAATAATAAATTATAATTTATATATTATGTATATAATTTTGTATTTATTATTTATTATTTATTATCTATTATTTATTATTTATTATTTATTATTTATTATTTATTATTTATTATTTATTATTTATTATTTATTATTTATTATTTATTATTTATTATTTATTATTTATTATTTATTATTTATTATTTATTATTTATTATTTATTATTTATTATTTATTATTTATTATTTATTATTTATTATTTATTATTTATTATTTATTATTTATTATTTATTATTTATTATTTATTATTTATTATTTATTATTTATTATTTATTATTTATTATTTATTATTTATTATTTATTATTTATTATTTATTATTTATTATTTATTATTTATTATTTATTATTTATTATTTATTTATTATCGTATTTATTATCGTATCGTACGTATCTACTAGAGTATTTCGACTTCGGCTATACGAACTATTCCCGCTTTACTGTTATCTTTTTGTATGCGCACCTAGCTGCAAATGAAAAAGTTCACTTAACTGCATTTATCTGGTTTGAGTATAGTTCTTGGCTGCATTGTGGCCACGGTACTCCACGACGTTCGACTTTATCTGCCCCCAAGCTCTCGCCACGCCACACTCCGCCAACCACATTAACCACCATTACCGTGCATGCCACACAGCCACTTCACATGCCACCGAAATATGCTAAATGGCACTTGAGCAACAGTCGAGAGCATGCCCAGCCCGCGGATACACTCTGCTCCTAGGCACCAGCCACGATTACTTTTGGCAGTTTGCCTTCAAGAGACTCAAGTCCACTCATGCTAATTTAAATGGAGAGCCCAGCCGTGCTGTGCATGGCTTTCACTTCGATTCGGGCTGCCCCCCGCCCCCTCACGTTTGAAGTTAAATGAAGTGGGCGAAGAACAAAGCAAACAAACAGAAAATATTGTTGGCCCGTGCTCGCTGCACAAAGAGTTGGCCAAACACAGCTGGAGCGCGTCTTTTTGTCACAGCCCGGTTGCATGCCACACACACACACACAAACCTAACCACCAGACGCTGTCAATTTTCATTTTGTACATTCATATTTCTTTATATATATTAACGATTGACGTTGATGCTGCCTGACGTTAGCCCATTCAAAATGAGTTCATGACTTGAGCAACATTTGCATAGCTCGACGAGCGGCTGCACTTTGTAGCAAATATTTTTGTGCAATGCGGAATGCAGCTGCCTCTGATTCTCCCCCAAATCTGGTACAAAACAAACAGGCCAAGGTGGGGGAGGGGGTGGAGATGCAGTGGCAAGTTTGTTTTGGGGGTGCAAGAAGAAAGAAACAGAAAGAAATGGGGAAAAAATACAATTTTGTGCAGTGCTGCAGAAGCAAAAGTTTAACAATGGTGCTGAAGGAGGGGAGGGGGTGCATGAACACGTGGCATGTTTTGAATTGGATTTACACATGTGCCGAGCTAATACGTGTCCTGCACAGCGACGTTTTTCAATTTCCAGCAGCCGCAGACGTGAGACAGCAGTGCAGAAAACGTTGCCTACTTTTTGGGGCACGCAATTTAAGTGGGTCAACCGCACAATAACTATGATTTACTGTAATGCCAGGCCCAATATAATTACCCAACTAAACAATGAAATTCAAAATATATTTCACGCTCGCAATTTATTAGCGCAATTAAATTGTGTAAAAAAAAAAATAGAGTATTTCGAAATAAAAGCGCATAAATTGCGAGTACATAAATTAGCAAGCAAGGGCTAAATCACAACCGCTGCACTCGTTTTACAACACTAACAACCACTCTGCTACCACCCAGCAGCGAGTGGTCACAGCTCCGTATAAAAAACATTCGACAGCACGCATCGTAATGCGTTGAAATGCGTCGAAATGCCACCAATTTTGTAGAGCTTAAATTGCGTTAGACATTGGACGAGAGAGCAGAGACGAAAGCCCAAGCTAACCACCCCAATATTAGCATTTAGCGAGGGTGTGTGTGTGTGTCAGTGCACTGCGAGAAATCTCGGCAAATATAAACAAACGTGCTAACTAGATGTCGTTTGCTTGAAGAACTCTCTAGATAAACATTTTGATGTATAAAATTTATTGAATTATACTTCAATAAATACCTCTCCTGCAATATTTAATTATTTTTTATGTTTCTCACTATTCAATTCAACTTGAAGGGTTAAAAAAGTATATTAAAACTATTATTATTATTATATTTAATTAAATTTTGATTACTTAGCATGAAGTCTTCAAACAGGTATATTAATGTTATTTAAAAATATCTGTCAATCTATTTATAAACTTTCTCTAATTATACTTGAATAAATATCTCTCCTGCTATATTTAATTATTCTTTATTATTTCTCACTATTCAATTCAACTTGAAGATTTAAAAAAGTATATTAATATTATTATTATATATCTTCAAACAGGTATATTAATATTATTTAAAAATATCTACCAATCTATTTATAAATTTTCCCTAATTATACTTCAATAAATACCTCTCCTGCTATATTTAATTATTTTTTATTATTTCTCACTATTCAATTCAACTTGAAGGGTTAAAAAAGTATATTAAAACTATTATTATTATTATATTTAATTAAATTTTTATTACTTAGAATTAAGTCTTCAAAAGGTATATTAATATTATTTAAAAATATCTGCCAATCTATTTATAAATTTGTCCCAAGTACTTTCCGTATTTTGGAACACTTTAATATCAACCAATTTTTTTTTTTTTTTTTTTAATTTTCTTATTAATTATAATTAAAATTTGTCCATTTCTGTCAGTACATTAAAATTTTTCCAGACATTTGCTCAGTGTATATGTTGTTTTTCCTTTTCGCTTGCATTCCGGGGCCAAGCTCGTAAAAACGCCGGGAATTTATCGCTTTGGAGTAGATTTTTGGGGTAGAGAACGTGAAACACAAAACACCGGGGGTTGTTATTGTTGTTATTGTTGTTGTTGTTGTTGTTGTGCAATTGTCGTCAGTTGTTGTAGTTGTTGCATGAGTGAGTCTCTGTGCGGCGTTTGAGGCAAAACTTTTGCCGCTTAAGAAAAATCGATTGAAAATCCTTGCCTCCACATGGCTCCCATGTCGATAGGCCAACCCCCGGTAAGTATACGCACAGGTGGTCACACACACACACAGTTATATTTGTTATGTATATGTATATATTGTCGTTTCAATAGCTCAGGACACGCCACATTAGGCGACATTTTGTTGTGATCAAATTGTGTTGCCTTCCGGGGCGCTGCCAAGAAAAGGCTTTTCTTTTCGTTTAAGGAAACTGCGCACTTGGCAAAATGTTTGAAAGCAAAAAAAAAAACCTTTTCCAGTTGCATTTGACGTATGAAGTGTATAAATTGTACTCAACGAGCCGTCCAAAACAACCTTCTGCTGGTGACTCCTGCATTTTTTTTACCATTTATTTATCTAGCCTTGTTCGTATTTATTTATATATGTTATAAATGTATGTATTTATTTATTTATTTGTATCGCTCTATCTCTCTCTCTCTCTCTTTTTTTTTTATTTGTTCATTGTGAGTTATTTTGGCCCAGTCGCTTCCATCAATTGCACTCGTAGTTAAAATTGGTTTTTTAATTAAACGAAACGAAACGAAACGAAATGAACTCTGCTCCCAATTCCCTATTCCGCCTACGCCTTCGCCAGCATTTCGAACCCATTTCCCCTTTAGATAAAAGTTGAAAATTGCATTGCCAGCGAGTCATGGAAACGAACTAAATGCTATACATGCTCTCTCCCATTCATTTATATGCCACGAGCAAAGTTTCAAGCCGAGCCATATGGACAACCACAACAACAACAACAACAACAAAGCTTTTAGCTCGCTGATTGAATGTGTGAACAGTAAAATTAAATTAAAGCCAGTAAACAAAGCTATGCACTGCCATTAAATACTCCTTCATAATTTAAACAGAGCAATTTTAGCTGAAATAATCGAGTTCTTTTATGGACAACTAATATTCGTTAGCCTCTATTATTCGCAGCTTTTCTCATCTATTAAATGCCTTAAAAATCAATAGTAAAAATTTATAACTAAGCGGGTTCCAAAGAGAAGAAATAAAAGAAATAATTATATTGTATAAACAAAACAAAAAAAAAAAAATTAAATAAATAAAAAAAAAATAAAAAAAATAAAAAAAATAATGAGTATAAAAAAAAATAGTTCAACGTATATACAATACATTCATAGAATTATGCATTTTTTATTTATTTATTTATTTTATTTTTTTTTTTTTTTTTTACATGTATATAAATTATTAACTAGAGAATAATGTATGTATGTATACAAAATAAACACAATATTTTGAAAATATTAATTAAATTTAATTGTTTATGAATCTATATCTAGATAAATGTACATATATATAATAAATGATGCATATTAAATAAAGTTTAAGCAATTAATAACTAGCAAATGAATACAATTTAACTTGACAATTAATTAAAATTAATTGAAGACTATTTTTATGTTAAATGAATTTCAGTAGAAGAGAAGGCGCAAAGCATAAAAATAAACTATAAAATAAAATTAACAGCTATCTGAATAAATGAAATGAATAGCATGATTCTACCCAATACATATTTAATTATATGAAATCAGAGCAAGATAAATGGAATTTATAGTGAAATAATTGAGAGTCAAGAAAGCATAAGAAATATGCTCATAGATAGATAATGCAAGCAAAGGCCACAAAGTAAATATTTCCGATTGTTTATAGGATTGCATTGAGCTGGGCAAATGCAAAATTGCAATTGAAGCAAATGGCACGCTGTTTGCTCATCAATCCAGAAGGAAACGGCGCTGCATTTGTGGGTCAGTGAGTGCACTAAACGTGTATTAAAGAGCCTTTGTCTTTGTCTTTGTCTGAATGTTGGCCAGCCCTGGTCTTTGTCTGCCGGCCAGCTTAATTGATTTGCTGCTGAAGGCGCGAGCAGATTGTATTTACATGCAGTCAATACAATTTTATTGCAATGGCAAAACAATTCAGCTCATGTAAAAGGCTTCAATAAGCTGTGAATTATTGAAACCTATCTGCACATTTTATTGGACAGCGGCAGCCACAACAAGACATTAAAATGCAAATTTCGTATAGAATTGAAATATGTGCAAATATGCAAAGCACGTCTCCGAGATGGCGAAGGTAAAATCCAGAGCACAAAGGTAGAAATGTTGTAATTTAGACGACTAGTATGTCAATTATGCAGTACTTTGTGGTGCCCTGCCGCATGCTGGATGCCAATCATCGAGTATTTTCTCATAAATATGGCAACAGCTAGAAGAGCTAGACCATAAAGAGAAGCCAAGTGACAGCTAGAGAGACAGACAGGCCGACAGAGAGGCGAGCTAGGTGGAGCTTGAGTTGCAGACTATTAAAAATTGTAAATGTCAGAAATTGAGACAAGACAAAAGTTGACAGGAAATTTTCAATTTCAGTTAATGTCGAAGCCGAGCAGGCGAAACGAGAAGTCATAAAGCAAACAAACCAACTGCAGCTGTACAATAAATCCTGGGCAAACTTCAGCCTTTCAGGCAACAACAAAGTTATTGTGGGCTGCATTGCAGATGCCCAGCAAAAAGCAGTCAAGTGAAAGCCACAACTGTTAACGGTGGGGCAATGGGGCAACTGGCAGCTGGCAGCTGGTGCACTCGGCCAGTCAGCAAATCAAATGGCAGGCCTGGTATCTAACCAGAGCCAAGATGATACCCCCTAGGCTGCCTGCCTGCCACATGTATGCCGATAGTTGTCAAAGATTATAACACGAGCACCGCCAGCAAAAGGGCCACGAGCTGCTGTAATGGAAGACTCTCATCCAAGTGTCATAAACGTTCAAGCAATGAACACATTTGCGCATATTTGCATAAAACTCAATGGATGAGCGACGACTACTGAATCTGGGCCAAATGCCAGTGCAGCTTCCGCAACGAGCTCCAAATGCTGCTGCCAGAGGAAGCCCAACAGCTCAAGACGAAACTGAAATGCACTTTATCTCTATTTATCCATCTCTCTCTGTCCATGGCTACGGGGACTTTGTGCAGGGGAAACACGAGGAAGCAAACAACATGCAAATTAATTAACCAAATTATCATTCTAATATGCAGCCCTTAAAATAACCAACAATTTATCTGCAGTAAACGCCTCAAGTTTTGATTAATCAATTCAAATATTAATTATGAAATTTTGATAATTATACAATGTATTACAAGCCAAATATTTCAGATTTGAGTTTACCCAAGCAGCTAAGTGCTTTGATTTAAGGTAAATAGAAATGAACATGAATTGCATTTAATTGCTTAACTAAAACCTCAATTAATCCAAATTGATTATCATTGATTTTTTGTAACAATGCAAATTAATAAGCTGACACTCAAAATTATTTATTCATTTATTTAAAGCGTTTTGTGAAGACATAAACTATTTATTCGATAAACATTGGCATTAACTAAAAGAGCAGGAAACTAGAATAAATTAAAAAAATAAAAAAAAACATTAAAAAACATTAAAAAAAAATAAAAAAAAAAATTTAAAAATTTAAAAAAAAAATAAAAAAAAATAAAAAAAAATAAGAATAAAAAAAATCTTGAATGCGATTACAATTTTACAAAAATATAAATAAGAAACATCTAGGAGGGAATACCTGAATAGAAGATATACATTATAATAATTTTCAATACAAATTTGCCATCGCCAAAATATGAGGATTTTTCATTGTTATTTCACTGGAACTTCTGCGTAGAAACTGTCAATTCAGAGAAGATTCACGATTACAATTTCGATATTTATTTAAGTGAGGTTTTTGTAAACCAATAGAGTAGCTCTATAGTCACCAAATTCGATTTTCCTTCTGCCCATTAAATACATTTTAACAAGACCCTAAAATTTTCAATTCCTTTTTCAATAGGTATTAAAACAAAAGAACTAATAAAACGTTTATCATAAAACTATAGTTCATTCATATTCAAAGGCATTTTCCTAACAATGAAAGGGTATTCAATAAGGGAACCTACCTTGTAACAAAATCTATACAACTTTTCCTGCTCATCTCAACTTTCATACCTCTTGCATGCCCTCCCTCCTTCCCGCCCTTCCACACCCACTCTCTCTATCATTCTCTCCCCCCTGTAAGTGTCTCAATATTTACTCACTTTTATGGAACATCTCTCTCATTCAGCATCAGCATCTCCGACGCTTATCTGCTTTACCCATTGGCTCTCAGGCTTTAAGAGCATAGTTATTGGCAATGGCTGATGGGCTACTGGTTGGCTGGTTGGCTGGTTGGCTGGATGTTCGTAGTCATATAAGCCACGATTATTAAAAATTGAAAATACTTTTGCCAACGGGAGAGTCACACACACAGTATGGCTGGCAACAGGGCAAAGTTTTTGATTGCAGTTTATGCATATGAATGAAGTTGTTTGGCTTTTAACTTTGCCAACAAGCAAAAGAACAAGAGCCAAGCTGGAGAAAAAATGCCTCAAAGAACATCTTTAGATGAAAAGCAGGCGAAAGCAAATTAAGAAGAAGAAAAAAGAGAAACTATTGACAATTTGCTTTAAAAGCCTTACCCAAGCACGGCTCATAATTAAGTTTTCCGATCGAAATAGAAGCGGAACAAGTGCGGGAAGTCGGGCACGCCGAACAGGTACAACTTTTGCCAGGCGCAACTGCATATTAAACTTGCCAGCACTTTGACTAAATTGTGGATAAAAATGCATTATTCATCTGGCCAACATTTGCCCAGCCCGCAGACCCAATTCGGCTGCCAATCCAGTCATTAGGCAAAAGCGTCAAGCGTAAAATACTAAACTGAAATTTTGTGTCCAACCAATGTTGACAGCCGCGCGGCCAAGTTGCGGTTCCAGCAACAGCTCCAGCTCCATTAGAGACGTCTCCGGAGTCCGCCGTTCGCAGTTGACAGCTGGCGCTGACGGAGATGCGCGACAAAGTGACGCAAAGTTTAATTGAAATTCTAGAAGAGCGAAGCAGCAAAGCCAAACTGAATAAAAAAAATATAAAAAAAACACTCTGCAGAGAAAAAGAAAATGAAAAAAGAAAAAAAAAAACTGTGCTTCAACTTCAAATTAGTTTTACATAAATTTCCTGCGTTGAGCAAAGTATAGAAAAAACTTTTCCATGCAATATATACAAAAAAATATTGTACGCATAATTACGCGGCACCATTAGTTCTGATATATATACTTATACATATATTGAAACTGGCAAAAAAGAATAAATTTCTGACAGAAAAATATATGTACAGTTATAGTTTTAAGGAGACTGAATAAAATAATTAATATATAGATGAGATCGTGAAGATAAGATAAAGCAATTACTGAGAGTAGCATAAGTAAATATCTATACAGATGGAGTAAAAATAAAATAAAATGAAATTTAAAAACTAAAATAAAATAATGTATATGCAGTATCTTTCACAAAAAAAAAAAAAAAAAAAAAAAAAAAAAAAAAATACTGAGAGCGCCATAAAATAAAAGTAAAGTATCCTTTTAACCAAATCACCTTGTTTTACTCTAGCTAGCATTTCTAACAGACATTAAAAAAATATATATTTCAATAAGCTAGTTTTCCTATATATCCTTTTACAAATAAGACTGTAAAAATTAAATAAATTTGTAATATTTTATACTTTTTTCAGCTAAAAATTTTACCAAGACCTAAATCCAATATCTAAATCCAATCGATTCGTCTTTGAATGCACTAGAAACTATCTAAAAATTGAATTGTTTGGTATAGACAGATTACAAAAAAATAAAAAAAATATTAATAAATAAATTTTTTTTTAATTAAAAATTAAATAAAAATAATAAAATATAATAAAATAATAAAATAAAATAAAATAAAGTAATGAAAAAAATGAATATATTTACTAGAAACTATTGAAAATATTTTTTGTTTAGTATAAGACAAGTAGGCAAACAAAAAAATAAAAAATAAAAAAATTAAATAAAAATAAAGAAGTAAATAAAAAATAAATAACACCATTTAAAAATTTATTTGTTTGGCATAAGACGGATTGCAACAAAAAAAAAAATAATAAATAAATTAAAATTAAATACAAATAATAATAATAATAATAATAATAATAATAATAGTATAATATAATATATACTAGAGTAACATATACATAAATCGAAACTATGCTTATATATTAAATATTACTATGAAATATTCAACAAATTGTTGCCTGCATAAAAATACAAGAATAAAATTTGCTTGCATCATCAGCCTTAGCCAGAGTCAAAAGAATTGAGTAAATCACTCGATTGCAGTTGCGTTTGTTCAATATTTGAGCTTCATTTGCCTAAATTGTTTGCATTGCCAAAGTGAAGGCAGCGCTGGATTATTCCATTTGTCTGATTAATTGCAAATCATAAATCACTCGACTGATTTCAACCTTTTTCACCTGCCAAGAGTTTTGATTTGATTGGGGAGGCGAGCAAAAGGATTTGCAGATGAACTCGAACTTTTGCTCTTTTCGCTTTAAGTATATATGTATATAAATTTATATATATGTATATATATTTATTTGTCTTGCAATTTGCTTTATAGCTGGCTGTTGTTGTTGTTGGAGCCGCTCCATATGGCAGTATATAAATATTTTATTCGCTCAGCTCAATATGGCGGCTGTCGTGCCGCCATTTTGTTATTCGCCATATTTCATTTCCGCTTGTCGTTGGCTTTGTTTGTTTTTGTTGCTGTCGCTGCTGCTTGCTTGGCTGCTGCAAAACTCAATTATTTATGCATGTCACGTCATTTTCGGCTAACCAGCAGCTAAAGCAAAAAACCAACAACAACAGACTAAGGAAATTTTGCGCAGAAATTCAAATGTCACCGCTAAAGCTGCCAAAGCTGCGTCCCCCTTTTTATTAGTTGTTATTTTTGCCAACATTTTTGCAGCTGCCCTAATGCTCTCTAATGCCAGCGAGGCTTGCCACGGAGGTAGGCGCTGCTTATTACACACATTTTCACACGTCTGTGCATGTGTGTGTGTGTGCCTGAATTTATGGCCATGCGCCGCGTCTAGGCATGTCCATGCGTCGCCTGTTCTAGGCAATTGAATTGTAATTTCGTGCATGATATTTTCATTTTTGACATGGCCTGCAATTTTTCATCGCCTCAGTCGCTGGCCATCAAAAAGTTATAGCTTAATTGGTGTTCTGATCGTTGCTCTGCAGCTGCTGGTCAACATTTCAATCCTGTCGACCATCAATCAACTTGCCTGTCAGATTTTAAAGAACTGGCATTAAGTATACGCCACATGAACTTTTATAATTTTCATGTACACAACGAAAAAACAAACGATATAACTTCTTTCTTTTTTTTTTAAATTAAATCAACACGCGGTCAACAATAAAATATTGTACAACAGACAACAGCGCAAAAAAAAATAATGAAAAGAAAGCAGAAAATAAAATGAAATAATACAAAATCAGACCGAAACGGCGCTGACTTCAATGAAGCGTTAAATTGAATTGTTGTCGCCGCTGTAGCCACATTTAATGGCTCCCCACACGCCCCAAGCCAACAACAGCCGCACCCAATGCCCAATACATAGTCTATTTATATTATTATTATATTATTTGCAATTTGCCAAACAGTTCGGCGGCAGATACCCACGTTTTATGGCCATGCAAATGGAAATCCAAGCCTCCAACGCCTTGGGGCCAATGGCTGGCTGAGAATGGGCTGGGGAGGTGCTGGGTGCGTTCATTGTAATCTAGTCATAAATTGCTCAATGCGTCGGACCGGAACTTAAACAGCGTTCAACCCGTTGCCTCACAACAAAATGGAGCAGCACGTGCCCCACACACACACACACACACACACACACACACGCATACACTTGCTAGCCTAAGGATTTATCTCAATGTCCTTCGCTTGGCTTTCAATAAGAAGGGATTAAGTTTAAAAGTAAACTACAAACGAGAACGAGTTACGTTCTATGTGTGTGTGAGGCTGCCGAAAAGCCAATAAAAGCACAGATCTCATATCTATATATACATCTATATATATATATCTAACTATATACATATGTACAGCCGTTGCCAAGACACTTTAAGCAGCCAGCGCTCTGGCGATAAGTGTTATTTTCGACTGCCAGCTGTGATTCTCCAGTAAAGTTTCATGTTACCAAAGCGACATGGGCCACAATTCCCTTTGCTCCCTCCCCCCATCCTCAAGTCGCACACTTTCTCCGAGCCCAGTGCCTTTTCTTGTTACTTTGTGTTTGTCTGCCTCTCTCTCACTCCCTCTCTCTCTCTCTCTCTCTCTCTCTCTGTGTGTCAGCTATAAATTTTCTTATCACAATGGGCCACCGATAAGACGATAAAATTTGTCTGCTTTAAACTGCAGCAGTTCGAATATTTTCATACAGGCACTGTTATTTATGTACTCCTTAAAGCTATAAACATATAGTGTGTGTGTGTGTGCTTTGGGTAGAGTAAAGAAAACTGTGCACTGCCATTCATTGAATCAAATTTCCTGCTCTTGTTCTTCTTCATTTTCTTTTTTTTCTGACTTTTCTTCTTGTTGCTATGGAAAATTATGTGGCACATATGCCAAGTCGAAAAAACTCATGACTCATTCAGTTGATATCAACGTTACGCACTTAACTTTCGCACTCCGGCTGAGATGGTCGTAGTCATGCTTTAGCCTCATCTAATTTTCATAAGGCCAAGTGGAATTTGTACTCACGAAAATGTACTTCAGCCGCCGTCGCCTTAAGTGGGCGGCCTCGCCAAAGGCGGGGCGAGATCTTTGAAAATGCCACAAAACCGACCGCCAATGGAATTTATTCGAGCTGCTATATCGTCTATACATACATACATATATCATAAGCAGCGTAATTTGATTGAGCAATCTGCATATTGCGTTGGAAGCCATTGAAGGTCATTATGCTTGTATAGCTTGTATAGCTTGTATTGCTCGTAGCTAGGCAATACTCAAATTCCGTCGTATTAGAGCCTTAACATTTATATTTCTTTTATTTACTTGCGCTTCTAGAATTTTTTTATGCACATTTTTCTTCTAATTATAATCATACTTTTCGCAGAAAACTTAACTTTTTGTTTTTCTTTTGAAGCTGACTAGAAATATTGTATAAAAGCAGGTCATGGGCATGCGGACTTCGCCCACACACTTTAGACAGTTAATCACAATTAAATGTTTACAATCTGTCTGCCATTTGTATGCGCTACTGGGAACAAATAACCTAATTTCTTTAAAAATTTTAGCATGTTTCTGGTCTGAATTACTCAATAAGATTTTTCTCCTTTCTATGCGATTATCTTACATACATATATAAAATTGAATAGCTTTTTATTAAAATCAATATTTTTGTATATATATTTTGAACAAGTTTTCTAATTTTTATTTGGTTTAATTTTTTTAATTTTTTTTATTTTATTATTATTAATTTTTTATTTATTTTTTTTATTTCTCTTTATTTTTTATTTATTTATTTTCTTTTATTTATTTTATTTTATTTATTATTTATTTATTTTATTATTTATTTCTTTCTCTTTTTTCAGCTACTTTAATCATAATTAAACACAAATACTTTTTATTTATTTTATTATTATTTATATTATTTTTTCTATAGAAATTAAAAAGATCTGCAATAAAATGGACCCTAAATTGATGAGTTTAATATTATTATAATTTGTAGCTACAATTTTGAGGTCTGCCTAAATTTAATAACTTTTTATTAAATTCAATATTTTTGTACATATATTTATTTTTGACTGAAAAAGTTGTATGTTTTTTATTTTATTGATTTTTGTATTTTTTATTTATTTCATTTTTATTTTTTATTTTTGTTTTATTTGTTTTTATTTATTATTTATTTTTTTTTTTACACATATATATTTCATTTAATAAGTTTTCATCTACTTTAATCATAATTAAACACAAATACTTTCTCTGTAATGCTAACAAAATAAATAACTTTTTATTCAGAAGTGAACAGTCATGTCAATAGTTAATATTTACATTTTACATTTGCATGCAATAACAATAATAATTGTATTTAAAAGAATTTCATTAATGCATTTCCGTAATTTCTACTATCAGAAATCGAATTGTGAGTTAATTTGTTTTTTTAGCTTGTGAGGTTATCTCAGTTTTGATTTTTCAACTGTTAAACTAAGTAAAATACAAAACTCAGATACCCTATATATACCCTATATACATATTCAGTCTACCTTCTTTCTATATTTCCACAATTTCTACTATCGTCATTTGAATTCTGAGTTAGTTTTGATTAAGAAATATATATGTCTGCAAATTTATCTCAATTTTGTATTTCAATTGGTCGAAGTTCACTTTGGCTCTACTAAAAGCACTTTATAAAGATTGCTTTATAGGTTTTATCTTTCCATAATTTCTACAGCCAGCATTCGCATTGTGAGTTAACTCTAATTGATATATACATATATTTCACATTTAATAAAGCATCTCTGGGTATCTCATATTTTGTATTTCAGTTAGTCTAACTTTATAGCACTAACTCTACTAAAAGCACTTTATAAAGATAACTGGTTTCGCGTATTTGTTCAAAAAGTTGCGCATTGTTTTCCTTGCTGCGGCTGTTGGCTGTGCCTTTTTGTCCCATTTTTAGCGGAAAATACGTAAACTGTGCTGGAAAAGTGCACACCGATTTTTGGGGGTAATAATTTATAGGCCAGTTTCGGGGCTGGGAGCTGGCAGCTCGCAGCATACAGGAATAACTTTGCGATGCTCAATTTGTGCAACCATTTTATATTATTAATGGTTAGCATTGTTGTAGCTGGCAACTGGTATCTGGTATCTGGCAACTGGCAACTGGTTGGCTTTCAAAGGATTTGCTTTCAACTCAAACAAATGGAATTTGGGAAAATGCATTTCCATTGTGGTTGGAGGAAGACGAGTCCGAAAGCATTTTCCTTTCCCTATGCAATTGCAGTGCGAAGATTTTGGCAGCCTTTTGCTGTGGTGACACATGCCAAAAATGCGACTGCTATGAAACCGGAAACGAGAAACAGCAACAACAACAACGACAACGACAGCAACAACAATACACAATAGATAGACGTCAACCATTTTGTGGGCATTTTGTGCACTCAAATGCACCAGCTGCTGTGCTGTCTGGGCCACGCCTCCCCAATGTTCCTTGCCGCGTTCTGTTTGCCTTGCTGTACTATGTATTTTATGAGTTGTTATTGCCACGCCCCTGCCACAGCAGACCAGAGCACGCCTGGCCAAGCCTTAGCTAAACTTTTTGCATTCAAATTACAAAAACCAACTTTGAATGCCCTGCAGCCATTTCCCGAAGAGTTTCACGTTTGTCTCCACAAATCTGTGCTCCCTTCTGCAATATTGAAGACTTTTGATGAAACAAGAGCTAACTTTTAGTTTCATTAGAGAGGGAAATAAGATGGAATAGTAATCTACCTTATATTCAGAAATATATTCAATTCGTAACAGTGTTTTGGTTCTATAACAGAAAGTTAACATAGAAGTTAGCATGCTATGTTATATAAATTCTGCTTAAGTTTTCTTGTTATGTTATAAAATAGATTATGTTATGTTATTATATATATATATTTTTTTTTTTGTCTAATTGCATAATGCTTATGCGTATGTACAAATATATTAATGTATAAACAAATATATACAAAATCCTTCTAGGAAATTAACATTTGTTCATCTACATTCTCGGCAACGCTATTTATGTACATGATAACATGATTTAGTAATGTAATATATTAAATTATTTTAATCTTGGAAATATATTCTAGGAAATACTATTTATATACATGAAATATTTAAGAATTACCTAACTCAATTTTCAACTAAAAATTAAAATTAATTATTTTGATATATATCCTATTCAATTATCCATGTTCATATGGAATTACAAAAATAAAAAAAAAAAAAAAAAAAAAACATTCAGGAAATGAACAATCTTGGAAATATATTCTAGACAATATTATTTATAGGCATGAACGATTTAAGAATTACCTAACTCAATTTTCAATTCAAAATTAAATTAATTTATTTTCATATACATATATCCTATTCAATTATCCATGTTCATATGGAGTTAAAAAAATAATTTCAAGAAATGAACAATCTTAGAAATATATTCTAGGCAACACTAATTATACATGAAAGATAAAAGAATTACCTCAGTCAAACTTCAAATAAAAAAATTAAACTTAAATTACTTTGATATACATACATCCTCCTCAATTATCCATGTTCATATGAAATAAAAAACAACTTTCAGGAAGTGAACAATCTTAGAATATATATTCTATTTATATACACGAAAGATTTAAGAATTACCTCAGTCAAACTTCAAATAAAATATAAGCAATTAAATTCAATTATTTTGTTCATTAGCAAAAAAAACGAGGTATCTTCACGCTTGCCAACATCGCTTACAACATATAGAGTTGCTTGTGCTACATTTTATGCTTTGGCGTTTTCTTCAGTTTTTATCTTTCTCTTAACACCACCCCGCCGCTCCACCCAGTGCCTGCAAATGTGAGAAAGCAAAAGGAAACCCAATAGCACTTTAGCAGGTACTATGCCAAGAAGAAAACTGAAAGGATCTTCAGACCATTGAAGTCCATTCCTGCTGCTGTTGCTGCTGCTAAAAGTGTGCGCCAAGTGTTGAGAGATGTTTTGTTGCAGCTATTCACTTGATGGCAGATTTTTACCTGTTTGCCTAGTTTTGAACAACAGGAAAGAAGTTTTTCTTGTGTTCCGTTCGGTTCGCCGCTTTGTTTACGGCCAAATAGAAAACAATGCCATTCGAGGCAACTTTTTTGCAGCAGCAGCAGCAGCCGTTGCTGTTGACATCCTGCATTCAACTTGAAATTAGAGCTATTCTCCAGCTGTTGCTAAAGTCATGACTCAACCTCTGCTCGGACTAGGACTACAACTGGGACTCTGACTCGGACACGGACTCGGATTGCATATTTAATCTATTGCTTTAGGTCTTATTCGCAATTCCACACGCCTTGCCTTGCTGCCCGAAAGTGAATTATTGCTAGCATCTGGCGGCAACTGCTGCAGCATTTCAATTGGCCAAATCATTCGACTCATTGGCTCGAGCTTCAAGCCGAAAGCTGGCTATGCTTCGCAGCTCTTTGTTTGCCATTGGCATTAGTAATACAAATTGCAGAGCGAAAGTTCAACAAACTACGTTCTAAATGGGGCACACTAACTAAAAATAAAAGAAGGTATATAGAAGTATACATACATATATACAAGCAGGAAGTTTGAAATAGGCCATGACCGACTGCTTGATACACGCTTAAGAATCTCAAACTCAGAAATATTTTTTTTTTTCGAGGGTCTAGCTTCGATTGAAAATTTCATTTAGTTCTTAAAATTATAATTTAGTCTTCAATTAAGGTAAATAAATAGTTGATGCCATTTCATAGGATGTGGAAATATATGGTACATATTTTTAATATTTTATACCGGCTACATAATGTTATATACAAGTATCTATATTAATTAATTATATACAAATAAAAGCAAGTATTTTTGAACAATAGAACACACAATTTTCAATAAAAGGCAGATAGGATTCTTCTATTTTTCATCTATCAGGCTGGGCTGGGACAGTTGCGAAATAGCTATCTTTCATATGAGACAGAACAGCAGGAACAAAATCAATATACAGTGAACGCTCGTTATTTCTAAATTCGAGGAACTCTTAAAATATTACGAATTAACGAATGTTTGAAATAATTTTTAATTTCGATTTCAATTTATTTCACGCTTTGTTAAACTACAGATTTTTTGTGAATGGTATTATACAAAAATTTAAGAGTTTACGCTATTTATTAGCCTTTGCTGCTTAGATATTATATATGGTAACATATGACATTAGCGTATACGATTATTTTTAGGGAAAAAAAAAAACAAAGAAATAGAAAAACCCCATATATATTTACTACAAGCTAAATTCAATTTTCTTAGACACTATATAATAAATATATGAAATATTAAAGAAATTCTGTAGTTTTGAATTAATGAGAGGTTCGAAATATCCCAGCTTTGAAATAACGAGAGTCGACTGTATATGTATGTATATGTAGATCTATATATGTAAAAGAAAAGAAACACACTCACACACACATACATATCGACAGACAGCAACAGAATTGGATTTTTCAGTTGCTTTTGCAGCGCTTTTAGCTATTTTAAGTTTTTATGTCAATTAGGTCAATTTTCATTCAGTTAAAAAGCTTCTCAAATGGCTTACATTGTTTTCGCGTTTAGCTGATTTCGAGCTGTTTATCTGCCACATGTGAATACGTGATATATGAAGGCTGACCCTAATTACGGCAAACCATTCTCTAATAAACTGACCCAGAGTTAGTAATTTAATATGCTGCTCAAATCGTATTGGCTAATGCAGTAAAATACATCGAATACAAATCAGAAATCTGATATTTTAAAGTAAAGGAAGAAGTAAATAAAAAATATACATGTAAATAATTTAATAAACTGCATTTCATATGCTATTAAATATCATTTATTAATTTTAATCATCAAAGAATCTCACTCACTGCGACACACAGGGAAATTAATTCAGGAACGTAATATCAATAATTGGAGCTGACAATTTCAACAAATACTTGTCAGCTCAGATTTTCAGATATTAACGAATGTTTTCAGCATGTGCGTTAATTGAATTTTAATTAACGAACTGCAAGTTTCGTTTTAATCAATGAAAAGCTCTATTAAATATAATAAAACTCATAACTTACCACGGCGGATAAATCGAGGGCACTTGTTGGTTGATATGCTGCAAAGAGAACGAACAGAAGAAATTCATGTGAAAAATGTTATACAAATCGAATGCGTAAGCAACATGGAGCGCAATCAATTTGCTGGCTCCTCAATTAAAATGGCGAGCAACAGCCGTTATCAACAGCAAAATGACCACACACAATGCGTCCCTGCGTCCATTTTGCTTATTGACTTTATCGAGTGTCAAAGATGGCATCATAATCAGAGCAGTAAATAGAGAAAAGGCGCAACAAGAACACAAGATTGGGGCAACACACACACACACACACACACACACACAAGTAATAGCTGCAGAGGACACTTCCGGCTCCCATTAGCCGCGACACTGCTCACAATTTATGGCCCCGGCGCTGAATCAAAAACTTTATGAAATCGACATCAACACCGCACACGCCCCCACTTTGATACTTGTGTACATATTATTGAGGCGCCTGTCAAATGAAGCGCCACAAAAAAGCAAAAGCAAACGAGCTTCGATGAACGACTAAGAGATTGCCTGTACACTCTAGATAAACAGCTAGAAAAGTTACTGTGAATAAATACTGAAAATATACGGGTATACCAGATTTGGCGAGTCTATAAAATATTACAATATATCATGCCCTGTCACACTAGTTCCAGGGTATTGCAGTACCCAGGGGAACCGTTTGGCCGGGTGGTTGGTTGCCTGCTTGACTGTCCGGGTTTTCTGCCGGCTGTGCAACTGGAGCCCAGCCTGGGCTGCCTGTTTCATCAACTTAAACTGCTGACAGCTGATAAATGCTGTTCAATTTGTTTCACCCAATTCTCGCCCTCCATTTAAAATGGTTTAAAATGGCGGTTGACAGTTGACATGCCCGAACCCACAGCCACCTTAAAGGGAGGCAAAAAGAAGAAAAAAAGTAATAGTAAAGTGGCTAGGAAACGCTTATTCTGAAGCATTTTTCCTAAGCTCCAATCAATTGCAGTATAAAATTTCAATTTTACTCTGAGCTCAATCAATTTATGTTCATGTAATTAGAAATGGGGATATATCCATAAGAACTTTTAAAATAGAGATATGAAATATAAGCAAAACAAGTTTTGATGAATATGACATTGATTTATAAAAGTGTTTCAGTGGAAGTCTATTCGTAATTACCATTACATGCAAGAAAATTGATATAGTTGTGGCATACTATAACATAATATGAGTAATATATGAAGTAAGAGTAGTTAGACGAATGTACATGTATGTATAAATATACACACATACTTACATCTATAGACACACGCGCAGCTTTTCTGCGAAATCCTATTATGGGCAATTTGATACTCTGAATTATTACGACCTTAATGAAATGCTCTAGGCATGCAATGCTTATACTAGAGCTACATTTTAGGGGTATAAATTACCTAATAGTAAACTAATAATAAACATTTACTGCGAACGCAGTAGCTCATATTTCAAATATTTAGATTTCGATGCTCATTCCGCCAACAGACAGACGAGACAGGCGAGCTAATTCATAATACTTATATACGTATATACATTATAGAGTCAACCACAACTCATTTTGCCTCTAATTCGGTTCATAGTAAATTCAGCTTAAATCTTTTTACAATGATCAATTTCTATAACATAAACTAGAGGCCTAAAACCTCTTTGAGCTCGCCTCAATAAAGCAATTTTCTCTATTTTTAACACATTAAAAGAAGTTGGTGGGGAAAAGCTAAACTGCTGCTAGCTAAGGCTTTGTTTATTTGCTGTTTATTTCTATTTTCATTTATTTCATTTGGTTTATTGGGGAAAAAAAGGATCAAGGATAAACATCTCAACTTAAAGAAATGCTGCAAATTCGATAAATATTTTGCTTTCATTTCGTTCATTTGTAAACTGTTTTGTGTGGGTGTGCGAATATGTATGTGTGTGAGTGTGAGTGTGTGTGTGAGTGTATGTGTATACTTATATGTGAGTGTGTGTCTATGTGAGCGTGTCTATGAATGTGTCTGGGTTGGCTTTCTCTCCTACGGTGCTTCGTTTTATAGGCAGACAATCACAGAAAGTAGGGCGTGGCATTGCGTTTGGGTATAACACGTTCAGCGTCCGGCACAGCTAGGAAGATGTGGGCAAAGCGCTCGGTGGCCGTCTTGAAGCTGAGTATGGCAGCCACATTGCCGCAGCGATAGCAATAGTTGGGAGCTGACCAAACGGTGACCAGCTTCTCGTCAAACATGTACTTGAGGCCGTCGTCGACCAGCTGATGGGCGCGACAAATGAGACTGAGATTGTTGATGGCCATGAAGTCGTTGGTGACCTGGCGCCCGAACAGCCAGCCGGCGCCGCGCGGGCTCTGGTCCCAGCAGTCAATGTCCTCCGGATCGGACCACACCAGGTCGCAGAAGGCGCCCTTGTAGGGTATTTCGCCGATGCGCTCGATTGTGCGCATCTGGTCCAGGGTGACAATCTCCGGACTGAGTCCGCCGTGCACGCAGAGCACCTGCTCATCGATGATCGCCGCAATCGTCAGCAAGTCGAAGACGTTGCAGCAGTACTTCCAGCCATTCGCATTGCCGTACTTGCTGAAGCACTCGTCGAAGAAGCCGTACACCTTGGTGATCTGGCGCGTCTCGTGGTTGCCGCGCAGCAGAGTTATTTTGCGCGGATAGCGCGCCTTCAGCGTCAGCAGCCTGGTGAACGTCTCCAGGCTGTAGTAGCCCCGATCCACAAAGTCGCCCATGAATATATAGTTGGTGTCGGGCACCTCGCCGCCGGTGCTGAACAGCTTCTGCAAGTCGTAGAACTGCCCGTGGATGTCCCCACAGACGGTCACTGGGCTGCTCACCGGCTGCACGTTGCCCTCCTCCAGCAGAATCTCGCATATTATCTCGCACAGCTGGCGCAGCTCGTTCTCTGGCAAATATTGACACTGCTTTACCATCTCAATCCATTTATCTACGTCACCCATTATAAGCGTCTTTCTTAATCCAACTTCAAAAATTCTACGAAAAACAACTGAATAGAAATTGTTTTCCTCTCTCTCTCTCTCTCTCTCACTTTGACAGATCTACTATATGCTACATTGATTCAAGAAATTTACAAAAGCATAAGCAATGACTGTGAATGAATTTTACTAAACTCTTTCAAGGGGCTTTATTTATTCATTGCTTTCATTAAAATATGTCATCCAAAAGGCACACATTCAATGGTCTTTCAACTGAGGCAAATAAATAAATAAAATTAAAATTCTTTTTGCTGACACACAAATCCGTTGCCAAATCAATTTAACAAGAAAAATCAATCAAATATGTTATTATCGAATTTAAAAGACATTGTTTAAAACCTGAATATTTATTCTTATTTGAATTTATGCCCACATATTTAACATTTGTAGTAAAAATTGTATAAAAAAAGTTGTTTTTTTTTTTTTTTTAAATAAAAACTTTCTGGCTTGCCATTTAAATTTAATGAAAAGCGTAGCTTATATCTTTTTGTTTCATATAGAACAAACATCCTGAACCCTTCGGAGAACTGATATTTCAATAATTCTTCGCGTCTTTCTGACACACACACGCACATACATAGACACACATAGGCACACACGCATACAGTACCTGAGTAAAAGTAAAAGCAAGGAGAGAAGAAGTGCAGAAGATCATTAAAGTTGTCTATGTGTATGCAACAGTTCTCATTTGGTATTTGTATTTAGGTAAAACGATGCTAGATTGCTCACAGCAGCAGAGAGCGAGCTCTACCTGCCGTCAGGCTCAACATTTGGGAGAGACAGTGCTTGAGTAAAAGTGGTCCTATATAAAGGGCAGCAGCTGCAGCATTTCTTCAGTCGTCCAGGCCTGGTGGGGGTCAACGCAATACAGTGAAGTTGAGTGTGTATAAGCATTAAAGACGTAGAGGAACTACGTAGAGGAATTACATATAAGAAATACGTAAAATACATACGTAGAGGGAATACTTAGAAGAAATAGACAGAGGAATAGTACTAAATCTACTCAATTAGACGCCCTGATCTAGAATATATATACTTTGTGGGGTCTGCCACGCCTCCTTCTGCCTGTTACATACATTTCAACAAAACCATTATACCCTGAATTCCCATTTTCAATGGGTTCAGGATATAATAAATTTCTTTTAATTCCAATAACATTTTATTTTATGGTGCGGAACCAACGCACAATAATTAAAAACGAAATATAAATATACAGTGCTTATCATAATTATAGCCCACTTATAATCCACTTAAACGAATTGGCTGAAAATTTTTCTCAAATGACATATTCCCTCAAAATCTTTTAAAATGAGTAGTTCAATATATCAATTATGAATGACAAACAACTTTTTCACTTAAAATTACCGATTTAATAATGATTTCTTGAAAAAAGTAAAAAACAAAGAAAAACAGCACCCATTTGCTGTATCAAAATTATAGCCCAATTTCAAGTTTTGGTCAATAAAATCCGAAATCGTTGCGGATTAATGGAAAAACGATTGGTAATATTTAGTCCGGCCTCCATTAGCCTTAGTTAACTTAAAAATTCGCTTCCTCATTGGAGCCACTAAATTTAATAAAAGGTCCTTTTGGCGACTTTGCCCTTCATTTAGAATTTGCGTTTTAAGATCTCCAACTGTCTCAAATTGGCGATTTTTGGCACTAAACCGTCTTGCAAGATTACCCCAGACATTTTCTATTGAGTTAAGATCTGGAGAACATGCTGGCCAGTCCAGGATATCAACAGTCCAGGACATGACCTTCCTCCAAATACTCCTTTGTTCGTCTGCCACATGGATTCTGGCACTATCCTGTTGGAAAACCATTGGTTTCTCACGGAATTCCCTTAAATATGGAATGAGACTACTATCCAGAGTCTGAATATACCATTCACTGTTCATTCGGCTTGTTACAAACTTCAATTCCAAGGTTCCAAATGATCAAAATGCTTCCCAAATCATGACGGAGCCACCTCCAAAGTTTCTCCTTGAAAAAAACATAGGATCCTTTCTCAAATCATGCCAATATGAATTGAACCCATCAGGACCATCCATATTAAACTTCTTCTCATCAGAAAATATGACCTGTTAGGGTAAAAATTTATAAATACCCTGTAAGCCAAAAGAGGATGATTCAAACGCACGTATGTCCAATCGGTTGCAGTATGTCTTTCGCAAAATCAAGTCGAGCAACCTTGTGGCGACTTAGCAACATGGGTGTTTTGGTCAGTTTGGACCTCTTTATGATTTCTGAGTTCTTCAGTACTCGCCAAAAAGTCATCGCTGACACAGATCCGCCCACATCTAAGGCCAAAGCTCTACAAGCGGTTGAGCTGTTCCTGGCTTTGATATTAATTTTGCGCTTATCGCACGAATTTAGTAACGGTTTTCGCCCAGTACGTTTTCTTGATCCTTATTCTTCGGGATTATCCAAAAAAATTTCAATTACCCGTCAACGTTTTTTTAAAAATTCGTGAAATACTCGAAATAGACTCTCCTGACTCGAAAAGTGAGAAAGTACGGCCCTTTTCTTAATGAGATAATTGTTTTCCAAGCGGCATCTCTTAAAAACCATCTAAATTTACTTAATTACAATGTCTGTAAATCGAAAAGTCTGCTCCGCACTTAAAAACCCCAAATTTGCGAAAGTGGGCTATAATTATGATACACAAAAATGCATGCAAAAATGCTAGCACACAGCAAAAGTTAACGGGTCTTTCTTAGTTTTCTATAAATTTAACACAAATTTCGGGAAAATCCATTGAACATTTCTGTCAACAAAGTACAACAAAAATTTGTTTTGGAAATCCCTTAAAAATGTTGTTAAAACTCGATCAAAGTTGAAGTTGCTAGGTGGGTTATAATTATGATAAGCACTGTATGTATGTATATGTATATTTTTATAAACAAATTTTCAATGGTTACATCGCATAGTTTCGTGATTTACCAAAAGGAATAGGATATGTGTGCAAGAGAATAGTAACTTTCTGGGAAAACTACAATCAAACAAAATTGCTTGTTGCTCAATACCAAAGGAATTGGCTGAATGAAAATGCATTCATTTAATCAAATTGCAACAAGACAATCAACGGATTTTATGGAATGCCTCTTTAGGGGCGTGGCATATCGAAAAATAACCTATAATTTTCACAATTTTTTAGCGTAAGCATCCAAATTTTGCAGTTAGGTTACTGTTATCTCTTTCTAAGAACTGGCAAAAATGGTTTCTACGCCCATTAGGGGCGTGGCAAATCGCTAAGTTCAAAATCAATTTGTCGTCTTACTTTGCATAGCCACAATAAATAATTTGACCAGCTCAAAACTTATTTATGCATTATGAATTGTATATTTGAATACACATTATATTTCAAAAACTACTTTTGGGGTTCAGTTCGTGACTCTGCCCAAACTGCATTAGGGGCAGTAACCTCAGCAATACCATAGCAGCCCGATGCCAAGACAGCTAGCACAGCAGTGAGCAGAATCTGTAAGTAAAAGACACCAAAATAAGATTGTTACTTTTAATTGAGCAAACAATTTTTTTTCTTACCAGTTTCATGTTAATAGTAGCTTCTTTTGAAAAACGAAGATATTATTCGGGCTTAAGCCGTCCATTTTATACCCTTTTTGAAAGCATGACTGCAACGAATCGAACTAGCTACGCGTATACGTAATGCATCGATTTTACACTATAAATTTGCTTGACATCGAGTCTGGCACGTCTGAAACGTATCATATTAGTCATTTTCTAGTGTAAATCATGTGGAACATCACATTTACTGTACTTCCAGAAAGTAATAACAATATTCATGTGAGTCAATTTAAATATGAAAACACGTGAAGGGTATTCGAATTTTAAATTATATTTAGAATATACTTTAAACAGATCTATAACACATCTCATAATTTTGTACTTAGCTTTATTTTGAATTTTGTTATATTTTCGATACCGGCTTTAAATTTTTTTTAAATCTTAGCATTGAAGGTCATGGTGTAGATTGTACTTGTGAGTCCTGTCTTGCATGGGAAACCAAAAACTCATCCCCGTTTGTCCCCCTTTGCTTACATTCTAATAATATATGGGCACGTTCGGGATTAGTAACAGCGATTCCTTGCAATATGGTGGATCAACAATCGAAAAATTCAATATTGACTTACACCAAGATTAACAAAAATATTGTGGAATACGAGATAAAGAAAGAAATAGATAAGAAAATCAGTAATGTTTTTAGTTCTATTCAGAGATATACATATATCTGGGTTCCTTAGGGGAAAATGCAAGTATGCAAAAGACAGATTGTAGCATTCAGGAAAAAATGGTCGGATCAATGCCATAATTGTTATATGTATTTCACAGAGCAATATATTCATCGGATTCATTATTATCGAGTGTTTGCTTAAAACCAAAGAAGGAAAAAAAAAAACCTTTGCTCAAGAAGTATTTAGTCTTTTACCACGGAAGGTGGCTTCAAATAAAACAAATTGAGGACAATAAGGATAATTATAATATTAAATTAGATGAAGAAGATAATGTCATATAAATTAGTAAGTAATTAAGTAAATGCAAAGAAAGCTCTAGTCGAGACTGCTCGACTAGGAAATCCTGAACGCTTCGTAGAACTGATATTTCAATAATTTTTCGCGTCTATCTGACACACACGCATACAGTACTTGAGTAAAAGTAAAAGTAAGGAGAGAAGAAGTGCAGAAGATCATTAAAGTTATCTATATGTATGCAGCAGTTCTCATTTGGTATTTGTATTTAGGTAAAACGAAGTTAGATTGCTCACAGCAGCAGAGAGCGTTCCCATTGTCCAATTGAAGCTCAACTGCAACAAGCTTTACCTGCCGTCGGGCTCAACATTTGGGAGAGACAGTGCTTGAGTAAAAGTGGCGCTATATAAAGGGCAGCAGCTGCAGCATTTCTTCAGTCGTCCAGGCCTGGTGGGGGTCAACGCAATACAGTGAAGTTGAGTGTGTATAAGCATTAAAGACGTAGAGGAATTACGTAATGGAATTACGTAGAGGAACTACGTAGAGGAATAACGTAATGGAATTACGTAAAGGAAATACGAAGAGGTTATACTTAGCGGAAATACTGGAAAGCAATACGTAAAGGAAATACTTAGAAGAAATAGACAGTGGAATTGTGCTAAATCGACTAAACTCGTCGCCCTAATCAAATATATATGTATATACTTTATGGGGTCTGCGATGATTCCTTCTGCCTGTTACATACTTTTCACAAAACCATTATACCCTGATTTCCCATTTTCAATGGGTTCAGGGTATAAAAATCAATATACAATATATATATTTGCTAGCATAGCTTTAAATAAATAATACTATGCATAATATTTTTATACATTTTATTTATATAGAATATTCCACACATTCACTTTAAATTCCTTAAAGAATTCGAAAAGAAAACTTGACTTAAGCGCATTAAAGTTTTTAGCTATATAATATATGCACTTATACATACATATATGTATGTACTTATATATGTATATGCATATGTATATGTTTTTTATACCCTGAACCCATTGAAAATGGGAAATCAGGGTATAATGGTTTTGTGAAAAGTATGTAACAGGCAGAAGGAATCATCGCAGACCCCATAAAGTATATATATTCTTGATCAGGGCGATGAGCTGAGTCGATATAGCCCTGTCCGTCTGTCCGTCCGTCCGTCCGTCCGTCCGTCCGTCCGTCCGTCCGTCTGTCCGTCCGTCCGTATGAGTGCGTCGATCTCAGAAGTTACAAGAGCTAGAGAGCTGAAATTTTGTATGTACACTCGTGTATACCATACGCAGTACGAGTTTATCATATTTTTTCGATAACTCATTCGATATCTTTTTTATCGAGGATAATCGATAAATGGTTATTGTTTTTTCAGCCTAATTTGAAGACTTTTAAACATAGAGTGTTCAGATTTGTTGTGTATATACATTCGATGGATACACACATTATGTCATTTACAGATTTTGGATACCACGCCCCCTTCGCCCCCAATTCATAAAAAACGTATTTCAAATACTAGAGACTTGTGCTTTGGAATGTACACCCATTTACACATTATGATTACGCTCTAAAAGTTTCATTAAGATCGTACGTCTACAAAAGAAATTATTCAACAAATAAATTCGCAAATTATTGCCCACACTGCAGCGCTGCCCAAGCGCAGTCGCTGCTTACTGCGCAGTTAGCAGAGCGCGGGCTTATGCGTGCGGGTGGATGCATGTGTATGTATGTATGCATAAAAGAAGTGGAGAATGATTAGAATATCAGATTGGAGGGTTCAGGGTATCTCCTAGTCGAGCAGTCTCGACTAGAGCCTTCTTACTTGTTTAAGTTATGGAAGCGTAATCTTTATGCTTAACAAGTCGACATCTTAGGGCTTGTCAAAGCAAAAACACGAGCGTGTAGTTGCCATAACAGCCACAGAGACAACAACCACAACAACAACAACAAAAAAAAACGGAAACAAAAAATAATAATAATAATATTGTAATAATCACCCAGCTGGCATCAACATCATTATGCTGGATTGCATCAAGTGTAGCATATGCCATGGCTCGAGGCCAACGACTTGAACAACAACAACAACAACAACAACAACAACAACAACAACAACAACAACAACAACAACAACAACAACAACAAGAGCTACAACAATCATACTGTGCAGCTTTTTGAGCTGTTGCTTAAAGTCAACAAAACGTAAATCCGGAATCCTGCCAGGGCCACAAAGAAGCAAAAGAAATTTGCAGGCTGAATGAACAACTAAACACAGAGCCAAAAAAAAAAAAAAAAGAAGAAGAATGAAATACACACACACACACACACACACACACAGAGAGAGAGAGCAAACTCTTGCCGAGCCTGTGGCCAAGAATTTGTTTAAGTTTTCGCCCGGAATCTAATTAATTTCAAGCATGAATACATAAACTTTTCGAGCTGAGCTTCAAAGTCTATTAATTTTGGGTAACGCAGGCCTGCTAGGAAGGGGGGAGGGGGCGTGTAGATGGCGCTGCCAGGAATCTATTAGCCTGTAAACTTCTTCCGCTCCAGACACGCACACATTGATTAATTTTAAGACAATAATCATAAAGGCGTTGCCCACCTGACCACAATTTGCCAAAAACTTTGCTCTGCCACTCCCACACTCGCGCTCTCTCTCTCTCTCTCTTTCTATCTCGCTTGACTGGTGCGTTGTATTCAAAATGGCGCACGTGCCTGGGTATATTGTTTGTGCTGCGTAGCATACTTTTCAGCGTCTTCATTTCAGCTAACCAAGGCACGTTGGCTCGACCCGTGGACGCCTGTGCAAGTTTGGTTAGTTAATTCGCTGGCTTCCACTCATTGCAGCTCTAAGCAAGCCAAGCAAGCAGGGAAACCTAATCAAAGTTCCTATTGCTGATCAGCAGTGCGTGCGATTTAGTGGGAATAGGCCAACTTCCCGCTAAATTTGACTTTTTTTTGGCTACTTGAGCTGTTTGCCCAGTGAAAATGGGGAAGCGAATAAATAATTATTGAATTATCGATTAGAGTTTTCTTATTTTTTTTTTTTTATGTTTATTTATTTAAATATTTCTCAATTTATTTCACGCTTTGTTAGCCTTCAAATTTTTTTGTGAATGATATTATACAATAATTTAAATTTTTAAATTTAATTTTATTTAATATTCTTTTTCTAGGTCCTTGACAATAAAAATAATAATCGTCAAGAAAGGAATATCAATAATATAAATTTATTTTATTCAGTAAATTTAAGCTGAATATTTTTACATATTTTTTCAATTACTCTTTTTATTTAAGTTTATTATTATAGACTTTTTTAAATGCGAATTTATATATATTTATTACAAAATACTTTACACATTATTTACTTGAATTTGTATTTGTATTTGGGATTAAAAGTTTAATTTTATTTTTAATAAATATTTACATTCAGCTATAAAATTCACTTTTTTACATTTTAGCTTTAAATTTCTGATTTTATTAGCTTACTTTCAACATGAAATTCACTAAATGTAAATCAACTTTTTTTCTATTTATCTATTCACAACTCTCGAAAGTATTTGCACTTGTGTTATTAACATTATTTATGCGTCTTTTCACTTTACTTTAGCCACGCTACTTTCACAGCACTTTTCCCGCTAAAACTAGCCAATTCTGCAGTTAGCACTACTTCCTTGTCTTAAAGTTTTTGTACTTGGCTCTTGACGCAAAGTTTTCTTCGTTTGCGCTGCTTTTCCCGGCCGAGACTTGGCACGCAACCAAACGTGGCCAAGTCGGGCGCGTCGTTAACTCGTTCGGGCGCCAGTGAAGACTTCACCTGGTAAATAAACTTGCACAAACTGTTTGCGTGTTTGGCTGTTATTTATAATATGCTCGCCCTCGAGCCCTGCATGCCCCCTACCATGTCCCTACCATGCCCATGTCTAACGGCAACGGAAAGCCTTCAACTTGACCATTGATGCCACTTGCAAGGCACTGGCCACGGACCTGGCTAAAAATTTAACATTTTAAGTTGCTGCAACTCGACTTTTTGGCTTGCTCGCTGCTGCATTTAAGTTTTAATTGGATTTCAGTTCATTTTGTTTTTAGCGTTTCATTTTGTTGCTGTAGCCGCTGCTGTTGCCTTTGCTGCTGCTGCTAATAAAAGCACATAAACCGAGCCAATTTTTCTGCTGACTGACCGCCTTTCATTTACATTTTTCCCACTTGGCATTAGCATTTGAGAGCTCTTCGTGGAACTTTCATTTAAATATGCTATACAATCCTATATATTTGAATTACTTTTCAATTATCAAATTAACCAAAATTTTTTGTTCATAAAATGATTTCTATTATTCGTATTATTATTATTTATTCATTTGATATTTCACAAATGCCTTGCTAATTAATGCAGTATAAGTATTTCATTGTTAAGCATAAATTTACAGTAAAATATGTATTTGTTATGATAGTAAAGCTGATTAAATTGTTCGCTTTCATTGCATTGCGGCAATAAATAAACTCATTTTCAATTGTGGAATTGTAAAATACTGTTAAATTATTATTCTAAGTTAGATAGATTTTGTCACTGATTTAATATAATTTAATAATTAATAATAATGATTTAATAATCCTTAAAAGTTCGTCTATCAATCAGGTAGGATATCAGTTAAAGGGAATTGCTCATGACCCATTAAAGAACATATTTGAATGTTCATTTAATTGATTCCATATTTTATTACACTCAAACCTTTCAATCGAACTTATTTCTTAAGCCATGCACACTCGAAAAAGAAGCCTTTAAGGACCTCGTATAATTTTTTAATAATTACTGAAAGATGTCGGAAACCCCTGCTATTCCCACAAAAATATTTATACATATACATATTTCATCCAAAAATAAAATGTCCTTTACTTTCTATTTAAGAAAAGAGATAGATAATGTGAATGCTTTTAGCAAAAGTATTTATAAAGATTGCGCTCCCGTCTCCAACTCCAGGCGCTTGTGCATAATTTTTGAATTAAGGTCATTGCATTTGAGGATTAAAAAAGGCGAGAAATGTTTTACAAGAGCGTTAGGCAAGGCCCTCAAAATAAATTCCTCAGCGATAGAGCATGAAAATTTCTTCACAAGCGAATTCCAGACACCACAAGAACTCTAACCCAACCACACACACACACACGAGCGTGGGCGCGCACGCACACGCACATACATAGAGAAGTGCCCTCGACACAAGCAGTTCCTTCATTTCCGCAGCGCATTCCTAGCAGGCATCAATGTAAACACATTCAAAGCTATCAACAATTTATCACGGCAACTGAACGAAATCTCATTTGCAAAAGAGGAAAAAGTTTTGCATGCGCGGCAACGAGGCGGGTCGCAGTGATTGTCAAACTGTTCAGCGACCGCAGTTGCTGCTGCAGTCACAAACAAAGCAGAGAGAGAGAGCGAAATAGACGGAAACAACGACAAACGCAATTTATGTTTTGTGCCAAACGCAACAAAAGGAAATGCGAGAAAAAGAAAATTGCGAAAAGGGTTTTTTGGGTAGCTAAAGCAAACTTTTTGTGGCGGGGGAAATGGAAATAAATAAGGAAATCATGTTTAACTTTTGCCGGCTAGACAATGGCAGGGCCAAAATGCTTTCCATTTCAGAGCAATCCATATATCAAAATACGCATCTGTGCGACTCGCATAATTCTTGGCCCGATTTGATTGCCCCAACGACAAGCGGACCCTCTAGCTGCCCCTGCCAGCTCTGCCCAAATAACAGTCCCAGCTGAGGTACCTTGCCCTTTGTTTCATGTTACAGCCTGTGCAAAAATAAATAACCAGAAAACAAAACAAAGCAAAAGTCAAGTGTGGAAGGCGAAAAAACAAAGCGTATATTGGCCAAGCGGGCAGAGAGAAGTAGGTGGCAGGAGACGGCAGGACTCTTGGCTAAGGTGCAACACTCACAGGAGCAGACTGCGCCAGAGATACAACCCGGAACACACCTGGCTTCGTTTTTGTTCTGTCGTAACAAAGTTGTTGCAAAAAACATTAGCATAAAAAGTACACGGTACGAAGACTTTCCTGCGTGACTGTGGAGTGCCTTGTAATATGTGTGCGATGTGATGTATATGTATGTATGTATGTATGTGTATCTGAGCATAATGGAGCGACTGTAGTTTAATATTGCAAACTGTTGTCCGTGTCTGTGGCTGCATTTGCAACCAGACAATACGGCATCCGGCTCTCTGCATACGGTTACACGCACACAGATATCAAGTATCACGGAAATGCAATAATTTATTGACTTGTCAAAGTGAAACTATTTTATTCTACATTTAATATTCGCTTATTGTTATGCATTCACTCTTTAATTTAATAATAGATTTCATTTGATTTTATAAATGTAATTACATATATACAAATGAAAATCTACATAGTTTGTTTATACCCTGAACCCATTTAAAATGGAAGATCTGGGTATAAAGACTTTGTTAAAATGTATGTATGTAATAGGCATAAATTTTATATATGTATTAATCAAGCACTGTCCGTCTCATGTCTGTCCTTCTGTCCGTATATACATATGTATATGGACTCTATTTTAATAATAATAATATGTATGAAAGCAACGATCTCAGAATCTACAAGAGCTATAGGCTTCCCATTTTTTGTGGATCCCTGTATAAAATCAATAAGCATTTCCCTTTTGTTGTTATTGCTGAAAACCCTAATAAAATGCAATTATATCATTAAATTTCCTAAATTTTTAGAGCTAGAGTCTCCAAATTTGTTCAGGAATATTTTTTACAATTTATATTTTTGTTATATGTTGAAGCTCAGCTCTACTCCTTTCCTCCCAGTTTTCCTAAACAAATCTTAAAGACTTTTATTTTGGCAAATTTTGATTTACATTTTATAACGAAACTCCATACGCAGGAAAATTTCTTCCAATATAGCCCAATCGCAGTCGAGGCGTCAACTACGCAATTAGCAGAGCGAGTGCGTTTGTGTGAGTATGTGTAAGTATGTGCATGTGTGTATGTTTCTTGTGTATATAGAAGAAAAGCGAAGGAATCAGGGGATCTCATATGCGAACAGTCTCATATGTAACTTCCTCACTCGATAACTTAAAAAATCTATTATAGATTTCGATTGAATTCATACAAATACTAAATAAATGTAAAATAAAATATTTCCTATATATTATTTTCCTAATGAAAGTGCCTTAAAATATCTATATTCATATATTGCTTATCACATATTTTCAACGTATAAACTTCACTCAAGTTACAACTTTTCATTCGTTTGCACGCAAATTTTCCGGCATACACACATACAGACAGAGTCTTTAGCTCATTGCCGGCAGGCAGCTCAAAAAGGATTTGTCCCGAACAGTTGCCACGAGTTGGCCAGGATGAACATTTTCTTTTGCTGTGCACTTTTGGCTCATTGCAGCCAAATGATAAATTTGCACTCATCCTTTGTTGTCTGCAAGCGCTTCTATACACACACGTTCCATCTCGCTCTCTCGCTCTCTCTCTCTCTGTCTTTCTCCCTCACTGTCTGCACAGATTGACTGTCCGGGGAAACAGGATACAGCAGTATGTAAATAGCCAGAGAGGGAAGGGCTTGGCATATGCGAAAGGCGAGAGGGGAAAGACGAGAGACGAGCCAGACAAAGTTGACGCGAGGATTTCGTTTCTCCAAGTTAACGAGCTGGCGGGCCAAAGGCGAATTCCGCAGTCAGTTTATAATTTATGGACGCTTAAGCTTTGGCTCCTAGGTGCGAGCCGTAGACAAAGGGCGCGGCGCAACGCGGCGCCTTCTCCAAGAAATTTGTCCGAAATTCTTCTGCTGGGATTTTAGATGTTGCACGCCGGAATTAATGGACGTGCAAGGCTTTGTCGGCCAAAAACAAATGAAATGCCGACTTCTGTTAGATGTTTTATTTTCCTCTTATTTTTATTTCGGCTCACCTGCCTCGTTCCAGCACGTGCCACATGACGTGTCATTAGGGGCAACCCTTTCGTGCCGATTCTATTAGTTGGCAATTTTCACGCCTCATTCGAGACGTGTAGCAAATGAAGCTTTCAACCGGCGCCCAGAATCAAGGTGACCCAGAGAACCCACAGAACATGCACACCTTTTCCAGCTTGCCACCACCGACACCGACACAGAGACCGACACCCAAGACCGACCCGAGTCCGAGAGGTCGTGTGCTGTCGTAACACATGTGGGAGTCCGACAACGCATTCGAAACATTCAATAAATTAAAGGTACAAATGTAATTTCGTTGCCAGGCGGCGACACGAGGGAGACTCGCAATAGCTAAATAAATACGTTCCATCTAGCCAGAACTTCAATTTCCAGCTCTCGCCTTTAACGACTGCTTGTAAATAGATTAGGGTGCTGCTATGCCAACGCCCCCGCCCCGACTCACTAATGCGTGCCACTGCCCTTTTGCTGACCCCCTTTTCGCTGCCTTTTCGTCCACTGCCACTTCCAGTAACTGGCCATATTTTAGCCATTTTATGACACGCACTGTTCAGGCGACGGCTCAAAGGGGCTGCCAATGCTAGACGGAACTGCAGAAGAACGTCTTACCAAATGCTCAACGACTTCAATCTAACTAACCCTAATTAGGTCAATGAATCTTTTGATTATAATTATTAAATAAAGTTCGGTGTATATATCATGTTTATATTTACTTATGAAATTTGTTGGGTATGATCTAAATGTAACTAAAAATAATTATATTTTTGTATGCATATATAAATTGAATAATTTAATATAATATAATAATAATTAAAGCAATGAATATTTTGATAATAGTTACAGTTAGTTAGTTACAATATAATAAAAATTATAGCTAAATATATAATAAAATAAAATAATAAAAATAAAAATATGCATTCTTAATATGAATATAAGTGTAAATATAAAATAAATAAAATATAATAAAATAATAGTTAAATATTAAAAATATAAATAAATATATATATTCTTGATGTAAATATAAATAATAAAAAAATATATAATAAAATAATAGTTAAATATTAAAAATATAAATAAATAAAATATTATAAAATAATAGTTTAAATATTTAAAAAAAATATATCAAAATATATAATTCTTGTTTTAAATATAAATGTAAATATAAATAAATAAAATAATAGTTAAATATTAAAAATCACAATAAATATCAATAAATAAAATAATAGCTAAATATTAAAAATATAAATAAATATATATTAAATATAATTCAAAAGGAAACTTCAATTTATACTCCTTTATACTGATTACCTCTGATACTTTTGTAAATGTTTGTAACCAACCTCGCATGGCATACTCTTACACTTGCTGTGCATTTTAGAGGTAATCAACAGTAACTCCTGAGGCATTGCAAATTGCAATGAGCAAAGGAAACCCCAACGCCATCTGCTGCTTGTGGCTTCAACGCCTCTTCATTGGTGGTGGAGGAGGAGGAGGAGGAGGAGAAGGATCAGCAGGGAGACTGCAAATCCACTTGGATTGCTCAGGCCACGTTGTATTGCATAAAGCGAGCATTAAGAGGCTGTAGAAGTGAATGAGCATGAGTGAAAGGTGTCGAGGCGAGCCAAAGTCTCGTCAGGTGAGTGCAGGCAATAACAACCCCAAACGAGCGGCCATTGATGATCCAAGCGGCAGCTGCACAATGTCAAACTGGACGCTGCTCCAGCCCCCAACACCTCCACCCGCAGGCCAAGCCATACTAAATGCTGGAATTTAGGTTTTGTTATGTTTGACGAGCTGGGGTTGCAACTGGCTGGATGGCTTGGCCTGGGGGAGGACAGTCAGACAGAGCTACTGTTGGGGTCACATTGAAATTAATGGCTCGGAAAGTGTTGAGATTAATCAGGGCCGCATAAAAACTGTCGCCTGGCCCGTTCACGGAAGTGCTCAGTGGCCAAAGTCCTGTGCAGCAGCTGCTCATTAAGATCTGGCACAGCCAGGCCCAGATAGTGGGCCAGAGCAATCTGGGCCATTTAATCAGCCAAACTTAAAGCCTAAGCAAATGAGCCTTGTCGAGCATGCCACACAAAATGGGAACGCGCTCGCTGATGATGCACTAGCCACAGGGGGAAGGGGGAGGAGGATGCATTCACTCTCGCACAAAAGCCGTTAAATGGGTTGGTCAGCAGGCAGCGTGTACTGTAGAGGGGGCAGCGGGGCAGCGGTGCAGGCAGAGTGAAAGCGGGACTTGATAACACCTGGTAAATGAGGCCTTAATCTAAAGTCGAAATGCAAAACACGACCAACAGAAATTGTAAATGAAAAATGAAAAAAAATACAAAAGTAAATATTTAAATACTCTGCCCAAGATTGAAATAATTAACAGAGATCGTAAATAAAAATATAAATAAAATACAAAAGTAAATATATAAATACTCTGCCCAAAATAGAAATAATAATTAACAGAAATTGTAAATAAAAAATAAATAAATAAATAAAACTAAAAAGTAAATACATACATAAAAATACTCTGCCCAAAATAGAAATAATAATTAACAGAAATTGTAAATAAAAAATAAATTAAATTAAAAAGTAAATATAAAGATACTCAAGATAGTAATAATAATTATCAGAAATTGTAAATAAAAAATAAATAAAATAAATAAGTAAATATATAAATACTCTACCCAAGATAGAAATAATTAACTTAAAAATATTTAATTAGGTTTGACTTATTTATAAGATTAATGCTGAATATTATAAAATATATTATACTATATTATATTCTAATTTCAAGTCAAAATATTAAATATACTAAAGCATAAATTCCCATTTGAAGAAATTGAATTGAGTAAAGTATTTATTCGAGAGCAATAATAAACTTTTAATAAGGATAATTAAGGCTTCTCTATATTTTTACTCAATCAGCACTACTTAATCATTCACAGAACGAGTTCCAAGAATAAATTAGAAAAACCATTCCGTTTATTTGCTCTAGTTTATTTAATGAGCTTTATCACACAAGTTGACCAAATAAAAGTAAGCAAATAAGTGAATAAATAAATCAATAAATACATTTGGAAACTATAATTGTGTTCTGGAACTCCAATTTATTCATATACAAATAGAAAGTCAGCTCTAAGCTCAGTTCACAGAGTCAATGATTCAAAAGTTTTCCATTCATTTCGATAAGTACTTTATGATTTATGTTTATGAAAATATTTCTGTGTGAAGCACCAAAATGCCCCACGGGAGTGTATAAAACAGAAGCAAAGAGAGATAGAGAGAGTGAGCGAGCGAGAGAGAGAGTGTAACATAGTAACGGTCTACGGCATAGAAACATAAATTACACTGAAATCTAAGGCAAGTCAGACGACAACATATTCTATGTTGTTTAAAGGGGGGGGAAGGGAGCTTTAGAGTGCAGACAAAGAACTGAAAAATGTTTTAGGCAACTTCAATGCCCACCTGGCGCTGTGAACTAAAATGGGCGTGGCAGTGGCACATCAGAAACTGCTTTCATGATGTCCGGAGACTATTTAGTTGACTAACTGACACACATAGATAGCAGCACAGACAGCTGTTGTGTGTGTGTGTGTGTGTGTGTTAGATACGACAATAGTTGTCCATGCCACATACATAGATAGATAACGCTGGAGCTACCGATAAGCCGTAATGGCCCAAGCCACAATGGGGCCAAATGATTGTCACAACTTGCCTCGTATGTGACTTTTTGACAAGTTCATTGCGTTTGGGTCCCAAATTACAAATTGTAATTGAGTTGCGAACCAAGTCTGCGGCCACTTGGAGAGCCCAGTTGCCCTTTGCTCTCTGCCATTTGAGTCATTTTTCAATTTTTGGCTCGCACTGCAAAGCTTGTGGCTCGTTCGTCACTTGAGCCGAGTGGCAAATGATAAATATCTAACAGCCAGCCGAACGCCTGGTAGACCATTAAGCGAGCCACAGGCATTGAACTGAACCACAATAACCACAGCACTAACAGCAGTCCCTACTATACTGGCACGCCTCCTGCTGCTACCGCCCGCCTCCTGCAACGGCTGTCTTTTCTCATTTGCACTTGAAGCTCTGAAGCCGTCAAGCTCTGGCTTCTGCTCATGTCCTTTACATCCTTCGATTCCACTCTGGCCCTCTTCCTGTTGTGTGTTTTATGAGCCAGCCGGGGCAGACACTTGATGTGATATTTCCTCTATCGATAGGCAGACACAACCTCTGCGCATTTATCACATCGATTTAAAGTGGCATTACCTTTTGCCAAATCCCATTCCCATTCCCACCTTCTATCTCTGTCTCCATCGTACGCTCTGGGCTAGTCCATAACTAAACACGTACTTTTCAGCGTCTGTCAAATGTAATGGAAGCGCAGGCGGCACAGAGAGTTGAGTTGAGTAAGAAAACGTTCTGCTGCTGCACGCTCTCAAGTATTCCATTTATTGGCAAAATGACGTACCGGTACAGCCCCCCTCCCACACTCTTCTATTGACAACTGAGTATGCCTTGTCGAGCTTGTTGGCAGTTTCCCAGCGAAAGGGAGTTATCAAATTGTCATCAGCTTTGCAATTTATCAAAAGAATTCCAATTCGATTGCTCAGAATATTCGAAATTCTCGTTTCCCATTTTACTTTAATGTATTGATGAGCCTACAATACTTCCAGTGTAATTCAACTGAAATTGTAATAGGGAATTCTTAGCTTCTTCTTAAATTACAAAATATTTTTTATGATCTACTTTTAACCTAAGCATAAGCTGTTTTCTATTAAATGTTCGTCAATTTTTCCAAATAATTTTAGATAACTCCTAATCAAACTGTGCCAGAGAGTATTTCGTTATCGACTTGGCTAAATATTTGTCTAGAATTCTTGTACGTTATTCTTATCGATTTTCTGGTTGGGTTTGATTTTGGTTTTCGTTTCGTTTCATTTACTTTCCCTCTATCATGCCTTTGCACTCGCTCTCACTTGAGTGCGCTCTCACTCTCTCTCCATCTCTCTCTCTCTCACTGCCTTGTATATATATATGCATAGTCAAAAAGTTTTTATCTGGCTCTGGTTGGCAGAGCGGGGCTGTCAAACAATGCGACGGCATTGGAATAACACTGCCAAGTGCAGACAGTGCAGCGCGAAGGGAGGGGGGGAGGCGCGGCAGTACCAAAAAGAGCAGAGCAGAGAACTGGGGCCAGTTCTAGCTGCAAAGCATTTCCAACACTGGCAGCAGCGACATGCTTGCCAGTTCAAGTTGAAGTGGCCGTGTACACAATTGTAATTTTTCCTAAATCTGCAGAGATGAAAATGCAGCAAAACTGAATCCACAGAACCCTTACGCCCCTTGCCACGCCCCACTAGCGTGGCAGATGGCCCTTGAGGCGCGCTGCTGTTGGAAAATTTAGTTTTTGGAGTTGATTCATTTTAATGAAGGAAATTCTGTTTGCCAAAGTGTTCCGCCAGAGAGCAGACAGAGAGGGAGAGAGTGAGAGAGAGAGGAAACTGTACAATAAACAAGTCATATCCTAATCGATTGCATCCCTAATTGTGCACCGCCCGCCCGCTGTCATAAGAATGTGAAAATTAATTGCATTTACACCTCGAAGCTGTTGTCGCCAGAGAGCAGATAGCAAACAAAAACCCAGAGGCAGGCGGAAAGGGAACGCAATTAACACACATGAGAAGCTAACAGAGAACTGGAGAATTGTGGACAGAGGAGAGACAGTCACAGTATTTCGGTTTGAGTTTAATTGCTACCTGCACGGTAGCAGGTAACAAAATTAGTTATGACAATTATTTTGACATGAAGATGGCATAAGACACACGCAGAGAGAGAGACGACGCATCAGCTCGAGGATGCACTCAGATAAAGATCTAAAGAGCTGCACACAAAGGCCATTGAAATGCTTTGGATTAACATTCGTCGAGACGCTGACAAGGCTATTATAGCAAAAAAAAAAGAAAAGAAGAAGATCAGCCGACTGGCCGACAGGTAGGCAGACAGCAGGTGTGCACAGCAAATCAGTTAAGGAGCCAGCGGATCGTCGAAAAGCTGAGCAAAAAGCAACGACTCGTCAGCAGGGCTGCAGATCTCTCGGCTAGCTCAATTTGCACCTGCCGCAAATCAGAGAGACGTCAGCGACAGTGGTGCTACAGGGACAGCAATAGCCAGCAGACAGAACAGGTAAATCGAGCTAAACGTAAAGGTAACACAATACCCAACGGCAACGCTGACCGCGACATCTGTTCTGCTCTTTATTTGTGACTGCGACAGCGACGGGGTTACCGAGGGGGACAGCGGGGGAACGCACATGTTGCCCCATTGCCTCTTCCCAAAGCCGGTTTAACCGACAAGGGTAACCCAAATTTTGGCATTGCCATTGCCATTGCCATTGCTGTATACCGTTGCCGTATAATTTTCGGCATTAGCTTGCCCCAAATGAATGGGCAGTTGCAGCAGCCTACAGCGACTCGTTTCCATCCGCTCCATTCGCTTCATTCGCTCCATCCGCTGCGGCAGCTGTTAGATTTCTGCAGCCAAAAAGCCGGTTAACCTGTTCTGAGCACACTGCAAAACAACAATTGAGCCACGTTTACGAATCAACTTTTAAATATTATTTTGGAAATTTTTGCAAAATTTAAAAATATAAATATACAAAATAAATATTGACTTTTGGCAAAAAATAAGCGGAGTGGAGATAGAAATACATAAAGAGTATATTTTGTTTATTTCAATTATCTTTATTTTTATTGGATATATATCCATCCATAAATGGGTTTTGTATTTATTTTTGAGATCAAATAAGGAAATATAAATTAATATTGAGATAAATATAAAGGCATTTGCATGTATATATGATGAATTATAAATTATATTATTTATTATTATTAATAAAATATTTTTAATTATTTATATTTACCTTCGTAATATTATTGATAAAATATTTGTAATTATTTATTTATATTATTATTATAATTATTTATTTATTTTTGAGATACATAAAAGAAAGATAAATTAATATTGGGATAAATATAAAAGACATATTATATATTCTATATTATGTTATTTATTATTATGTTATTATAAATAAAATATTTGTAATTATTTATAATATTATAAAAATTATTTATTTATTTTTGGGATACATTAGAGAGAGATAAATTTTTATTGGGATAAATTAATAAGGCATATAATGAATTCTATATAATATTATTTATTATTATATTATTATAAATAAAATATTTGTAATTATTTATATTATTATTATAATTATTTATTTATTTTTGGGATACATTAAAGAGAGATAAATTAATATTGGGATAAATATAAAAGACATATTATGAATTATATATTACATTATTTAGTATTATATTATTATTAATAAAATATTTGTAATTATTTATATTGTTGAGCTATTCATATTTTTTTTTTTTTTTAATTTGTATTTATTTTTGAGAAAAATTAGAAAGAGATAAATTTATATTGGAATATGTAAATATATAAGGCATAAACATATTATAAATTATATATTATATTATTAATAAAATATTTGTCATTATTTATATTTATCATCATTTTATTATAAATAAAATATTTATATATTTGTTCATTGTCTAGCTATTAATATTTATTTACATTTTTATTTATTTTTACATTATTTATTTATTATATTATATTATTATATTATACATTATATTAATATTTCGAGCTATGAATATTTATTTAAACTGCATGCTTTATACTTCATACAATATTTAACTGGGTTAAAAATATATTGAATTGAATTACTATCATGTGCGATAATATTATATATTATTTAAACAGATTTATTAAATTATTATGCTGTCACCAAACTCACGAGGCAATTCGGTCATTCGATAGGTATCACCCCCCATCACCGACAGTCTCGCTACGCCCTTGAGTATCAATATTTTGTGGTTCGGGTATCTGTCAATCAAACAAGCGTACATTCATTTGTTCTCAGTGTATTTTTATGGCAAAGGCAAAACGAAGTAATTGTAAGTTAAGCTATATAAAATACAAATAATATTGGGAAGCTAAAGTTTTCTCCTGATAAGTTCAATAAATGTATTATATGTATACAAATATTCTAATATTTTAATATACAAATAATAAATATTTTAAATTGCAATTAAAAATATAATAATCTTATTTCTATGCAAATATTTGTTGATTTACCCCACTAATACTTTCGATAGTAAACGTAAAGTAAATGCACATTTATCAGCATAAAAAGTATTAAATGGGGTAATCAATTACTAAAGCACCCGCTGTTGCATGGTGTAATTAAAAGGGTAGCCAATTAGGATCATATTATGGGACGCATCGAATCGATGTTGATGATGCTCTAAGTATTTCAATTGGCTCGATTAATTAATTAATGTTGCGTTGAAGCCCGCAATTACAGTGAATTACCAAAATGTTTCATATTAACGCAACATGTCTGTCAATTAAAACTTTTTACTGCGCCGACATTATAAACGGCTTGGTCGCTCTCCATCTCTCTCTCTCTCTCTCTCTCTCTCTCTCTCTCTCTCTCTCTCTACGGAGCGTGGAGCGAGCGGCGTACTTAATCGATTTTTGATTTCTTATTAATGACACGCACAGGATGCGCAGCAACGGAATATAACGTTGCCATAATGTATGCACCATAATTCGTGATTTTCGACAGACTGACAGGATAACATTTACGCATTTTACATTTTAATAATGAGCCATGTCCATGCTCAAATTGGCCATGTTTATTTAATGCCAGTGTATATTTCATGCACTGATCGACTATTGAAATGCACAACAACAATTTAGCGAGATAAATCAATGGGCATGCTTTGCAAATAGTTACCAAAATCTATGCCATAGATTCCGAATTTAAAATCGATTTTTCGGCACTATTGAAACGTTTTCATATGACGAACTATTGAATCCGACTTAAAGTCAGGCTGAATGGTATCTGCTTAAAGCCAGAAAATCTCAACTCAGTCCAATCCTCAAACATACTTGTGTACACATACATACACAAGATACTTTTTGTGATTAGTGAAACACTAAGTAACATAAAAAGCAAAAATTTGTATACCTTATTGGTTTGCCTACAAAAAAGTATTACCCAATCGGCTAAGCTGCACTACATTATTCTAATAGTCTATACATATATATATCTAAAATTTTCTGCCTTAGTTCGTGTGTCGAAAACAAATCCCATTTTTGTTGGCCAGTGTCTGCGAATCAATATCTCAAGCATTGAGTGTGTGCAACACAATTCCGCTGCAAGTACTCACTGGCTAAGGGGCAAATAGAATTGGCAGCTCGATTTTATGGATCGCCTCGCTTGTCTGGGCGCCTTGAACTTGATGTGCGGCCAGCGGCTCGAGGACGAGGCAATTGTATTTGTTGTATTGGTATTTGCTGTTTGTCACTTGGCTTACTACTCCATTAAGGGTGGCTCTGCCTATGGCCAACTGTGTGCTGGCCCAGTTAATTGGGCTGCCATTACATGGCTAACAACGATAATGAGCAACGGCTTAACCCACCGACCCAAATTGGAACATGGAACATACATATGTATATGGAACGCTATGGAACGAGGCTTCAACGAAAGCCGCTTAAAACGGGCGGAAGATGGCTAGCACACGCATACACATACATGCTCAAACACACACACGCACACATTCGCACACTGACGCAACTTGCAAGAGTTTACAATTCAGAAATCATATTTGATATATGTATGACACATAAAATAACTAAGAAAATTAAATAAAATATTTTATTACTCATTTATTATCATTATCGTTATTTTATTATCATTAAATGCATTTTGAAAATCATAATATTTATTTTGAATTTCATTATATGAATTTTTTAAATCAGAATATTTATTTTTAAAATATGAAATGAATAGCCCTCTTATATTATAATTTAAACAATTAAAAAAATTAATATAATAACTTAGTTATTTATTTTAAAGAAGAATCAGTTGCTAAAACTGATTAAATAAATATTTGTGAGAAACGATGAATATGTAAATATACTTTTATTTAATAATATTTTAGAATTTTAAATAATTAAAAACAATTTTTTTTAAATTAAAAATCAGAAATACTCTTGATTTATGGATATATCAAAATCCATCAAGGACATTTTTAAGCCAAATCAACAGAAGCCAATACAAAATATTTTGATCGATATTAAGAAAATTGTTATCAATAAAATTAAATATATAACGATCACAAGATCAAGATGCTCGTATGTCCTCAACGGTAAACAAATGGACGTGACTATAAAAAGAATATTTTTTTATATTTTAATGAAAGCTGCCACGCCCATTTTGGCCTTCTACAGCTTTATAAAAGTGATTCTAATGGTTAATTCTGTTTAAATAGTTGTTATAAAAAAATTAAATAAATATAATTTTTTATTTTTAAAACTCACACTCTCCCTAGAAATAAGCATTATTAAATATATAAAAATATTTGGTTTATTTAATATTGATTTGTATTATTATTATTATTATCATTCAAACTCAACTTACAGCTTTATTCGCCTAAAATTTATGGTAAATGGTTTCATTCTAACGAGAGCTCTGAAACTAATGGGGGATAGAACTATGACGAAGGAAAAATACAATCCTGAAATCCGTTCTTGAATATTCTGAAGTTTTGCAACTAGAGAACCAGCTGAGTGATTTATTTTGGTATTTATTTATTTATTTATTTTTTTTTTTATTACATTTATTTGAGCGTTGAATCCATACAATACAAATAAAGTAGCTTAACAACACAGTTAAAAAATAATATAAAGAGCCTTCTGATTACAGAGGAGGACTTATAAATATTCAAACAGTTGAGTGATTGTTTCAGCCTCTGCTTGTGCTATTTTATTGTCTTTTCTTTCAGTGTATTGCACATGTAGCAACAAGAGTCTTAGCCCACCTTATAGCTGCTTCAGTCTGCCTCAGTCGGCGACGCCGGCGCCTCTTAAGCGGCTTTCGCCAAATGTGGACACAGTAATTAAGTTTCAATTTGTTCCACAGTCCCCCCACACTTCGGCATCTTCCCCATCATCGTCGGCTGTGCGCGCTCTTAAGTAGGCAACAGCAAAACACACACACACACACACACAATTTGAATAGTGGAGAGGCGCATCAGCCCTGCGAAGGGATGATGATGAAAACTTTGCATTGCCGTTCACGTTTGCAGCGCGATAAAGCGAAATCCCGCTGTTAAATTATGCGCCATTTAATAAAGCTACCAAACGAGCATCTTTCGAGCAACTTTTACACAAATTATGCTCATCAAAATGAAACAGAAAATGGCAACGCGACAGGCTCGACGTTGGCTAGGATAAGGGCAGACGGAAGGAAATGCGAATGCGAATGCGAATGCGAATGCCTTTGCTGACAAGTCCTGGCGTTGATGAGCGACAAAGGAATAAAATACAAAATAAAAAAGTTATACAAAAGTCACGCAACACACATTTAAAAGGTTTCGCAATTGGCACAGAGCAAGGAGCAGAGAAAGAGAGAGAGAGAGAGGGAGGCAGCCGCAAGGTAGCAAAGGTAACAAAGGTGACCAATAAGCCGCCTCTGAAGCTCAGCTTCTTTCGCATGTGAAATATGTGGCATGCGGCATGTGGCAAGTGCGTTGGCTTGTCATCAGCTGGTAAGGGTAAGGGCCAACGCTGGCTTACTGTCGTGCCCCGAAATGAAATGAAATATACTTATGTACAAGTCATTTGCATTGGCATAAAGGGCGTGGCAGCGCGGCGGGAGAACAGCTTGAAGCAGCCATTTGGCAAAAGCTTCACGTGCTGCAAAGCCAACAAAGATTAACTAATGCAGCAGTGCGGCATGTGGCATGTGGCATGCGGCATGCGGCATGCGGCCTAAGGCAATTCCGTTCAGTATATAAATGAATCCAATTACAAACTGCAGCCAAAATGTGAAGCTGCGACAGCTGAGCTGCTAGTAGAAGGGGCCGAAGCCTAACTAAATATATTGCATGCATTAGTAGCTCGTACTAAAGGTTGCTAGACTCTATTTAAATCGTAATCAGCTATGAACAGCAATGAAACTAGGTTTATCAAACACAACTCCAATCTTCAAAGGAATTTAGAATGAAATACAGTAGAATCCGGTTATAACGACTCCGCTTAAAGCGTCCAACCGGTTATGCCGACGAAAAATCTGGTCCCCAGACAAACATTTCTGAGCAAACTTATGCGGTTATAGTGACATCCGGCTATAACGACGCAAAAACGACGGTCCCTTGAGTGTCGCTTTAACCGGATTCTACTGTATTAAGAATTTCTTATCGCAAATGCGAATAGAATATTTCAAATAATTCTCTTAGCTATGGAAATTATTAAGTAAAGATTATTAAAAGTTTTAAACTTTCTCTTTTAAAGGCTTTCATTAAAGAGCAAGTGGCTTACGAGACTTATACAGCTTAAACCTTTCTTTGTTTTGTTTATTTACTATCAAGATTTATTTTATTTTTTATTTTAATTTATAAAGTAGAGAAGTCAAATTTTAGTTTCAGCGCGCTTACTTAAAAATGGCTTGAATCTAGACCCAGCCAAAGTTTAAAATTCACTAAATAAATTAACAAAAATAATTTAACAAAATCGATGACAAATTGAGGGCCCAAGGACGAAAATGTTCGATATCTCATATAAATTTTAAATAAACCTAGACTAATTATATATCTATATGAACTATTCATGTATCTATATTTGAACGAATTTGAAATAAATGTAAGCTAAGTAAAACATTTTATATTCTTAGCAAGCTATTTATATGCATTATTTGATATGCAACTCCAAGCTCTAATAATTGCTAAAGTAATGTTAGACGAAAGAGTTTTGAATACGCATTTATCCTTCTTACGAGCATGTCAGTTAAGTAGCACAAAACTCCAAGTACTACTCCGCAGAGGCGCAAACAAAGTACGTATAGCAAGAGCAACCAGAGGCGGGATAACATTTTGCAAAACCACAGAAATTTAATAAGTTTTAAATAAAAAAGTTGGCGAGCTTCATTAAAAATTATAAAAACTGTTGCTATATTTAGTAGCTGCAACTGCAACTACAGCTCTATGCGAATATCTGAGGGCATACGTTAGCCCACTCTCTCTCTCTCTCCCTCTCTCGCTACCTCACTCTCTTGCATTTTTCTCTTTTTCTCTTTGGGTCTTTCTCCGGTTCTTTCAATTATTTGAGCCGCCCTGCTGTAGCCACTCAGCACTCGAGTTCGGATGCTTAAAAGTCTGTGGCTGTTACTTTTCCAAGTGCAGTAGAAATTATTTAACAGTTTTTTTTATCAAGAATACTCATTAAAATGTAGGGGATAGGTATGATAGGTTAAAGACTTCATTTAACTAGACTGAATTTGGGATATATCGAAGGATATAGTATAAATAAATATTGGCTGATTTTAGCAGATATTTTTACAAATATGTATGTAGATTTATTTTAATTCGGGCTGGGTTAATTATAATAGCCCTAACATAATTTTGATACTTTATTTTTTTTATCTATATGGGACATTTTATTTTTTAATAATTACTGTATACAAAGTGTTATGTTTAACAATTTTTAAATTTAAGAGTACAGGACACTTTGTACTTTTCTACATAAATATAATTATATTTTTATAAAGTGAAATATTAAAAATTTATATAAAAACCCCATCAAAATATCTTAACTTCACTTAAAAACTAGAACTCAAATTAAAACTTAATTTCGGTTTATACAAAACTACATACATATGTTTACACCTTTAGGTAATAATGTTCACAGCACTGCAGGCGAGGTATCTGCTCGTCTGTCATACTCCATCAGACAATAATGTATGCTTTTCATTTTTTGCCAACGTCGCATTTCATGCAAATGAAGTAAAGTTGTTGTGTGTGTGCGTGAATGTGTGCATGTGTATGTGTGTGTGTGTGTGTGTGTATGCAAATGAGCTTGTTTGTATGTGCGTTGGCCCATGTAAATGTTTAAGCTCGTGCAACTGCAGCTGCGCATAGCGAGCCGTAAAAATGCTGCTTTACTCGGTTTATGCTGACACCTGATTTATGGCTTATAAATACAATTTTAATTTCGCACAACAATTAATGCGTAACAATAATACTAGGGCACACACACGCACACGCACACACACATGCGCATGTATTTGTATAACAGAATCAAGCAAATGCGATTAGCATTTTGGAACATTTAAGCCTCAACAGCGAAACGAAATGTGAAAATGCCACCAGAGTTGAGCACAAACAGAGAGAGAGAGGGAGAGAGAGAGAGAGAGAGAGAGAGAAGAGAGAGAGAGAGAGAGATGTATGTAGATGACATACAGGACACAGGACACACAGTCCACCCCCCTCCCACACACTTCAACCTGTAACAACAACAGTTATTGGCTTAGACGCGGGCGCAGGGCGGCTATAAAAAGTGTGTGTGTGTGTGTGTGTGTGTGTGGTACGCTAGGCGTAAAAATCTGCAAACAAGTGTGCAACAAAGCACACAATTGTAATTTAACTGCAGTCAGAGTCTAGTTGCCAACAACAACAACAACAACAACAACTCTAGGCGCAACAACGACAAATGTGCGCGCCTCAAGTGTTGTAAGCGGCTTTTGTTGGCAATTGTTTGGCAAATGCAGAAAAGCGAGAAACGGAAGAGTGCGAGCGCGCGGCGGGAGTGTGGGTAACTGCAACAAAATTGGTAGGCAAATGAAATGCACACACACAAGCAAACACACACACACTCCAAGCACACAGACTCACCACACACAGACAACACACATAATCCACTTTGCTGAGGCATCAGACACAGCAGCTGCATCAAAGTCGGATATTACACATACGCCCCGTTGTGCCGTCGCTAGCTCGCGCTCAGCCTCTGTGGCTATCTCTTTCTCATTCTCGTTTATCTCCCGTTAACTACCCTAGATTGAAGAGTGATCCAGTTTGGATAGGATGACATTTAACACGATAGCATATACATGTATTGTGATTTCTTATTCTTTTAATAATATTATTTATTTAAAATATTTTTTTCATATGCTGCTTATTCTATTTCTTTTAGTTAAAGTATGTATAGAAATTCCTGTTTGCCTGAGAGATACAATATACAGTCGACTCTCGTTATTTCAAACCTGCGATATTTCGAACCTCTCATTAATTCAAAGTACTCACGAGTCCCCTACAAAATCTCTTTATATTTCGATCCATTTAATATTTCAAACATTCGATAATTCGTAGTATTTTAAGAGTCCCTTGAATTTCGAAATAATGAGAGTTGACTGTAATATACATATATATATATCATACTATTATATTTAATTTTACTATAAATATAAAATAATAATAAATAAGCAATGATTCCTTAAGTTCAATATAAAGAAAATAAAATTATATTTACTTAGAGAAATAATAATTTATACTTTTTATTTATTAATAATTTTTTTAAGTTAAGTATAGAAAAGAAAATAATATGTAATTTAAGTGTAAGAGATTTAGTAAATTAAATTTACACAAAATATTATATACATTAATTTTATTCAACTGAAAGGCTTACAATAATTTTATTAAAATTATCTTTGCTATTAATATCAGCATTTATATACAGGGTATTTCATAGCTCATCAGTGCCTATGCATTGGACAATTTAACTTCCGTTTCTACTTTTAGCGCCACGAATTGGTTGACAAATGTCACAGCAACGAGATCCAATTCGAGCCAAGCTCCATTCACAACTTCGTGTCCCGCCTGACAGCGCTGCACCCCCTCACCCCACCGCCCCAGCCGGCGTCATACACACTGTCAACGACCAACAAATGTAAAACAGCATAAAACACTCGTCGCTTCAATGCCGTGACGAGTGTCCCCGCATCCCCGCATCCCCCCTCCCATCGTGATTTATATACCATACGATGCTCGTGAAAAACTTGACACTTAATTGTCTCTCCTACTCTCTCTCTCGCCCGTCCATACATTTTCCTCTCTTCCGCTCACTCTTCTTCTCTCTCTTCTCTTCTTCTTTTTTTTTGTCATCTATGTTATCTTTGCAATCGTCTGGCGTTTGTTTCTGGTTCTGCGTCTGTTTTTGTTGTCAATTGTTGCACATTTGCCTGTCGCGTAAAACCCATCTAACATTCTGGGCCAATGTCCGCTGCTATATGATGCGAGTGGTGCGATGGTGCTGTGGTGCAGTCCCTTCCATTCTCTGTGGTTAAGCATAATGTATTCCACAGCTGTGACAATGAGCAACGTAACAGTATTTCCTTGAGCAGGTGTGATACTAAAGAAACGAAAGAGGACCAACTGGACAACTGAAGAAAACCTGAATATTCTTTGTTGGGGCCTCAGACTGAAGAGCATCATTAATATTATTGACAATAGAGAAGAAGAATTCGTTTAATTCTTTTTATATGGATAATTAATAGTCAACTTTTCTACAAAATATCTTCCTAATTTATGAAGTACCTAAAAATTGGTTTATTTTACAAATTTATTTTATTTCTCAAAAAGTTGATATGATAAGGGTAATATTATTTATATCTATGTCTACAATCAGTTATCAGGCATACATATGTACCTATATTGATCTATATACTGATTATATACATATATAGTAATACAAAATATAATAATATAGGGATGCAGAAGAGTACTTATAGAGATTACGTATTATCAGAAACGCTAAATTCATAGGTTATCGAGAAAAAAAACTATAGCAAGTAAATATCACAGATAAATCCAATGAGGATATTTAATATATAGTATAATCCGGTTATAGCAACATTCAAAGGACCATCATTATAGCCAGAAAACGCTATAATCATATAAGTTTACTTATAAAAGTTTGTATCAAGAATCGGTTCAGTAGGTCCTGAGGGTCTAGCCCCGTTGCATGGAAAATATACCAAAAATTTTTAATGAACAGATCTAGTATTACATGCCTCGACTTAAGCTTTTATAGTATACGTTAATAATTAGTATAAATACGATATTTTTTAGCTGTTGCCATTATTAGTCATTATTTAAGTTGCTAAAAGTTTTTTTAGTCTCTGTCTGTCTCTCTCTCTCTCTCTCTCTCTCTCTCTCTCTCTCTCTCTCTCTCTCTCTCTCTCTCTGTATCTATCTATCTCTCTCTCTCTCTCCCTCTCTCTCTCTCTCTCTGTCTCTCTCTCTCTCTCTCTCTTTGCATCCTTCACTCCTTTCATTTAATGACTACAATCAGCAGAGTTCAAGCGCCATTAATTGGTTAGTCAACTTAATTGAAGAAATCTAGAAATTCAAATTTGTTGAAGAGGAAGAATTTGGCAACGATATTTCATATAAAAGTTGCCCTTTTTATGGGCGAAAGTGTTTAATCAGACTCTAATAGCTATGAAAAGGACATCAGGTCTTAGATCAAATAGCATCAGCAACTAAAATCCACATTTATGGACGCCCTGGCTCAAGAAACTTTTCGGCAGTTGTCGCACGGCCTAAAGACATAAAACAAAAGTTGGCTCGTCCTCTCCTAAAGTTGGACGACATAATGGCAAATACCAAAGGGGGCCCAATCAAAGGGGGAAGGGGATGGACTCCAAGGAGCTCAGCCGGTGCTGTGGGCGAACGTAAGAGACTGAATGTGAACAAAACAAAACATAAAATAAAACAAGTAAGAAGGCTCTAGTCGAGACTGCTCGACTAGGGGATACCCTGAACCCTCCAATCTGATATTCTAATCATTCTGCACTTCTTTTATGCATACATACATACACATGCATCCACCCGCACGCATAAGCCCGCGCTCTGCTAACTGCGCAGTACGCAGCGACTGCGCTTGGGCTGCGCTGCAGTGTGGGCACTATTATGCGAATTTATTTGTTGAATAATTTCTTTTGTAGACGTACGATCTTAATGAAACTTTCAAAACGTAATCATAATGTGTAAATGTGTTTACATTCCAAAGCACAAGTCTCTAGTACTTGAAATACGTTTTTTATGAATTGGGGGCGAAGGGGGCGTGGTATCCAAAATCTGTAAATGACAAAATGTGTGTATCCATCAAATGTATATACACAACAAATCTGAAGACTCTATGTCTAAAAGTGTTGAAATTAGGCTGAAAAAACAATATCAATTTATCGATTATCCTCGATAAAAAAGATATCGAATGAGTTATCGAAAAAATATGATAAACTCGTACTGCGTATGGTATACACGAGTGTACATACAAAATTTCAGCTCTCTAGCTCTTATAACTTCTGAGATCGACGCGCTCATACGGACGGACAGACGGACAGGGCTATATCGACTCAGCTCATCGCCCTGATCAAGAATATATATACTTTATGGGGTCTGCGATGATTCCTTCTGCCTGTTACATACTTTTCACAAAACCATTATACCCTGATTTCCCATTTTCAATGGGTTCAGGGTATAATAAAATACTGAAAATTAACGACAAATTGCGCATCATTAAAAACCGAAGCGGAGCACAATGAACGCTAGGGAGGAGCAGAGGGCGAGAAGCAGAGGGCGAGGGCGAGGGAATGGCCCAGCGCTGACTAAAGCCAATAATGAAGACAAAGCAAAGCACCAGTCGAAGCACCACACGCGTGGTTAGGGGTAGGCGGGGGGGAGGGGGCAGGGGTAGAGTGCCGTTAAGGGAGCACCTGGGTACACTCATTTATTTGATTACAAACCACCAGAACACAACAATGGAACAAGAAAAGAAAAGAAAAACGGCGAAAAAGAGAGAGAAGTGGGAGAGGTAGAGATACTTCTTACTCTCACGAGCTGGATTTTGGCAACTCAATTCCTGTTCCTGTAGAGCTTTAGAAAATTAGAAAATATTTGCAGCATCAATGTGATGGAATTTACACGAATTGATTTCATTTAGCATACTACACTGCGAAAAGCCAGAGATATTCAGCTTTGAGTTAGAAAGATATAAGGAAAGTAACTAAAATATGTTTTGTATGGAGGTCTGGCACTATACATATGTATATAATAATATTTAGGATCTGCAGTTCTCTAAATAATTGAAATGAGAGATTGTCTACATTTTTTGGAAGTAAATTTCTCAGACCTCTTAACTGATTTAACAATACAATTTTATATTTTATTTATATTTTGTAATTCTTTAAAGGAATCTTATAATGGTATTGACGATTGTCTTAAGAAATATATAATAATATAATATATACCTATATATATTATTATATTATTATACTATCTTTTATAATATTATATATGAACTTAAACGTCTGCTCTCTCTCTCTCTTTCTCTCTGTCTGTCAATCTTAATTGCCAGACAAAGCCATACACGCCCACACACACACATATATATATATATATATACATATACATATATATAGTCAAGTTGACACGATGTAGCCAACAAAAAGTCAGCAGCTCTGAATTTCCCAAAAGACAGGCCCGTGCTCTTGCTCGTGCTCCTTAAATGACTCACTTTGTGGCAATGGAGCTGCCCACCCGCGTAGGTGCTGTCGAGGCACCGTCAATCCCCACCCCATCCGCGTTGCCCTGCCTCTCTCCATTCACTCTTCGCTCAGCTCCCTCCACAGGCAATGTGACAAGCCGTCAAGGCGCACGTGAGCTTCAACTTGGGTTCCGTTGTTGTTACCTGACATCTTTCTTTATTTTGTTTCCCTGTCTCTTTCTTTGCTCCATACTTTAACTTCACATTTTGATAGTTGCTATTGTTGTTGTGGCTGATGTTGTTGAATGCCTTAATAAATGCATAATTTATTTTAATTGGATTCTTAGCACGGGCAGAAACACAGCAAAAAAAAAATTAGTTTTAATTGGCTGCAAGTGACTTTACAAGATATGCATATATATTTATAAGATACTGTAATGTATATGCAAATTATTCATATTTACAAGAGATATATACATAGTATATATTTTAATTATTCCATTTATTTTAATATTATTATTATTTTAATATATCCATTTAGTTTTCCTCTGATGTGCTCTTCTTTTTTCTTCATATTCATATCGGAGTTCAGCTTCCGTTTTGTAAATCTCTTTGGAACTGTTAATTTCCATTTGCTGAACATTTTAATCAGCATGTTTTTCACTTGACTTCAATCTTTCCATTTACTTTATGGCAGCTGCTGATGCCGCCCTCAGTTTCCTTCTCTATTTGCCGTGCTCAAGTTTGTATTTTACTTGATTTTTTTTTTTGTGGGTCTGCGGTTCCCTTTTAATCATAACAAAATGCTGAAGCACACCACACAGAACAGGCAAAGGCAAACAGGATAAAAAGCTAAGCGGAGTTGAGCGATTATGAGGACAGAGTTGTACCCTGTAATAATTAACTTGACTATTCTTGATGGAATGTGCATGCTACAACTGAGGATACATATTACATCTGAGGATTCAGTTAGAAAACATAGAATATATTTAAAAATATATGTATATTTATCCATTTTATATCACATCCCTTTTTTTTATAACATTATTATACCCTTTTATGACCAGCAAATATGTATGTATGCTGAAGCATAACCAAAATCAAAAGCAAACAAAATGCAAAGAGTGGCAGCTACACACAAAAAACAACAACAATGCCAGTCCAGGGCACCTTTTATGCCGCCCTAAAGCAATCTCATTCCCTTATTGCTAGTTGTTCTAAAAAAAAAGTGTTTGCTTTGTTCGTGTTGCTGTTGTTGTTGCTGTTGTTGTTATCCATTATTTAAAGCATAATGTCACAATAAACGTGAAAGGTGCAAAATGTTGCCCCGAAACAGCAGCAACGGCAGTAATAACAATAACAGCAACAGCCTCTCTCTCTCTCTCTCTCACCCTCTCTAAAACTATCTTTCTCCTTTGCATAAATGGTTTGGTATGAGCAGCAACGGCTCTGCGCTCACGCCCCTCCCATGCCATTTCCACTAGTCATTTCCTCCAACCATCTCCAACAACAACAACAGCAACAATTGCCCGTTGGCAACTTTAGACAACTCGCAGTGTTGCAAAACACCAGCCAACGTCATTGGCATCACTTCTAGATTCGCTGTTATTTTCGTTGCAGTTTTTTTTCTTTCTTTTGCCATCAAGCATTCTCCACCACTTGCAGCCTTTCTCTATTCTCGTTGTCTCCCAACAGCCCAAATTTGCCTAATTATGGAAATGGACATTTCAAGAGGCCCGAACAACTTTAACTGAGCATAAAGCTGAAGCACTTATCGGAAGTGCCTCGCCGGGAAATACCCTGAACCCCCAGCCAATATGTAGTTTGGAGCATGCTAAGAAAAAAAACTCCACGTTTACGCACTCACACTGGAATACGTATACATAAAGACAAACACGCTAACGTTAATTCCGTATATATACATACATATGTTTCATTCCGTAAAAAAAAAATATATGTATATATAAAAAATAACAGTATTTCGTCTTTGTCAATCCTGAAACTCCAATATCACATAAAAACTTCTACCTCTGTCTCTACCTATCACTACCTATTCCATTCATTTCCTCTACCTCCCACTGCTTCTGACTCACAGAGCCTCACCAATCCAATGACTTGTTGTGAATCGATTTAGAATCGATTTAGAAGCTGACTAATTCAAATAAAATGCAATTAAGATCGATTTATATAGCTCAAAAAGCAAGGCACGCATTTGAATGAATGGGAAAGTCTGTCTACTGGGCTTGTCAGTAAAATTAACTGATTTCCATTCTCCATATCGCAATCTTTATTCGATTACTAATGCAATTATCGATATAAATCGATCATTTTATTGTATACTTAAACGTAACATAGAAATTTGAGAGCAGAGTATAAATACAGAGATTTGTCCTACTTCGAATTTGTATAATATGATCGCAGGGTTCAGGGTTCACTTGAGGGTTAAGGCAAATTGAACTACCTATCTATATGACCTGTTATTTAGGTAGTTTGACTTGCTTTGACTCTAGAGTGACCTGCAGCACGCAGCTTGTCACACTTAGATATGCATTGTAGGTATGTAGCTGTCCGTCTGTAGCTATATTTGAATGCACTTGAAGCCCTATAGAACTCGTGGACCTTTCCAACTCGAGGCGCACATGTGTCGAGTTTTGTCTTTTTTGGGCAAATGTCACAAATGGCACTTGGCGCCGTTTGTTAGCTCAGCGTCTTCCACTTCATGAAGCAGAGGGACGAACGGAAAGCCGAGGCAGCTAGGGAGAGCGATAAGAAAAGCCAATGCAAACAACAAAAATAGCCGCAGAAGAACTCTGCATGCACTTGTCGCTGTCTCTCTAGCAGCTCTCGCTCTCTTTCTCTCTCTTTCTATCCCGCACGCACCTCTTTAATTATAGCCAAGCTACATATTTGGTATGTGCGCCGACTAGGCGGAAGTTTGTTTAGGATACACGAGTATTTTGCCAGGCAGCTGCACACAGCGGTCTCTTTGGCTATGCCTACACCAGCCTCACCTTCCTTACGCCTTTGCCCGTTCACCAACTATCCTCTCTCTCTCCCACTCTGTCTCTCTCTCAGCAAATTGCATTAGTTGTTGTCGCGTCTAGACACGCGCCGGCACATTCTGCCACATTCTGCTCCTCCCCGCTGCAAATTATTCAAATGAAGCACTTGCCACGGCATGCCACATACGCGTTGCTGTGGCACTTGCAGCTGGAGCTGCAGTTGATGTCGCGTTAATCGACTCTCAACCAAGGCAACTTACCTCTCGCTGCTCTCTGCTTGCTGCTCGCTGCTCGCAGTGAATTATATTTAGTCCGATTAGCCACGACACGATATAGACAATTTTTCAATAGATTGTCAACTTTTCTTTTTTTACTTTTTGTAGTGCGATTTCATTAGACGAACAGTTCACTTTCAGTTCACATATATATGTATTAGTAATCCGTTATGATATGTTTTATAATGCTGTAAAAATAAGAGAAAAAGAGTTAATTAGTTTGTTAATCTCTTTGACTATGTGAGAGAAGATAATGATGATCGTTAAGTAAGTTTGTATGTATGTTTGGCCAATACTCAAAATTTCATTATTATGAACCACTTAATTTACATTTCCAGGGTGTTGGGCTGGTTAAGCAAGACCATCATATGTGGATATCATAACGGTATTTGCCATTTCAAATACACTTGCAAAAAAATGAGTTGACGTCTCGACCGACGACGCTTCCTGCCAAATATGGAAACAAAACGCGCCACAAAACTTTAGACACGCAATAAAAAGCCGCACAAAAATCAAAAACCAACGGCGAAAAGTTGCAGCAGACCAGGTCCACATAGGGATGAACCGAACAGCCACCCACCGCCCACCACCCACTAGCCACCAGCCACCGTTCAGCCATTGCGAGTCCCGAGCTACTGTGTGCGGGCTGAGCTTCTGGGCCTGTCATTGGGGGTGGCTCTGGGTCTGGCTTTGACTCTGGCTTGACTATGCAGGCGTCAAGTCACCAGCGTTAGAGTGACAGAGAGAGAGAGAGAGACAGAGTAAGAGAAAGAGAGAGAGAGAGAGAAGGGGAGTGCTTGTGTCTCGTCTGGCAACGCAGACGCTGCAGACAGTTTTCTAATGGGATAAACTAAATAAGTTTGTATGTGTGTGTGTGAACACGTATTTATGTCTATTCACTCCTAACGTAAAGCGTATACGTCTTTGTGCGTAACACTCACACACACACACACACACACATACCAATATTGATAGTATTATTAACAAAGTCTAAGAAGTCTACTCTAATAATTAATAAATTATTAAAAAAAAACAATACTGCATACTTTTCGAGCTCATTCACTGAATAACAAATACCGAAAAATTCTCACACACAAACACATACAGACGAAATTGACATTTTTGCGGGTAGTCAGAACGGGACTTCGTAACAGCGACGGCGCCAACCTGCAATAGGTGTGGAGAGCGGGAAGGGAGCTGGGGCGAATTTTGGGCGGTCGCTTTGTTGTGCCGGCGAATATGTAGCGGAAAACCGGAATGCCAAAACAAAATTGCGTATTTTTGGTTCATTCACTTACCGGCAAAAATTTGCCGCATCGCAGGCGGCAAAAGTAATGACGATTTGACCTGACCCGTTAGTTGCGACTGTTTTAATGTTGTTTTTTCTTTTCTTGTTTATTTAGCTAAGCACTTGACATTTTTTAAATTTATATTTTTAGTTATAGTAGCCACAGAGGGCATTCAGTAAATAACACCCACACACACACGCACAGTTTGAATAACACGAACCATAAACAGATCTGCTATACGTTATGCCGCGTTACGTCCTTGCACATCAACAGTAAGGGAACATTTAAAATGACTTTAACATGGTGCGCGACCAAATTACTCAAAACGGCTTAACAGAATGTTAAACTCAATTGAGCTGTTAACTTCCCTAGTTCACTCTATATACGGCCACACTGTGCGCACAGCTGTTTGGCTAGCAATTTTTATCGATTAACGAATCTTTCAATTGTATGCATATCGCATTACCGCCACAATGGCGAGTTACCTGGTTAACAATTGAAAGGTTTAACAAATGAGTTTTAACTGCATTTGAACTGCAGTAAATTAAAGCAATTAATTGCAACAGTCGATACTTGGCTAACAATATGGTAGAACTACCACTGAGGAAACGCAATGCTTGCGTCATTGTGCTGGGAGATATCGGACGCAGTCCACGTATGCAATACCACGCTCAGAGCCTCCTCGAAGACAATTACAATGTGGACATAATTGGATATATTGAGACACAGCCGCTAGATGCGCTAACTGTGGCACAACCCAAGTGCAAAATTCACGAACTCTCTGCGGTCCCCATCACAAACCTAACACCCAAATTGCAGCTGCTCTTCAAAGCCATTTGGCAAACGTTAAGTCTGTTGATGGCCCTAATCTCGATAAGGCGACCCAATTTCTTGCTTGTACAGAACCCACCCGGCATACCCACGTTAATTGTTTGCTATTTGTACTGCGCATTGACGCGAACTAAGCTAGCCATCGATTGGCATAATTACACCTACACAATCTTGGCGTTGGGCATGGCCGGAGGAGAGCAGAACCGGCTTATCCGTCTCACCAGGCGACTGGAACGTTATTTCGGCAGTAAGGCTCATACACACTTTTGTGTAACTAATGCCATGAAGGAGGATCTGCAACGCAACTGGAATATTGGGTGAGCGAAAGAAATGCCACTGTCCGTGCCAGTTCCATATGAACTAGATAATTGTTAATTTACTGTGTTTGCAGGCCCGTACATGTGCTCTATGACCGAGCGCCGGCGCAATTCCATCCCATAGAACTCCCTCAAAAGCACGAGCTATTCATGAAGCTTTCTAAAGATTATGCGCCCTTTATGGCGCCATGCTATGCGGATCTGAAGCAATCGGGCATGCTTGAGTCAACTTCACTCACTCAGAAGCTGGCCAATGGAACGGTGCTCTATAAGCCACAGAGGCAAGCAATACTCGTGTCAAGCACCAGCTGGACGCCGGATGAGGACTTTGGCATACTCCTGAAAGCTTTGGAGTCCTATGAGAGCGTGGCTACAGCCGAGCCACAAGTCTACCCATCCTTGCTGTGCATCATTACCGGCAAGGGCCCACAAAAGTCGCAATATGAGGCTCAAATAGCGAAATTGCAATGGCGAAAAGTTTCTATTGTAACTCCATGGCTAGAGGCTGAGGATTATGCGAGCTTGCTGGCCAGCGCGGATCTTGGCGTATCCTTACATTGGAGCACAAGCGGGCTGGATTTGCCCATGAAAGTGGTCGATATGTTTGGCAGTGGACTGCCCGTCTGCGCCTACAACTTCAAATGGTGAGCAAGTCGGAAATATCAATCAAAGCAGATTAAATCTATCAGATGTCTCTCTTCAGCCTCTCAGAGCTAGTGAAGCACGGCGAGAACGGATTTGTCTTCAACGACCATTCGGAGCTGGCCGAGCAACTGCGTCTGTGGTTCGAGCTTTTCCCTAACAACCCAAGCATCATCGAGACTCGCTCACGCTTCAAGCGCAGCCTGCAACAGTTCCAGGACCTGCGCTGGCGGGAAAATTGGAAACAATGCGCGGCACCTGTACTAGAGGCATTTCTTTAAGCATTTACAAGTCGAAAAAGCGTTTAATAAATATTTTCTGAAGAGTACAAGAAGGCACTTAAATTAATCTGCCGTTAATATATTCTATGCGTGTGTTACAATGTTGATGTTATATTATTAACGCTTGAATTACTCGCACAAGCCATTGATATGAACCTATCGGTAAAATCAATGTAGACACTTTAGGACTTTAATAATAGTTGACATGCTAATATCTTTTAGAAATGAATAACTACTTTTAGCATATATATTGCTCGTCTAACAGATTCTTTTTATATTAATTAATTTATGAAGCCAATGCGGTAAAGCCTACATTTTTTTTTAAGATGGATCTTTCATTCTTGTACTCGAGAGAATTTCTTATGATTGCTTTGATTTCTACAAACGATCATGCCGATAAGGTTATCATATATATATATATACATTTATAACTAGATTTGTGCCATTATCAGTTGCATTTTATATTGCATGCATTCAGCTCAAGGCGCATACAAAGACGCTCACATTTTACTCATGCAAATGGGACAAGTCTTAAAATTGTTTTTCTTATAGTCCTGCAGGCATTGTGTGTGAAGCGCATGCTCGCAGCGTAAGTACTCCATTGTCTGCACTTCCATGGGCTCACAACAGATCGAGCAAGAGTCGCCGGGCTGATCTATCCGGATCACGATTTTTTCGCAAAATGGACAATTTCGACGCCATTCGCGATACTCGTAAAAGCAAGGAAGATTGCACAGCGCATGACCACAACGCATTTTATGCATCGACTCTTCGGTCATTTCTTCATGGCAGATAAGACACTTGTCGCCAGGCTTGCTAAAAGAAAAAAAATATATACAAATAAATAATATTAGATTAAAATAATATACTAATGTGTATATACTCACCTTTTACGAAACTGTCGTTTTTTGGTATTATTGTAGCTCCGATCGTTATTATCATCTTTCCTGCTTCCTCCACTCGAGTGAGGTCGTTGGGGCGCCGGTTGACTAAAATAAATTGCAGCGACTGCAGCCACAATTACGCAGCCGATGCCCAAAACTAGTTGCATTGGTATCATAATTACGACATATGTTCTTTAAATCACACATAAAAATATGTAGGCACTATGATATTTATAGGAGAAGAGTGGCTTAACTTGGTCAAAATTCCCCTTAAATTAATATTATATTGTTTGCCATTCACTTTATTCGCTTACATGAACTGTCATACCGATCAGCCTAGGCCAGTGCTGCCACTAATATTAATGCAAAAATGTTGTCTTAGTAAGCGACAGCGACAAGCTCGGATGATTCCGTATTTACATGTATTGTCTAAAGTTTTTATTGCAGCTAAGAAAATATGGTATTTCTGCTACCTTGGAGTGTCGGTCACTCCGCGTTTTTCGTATTCCATAATATTGGTCTACCATTCACATTATTCCGTTACATGGACTGCCGACGGTTCCGTCATAATTTTCAACCTCTATACATTTTAAATATTTCGGCTGTGTGACAAAGCTAAAGACTTCATTAATTATTTTTCAGAACGTAGTGTTAATAATCAAAGTGGCATCAACATTTGGACTTGACAATAGTACCGAAACTTTGGTAACCTAACAATTTGGTATTTTTACATAGCCGCAACTTCGGTCACACAGCATTGTATTTAATTCTATGGTTTTTCTCTGCTCAAAACATATTTAAATTGTAATTGCGAATGCACTGCGTTGGCAATCAACAATAATTGGTGTGGATAACAAACGAGCAAGCATTTCAAACGCACCAAATAGCGTGCGATATTGATTTAAGTACAACCACCGGGCAATTCGTCTACGCCTCTGCCCCTCGCAAAAGCCAGTTGAACGATTTTTTCTGGTGAAATTAAGTTATAGTTTTCCGATAAGGCAACGAGTAACGCAAAGCATGGCGGAACGGGAGCGCAGCATACATGAAATGCTCAAGGACACACCATCCATGAACGATAGCTGTGGTGCCGTCCACACAGGCACAGAGGGTGGTAGTCTAGGGATGGGAATGGGAGTGAGCGGCAGCAATAGCAGTCATAGCATTGGAACAGGAAATCCGTTAAGCATGTCCACCAGTTTGCCTTTACGAAACCATTCAGGTGCGTTACCCAACTATGCAACCAACAATCAATCAAGCAACGAAACGATCATTTTGTCGTCCTTTGCAGCACCCACCACGCCAATGTCTCCAACAAGTCCACATACAACCAATGGCTTTCTAACTTCAGCAGACGGCAGCAGTAGTCTGATAAGAACAAGCGCCTCGAAGATTGATAGCCTCAAGAACTGGAGCATATCAACGTACAAATGCACACGGCAAATAATGCTCGAGAAGTTGGGCAAATCGCAACGTACCGTCGATTCGGAATTGGAGGCACAGATCGAACAGTTGCGTGAAACACAACGGAAATATTTATCCATTTTACGTTTGACGCGTGCGTTTAGCTCACACTTTCAACACGTTGTCGCCACGCAGCAATCGCTGGCCGATGCCTTCGCGGATCTGGCGCAGAAGAATCCCGAGCTGCAAAAGGAGTTCATCTGCAACTCGGAGACGCAACGAAATTTGACCAAAAATGGTGAACTGCTGTTAAATGCATTAAACTTTTTCATTTCATCGGTGAACACGCTGTGCAATAAGACCATAGACGATACTCTGCTAACTATACGACAATACGAGACGGCTAGGTAAACCGCAAAATAGCCTATAGCTTATATACGAACAAACTAAAACTGATTTACTTTCTATTATCAGAATTGAATTCGATGCCTATCGCATGGACTTGGAGAACAGCAAGCCTGAATTAACGCAGGCCGCATCTTCGCTGGAGGAAACGCAACGCAGTTTTGCACATCACAAGGATCAATACGAGAAGCTGCGAGGTGATGTTGCTGTTAAAATGCAATTTCTCGACGAGAATCGCGTGAGTCTTGAGAACACTAAAAGTACTATATAGTCTATAAACTTTGCTTATCCTACAGATAAAAGTGATGCACAAGCAGCTCATATTGCTGCACAATGCAATTGCCGCTTATTTTTCAGGCAATGCCATGGCATTGGAGAGCACGTTAAAGCAGTTCAACATAAAGGTAAATTCTCCTTTCAATAGTAGGTAGACTCGCCTTAACCTGATACTATTTACAGCTTAAATCACCGAATAACATCACAGGCTCATGGCTGGAACAATAGGCACTATAACTGGAACGGCAACCCAGCATAGTCGAGCAAAAGTACTAACTCTGTTCCAAACACAACACACATTTTTACACGTCGGTCGAAGTATATCAGAACGGAGTACATGCTCTCACTCTCTCTGTAAATGCTACATGACTCTTAACAATATCTAAAAAGCTTACACTTAAGTCGAATTCCTAATTCATAAGCAGAAAGTGAAACGCGAGGCACAGTTCATATTGTAATGATTTATTTGATTTCCATGTAACAAGGTTCACATTTCCACACACAGCTCGTACTTAAAATTAGTTCCTTGTGTTTTCCTGAATATTATACATATATATTCAAATTTAGCGCCTAGTGCAATACATAATTTATGTAGTTGAGTTGTACATTAAGCTTTACAGATAATGATTATTTATATTGACTTTAAATTAATTGCACAGGGCATATTCTTTGCATTTTATCAGACCATCTGTGCGGGTCTTATTTACGGCTCATTATTTATTTATAGATATATTATATTTTTTTTTTTTTAAAGCTATATAGCAAAAACTGTAATCCAATATTTGCGGTAAAGTATTATTTAAACTAATTGTTTACTAGTCAACACATTATTTACAATAAACGAAAGTATACAAATAAAAACTGAATCATTAACCACCTGGTGATACTTTTAAATAAGAGCTAGTTCTTCTCCAACTTTAAGTCGCTTAACTTTTCGTTAAGCGCCGCCGTTTCGTCCTCCTCCGCTTTAAACATATCCTGTTAAATAAAATATGATTTACCAATTTTGCTACTGCAACATTAATTTAATCAAATTACCGCATCGTATATGACTTTAATGATCAGTGAACAACTTGGACAAGTGGCTACTTCCTCCCCTTCAATGAGTTCCTCCTGCGAAGCCAAAAACCTTTATAACTGACACAATTTTTGATATGCTAGCACATACCTTGGAAATTTGAAATCGATCACCGCAGGGACAAGGGTAGTAATACATTTCCTCCTCTTCGTCGTATTCAAAATCCTCAATCTCGACCTCGTCGTGATAAATACTCATTATCTTTTTGACTACTCTAGATCTACAATATTTGGATTATTCACGCATATACAAATGGGACACACGTTGCGGCCGAAGTGCTGCCAACCTGTCTCAATTAACAGATGATCTGCAGATATTACAGCGCCTATAAATATGTGTGCGAATATTTCGAAGCTAATATCACGGAAAGAAAGGATTCACAAAACAAAATACTCAATAATGATTTCATTGTGATAAATATATTGTTTAATTTTTTTATCTGCTCATAATTAAAATAGAAATATAAAATTCGCTAACCCGCAGCGCTGCCAACCTCTCGCACTGAACAGCTGATCAGCAAGCATTTCTATCCGGGTTGTAAACAATTCGCAAACGTTTGCAACATTTGTTGTTAAACTGATAAATTAAAGCCATGAGCAGCAAAAAATACAGTGATATAAATCTCTACGACCTGCTCGGCGTGTCCATCGAGGCCGAGCAGGCCGAGATTAGGAAAGCGTATCGAAAACGTGCGCTAGACTGTCATCCGGATAAGAACCCCGATAACCCCCAGGCTGTCGAGCGCTTTCATGAGCTGTCCAAGGCGCTGGAAATACTAACAGATGCGACAGCTCGATCGGCCTACGACAAGGTACTCAAGGCAAAAAAGGCAGCTGAACTTCGCACAAAACAGCTGGACAGTAAAAGACAAAAGCTGAAAGAGGAACTGGAGGAAAGGGAACGTGCAGCTTTACATAAGTTGCAGGCAGGACAACCGTACAGCACAGTTCGTAAAACCGATGAGGAGGTGCTGCAGGAGCAAATCGAACGTTTGCGGCGCGAAGGCTCCAAGTTGCTAGAGGAGGAGCAACAAGCGATGCGGGAGCAACTGAAACGCAATTACGCCGAGCAACAGAAGCAACGCCAGCAAACGCCGGCCTTTGACTCCGCACAGCATCGCATCAAGATTAAATGGAAGTCTGACAAAGGCGATGACAGCAACGGCGGCTACACACAAGAGCGTCTTATGCAGTACCTTAAGAAATACGGCGAGATAGTTGCGCTAGTCATGAACCCAAAGATTCGCGGACGTGCCATGGTAGAACTGAAGACACGAGAAGCATGCGATATGGTGCTGGCCTATGAGAAAGGTAATCCTTCGAATCCATTGCAGTTTCAGTGGGTAAATCCGCCGGCACAAGACAAAATCACAACTCCAACCAATCAGAGTAATGCAACTGCTAGGGATTACGAGGACTTGGTAATGCGCAAGCTGCGCCAGGCAGAGGAGCGCAAACGTTTAATTGAACAAATGATGAAAGAGGACGGTGACACATAACCGCTAGCATATTTAAATATTTTCATAAGCTTTAGTATTTAATAATAAAATCAAGTTGGCATCCCTGCCTACTGCTATTGACAAGGTATACAAATCGAAAAATTTGCAAATGCAAATAAGTAAAAATAAATATTTTTTATGTATATATCTACTTTCTTTAGTAGTTTATGATTATTTTGTATTGATAAATATAATGTAAGAGTTCAAGCTAATTTAAAATATAAATTTAAATAATTGATACAATTCAACTTGGCAGCACTGTCAACAGCTGTTATTAAAAGCACAAACAAACGAAAGAAAAGAATAAAGGCAGACTGTGAGATACCTGTTATTTATAGTTTAATTTACTTCTATTTAATTTTACTTCTATAATTACTACTATTGGTAATGAAAATGGAAACAACAATAGCTGACTGCTTGTATTAAGGAATTAATAAACAGAGCTAATATGAAAATAAGATTTAATGATATATTACCGTTTAATTAATTGTTAGCTATGTATGTATGTTAAAGTAAATACAAATTTATTCTTGTAATTAAATACAAATTTTTGTTCCGATCGCAGTTATACTTGCTTTTCACCTTCAATAGGAGCACTATAAATGAAATAGCAAGAACTGAATAGTAATAAAATTTTACGAATTTTTCACAGCCAATCATATCAGCATCCAATTAATGTACAGGGTATCGTATAGTTGTACTGCAGTCGATTTCAATTTGTTTGCCACGATAATTAAGTTCAGATTTTAATTGTGAAAACTTGATTGCTTGCAATTGGAACGAATGAAACATGGATAAGCGACAGCGTGAGCTGGAGGCTCTGGTGGCCACGCAGAAGGAGCAATTGTCCCGATACGAGAAACGACTCAAGGGTAAATCGTTGTGCAATAAACAAAATGTAAATGTAGCTAATAATTAACTAAAATTGCAGACGTGGTCACAGCGTACAAGGGCTTGCTCAAGGAAAAGGAGGCACTGGAGACGAGCTTAGCAGCGCATGCCGAGGTTACGTCTGGCAAGGATTCAAATGCTGTCGATTCCAAAGCAGCCCCAGCCGGTGGCGAAGTAAGCGGCGATGCGACTGATGGGTCCACAGCCTCAGGCGGCGATCTAGCTGGGGGCAATGAGGAAAAAGGTCAGCTACAGACGCAAATAATAACGCTCATGAATTCCCTGGCTACACTCTCTGCGGAAAAGTCGCGAATGGAGGCGTCATTTCAGGCGGACAAGAAGCAGCTGCGCGCACAAATAGCTCAAAAGGAACAGATCATACAGGAACTGCACGCTAAGGCCAAGGAGCAGGCGCAGCGCGCCAAAAACGACGTGGAGGAAGTGAAAGCAAAGTGGATCATTGAACGGCAGGAAAGGGAAAAGGAGACCAACAATCAAATGATTATGCTTCGCGAGCTGCAGAAGCTGTACGCAGACGAGCGACACCTCAAAGAGAACATTGAGATGCAGCTGAACAATTTTAAGACGCAGTTTGCCAGCAACGAGGCCGAAAACAGCCGCCTGCGCGAGCTTCAGCTCCAGCTGAAGGAGGCACGTGCCCAGCTCAAGCAATGGCAGGCCAAAGCGGAGCAAACCACTGCTGCAGTATCGGCGACCGACAGCAACGTGCTGCTGCAGCAGGTGCGCCAGGAGATGCAGCAATTGAAGGAGCAGCACTCGGTGGCCATCAAGCAGGAGCAGCGACGCGTGCTGCGCGCCGAAGAGCAAAGCCGACGACAGGCAGCCTTGCACGAGGATCGGGTTGCCAACTTGGAGTCTCGCCTGGCCGAGCTGAGCAACACGGTAGGCAGTTACGATCGCTTGCGACAACAGGATCAGGACAGCATCCATGCACTCAAGCAGCAGCTGCAGGAGCTGGAACAGCTGCAAACCCGTACAGCGCCCGCAGTACAGGAGCTCAAAGATAACGACCAGGATATAGGTGCTCTGGTGGATGAGATTGTGCGTCTCAAGAAGCTGCTAACTAGTGCCAATGCGCGCTCCTCCAATCCCATTGACCTCAACACGGTGCTGGCCAGCAGCCATGCGGCAGCCAGCGCTGACAGCCACGTCCAGTGTGAGCAGCAGCTGCAGAACCTGCAGAAATTGCTGGACAACAGTAAGCAACAGGAGGCGCATCTGCAGCAGAAGATTCAGCTGCAGCAGACGCACATCCAGACACTGCAGGACAAGGTGCAGGTGCTCAATCGCAACATTGACGAGGCCGAGCTTGAGCTGAAGCAGCAGGGTGACAAGATGCGAATAGCGCTCAAGAACGAGCGTGCCAAGTGGCAGGAGGCGAAGGCGGAGTTGGAAAATGAGACGCGTTGCAAACTGAACGAGCTGGAGCAGTTGCTGCAAAAACAGCGGCAGCGTTCGCTCCAACTGCTCGACGAGAAGGAGCAGGAGATTAAGACGCTTCAGACCTCCTTCGAGGTGTTCCACAAGCCAAACGCATCGCCTCTAGATACTAGCGAGACCTTTGCTTACTCCTCGGACGCGGACAGCGTGGAAGTCGAGGGCGAACGGGAGACAAAGATGAAGGTCAAGCCCAAGAAGCTGTCATTGGGTGAGAACTGTCACATGCTGCACTACGCCAACGAGCTGGCACGCAAGGACATTGAGATTACGGCGTTGCGTAAAGCGAAATACGCAGCGGAGTCCACGCTTAGGAAAGCCATACAGGATAAAGTTACGGCGCAACAGGAGATGCACGAAAAGATAGAACAGCTCGAGGAGCAAGTGGATAGGTGAGCCATTCCATTCCATTTGATACCACTCTGTGTTAACATCCTTGCCCATCTTTCAATCCAGATTGGAGCGCTGCAAGACGCGCGAGGGCGCTAACTTGGAGTATCTGAAGAATGTTGTCATTAGCTTCATTGTCACCCGAGATGCGGAGGACAAGCGACACATGCTGAACGCCATCAGCGCTGTCCTACAGTTCACCAGCAGCGAGATGCACACCATCAACGCAGCATTCCAAAAGAAATAGCCTACATTCGAAACATTACTATAATAGATCGTGTATAGAACAGAACATTTATATATTAAATACAAAAGATATGTTATCCAAAGCCAGCCACGGGGTACTTCTTCAGGTGGGCAGCCACTACGCCGGGAAACATGGCAAGGAACTTGAATCGACTGCCCATTTGGTTTGGATCGGTAAGCATCTCGTAGCCGGAGCGTATGATGCTCTGATTCTCGGGCAACGCATGGGCCAGCAGCTGCTCCAGACGCACTTCGCCCTGCATATTTCTCAAGAAGTCACCCTGCTGCACTGGCCCACAGCAGTGGATGTGGCCGCGCATCTCCGCGACATGCTTTAGATGCCTGAAGTCGACATCGGCTGTGAGATCCGCCGTGCCCGGCGCCAGCAGTGGCTCGTGCAGGGCGTGCTGCTTGAATCCTCGAAACGTGTCTGTTTTGTCGCCGAAGTGGCCGTAGTCCATGATCAATGCGATGCCCCCATGCTGTTCTAGTCGCTCTGCCAGAAGGCCCACATGTCGTTCCGCTTCAAGCGAATACTCTAGGCAGCTGCGCTGCTCCTGCGGCACCGGCTTGAACAATTTCGACACGGGCGTTTGAGCCTTGGACAAAACGTATCGGAAATCGGCAGTCGTCGACTTTGTGTCCACATCAATGAGCACTTCCTGCCACTGGCCATCGATCAGCTGCAGCTTGTGCACAGGCAGCGCATCAAAGAATTCGTGCGCCAGCACCAGAGAAAACCCAGCTGGCACATCCTCCAGCCGGCGATGCCAAAACACCTGCGTACCCGTGGCCGTGGTGCCAATTTGGTAGTGTGTCAGCTGATCTCCCTCTGGTAGGACCTCATGCTTGTAGCAGAAGCGTTGCGCCTGCGCCTGGCTCAGGTACGGACTAATCTCGACCATGTGCATGGTGAACTGAGCGTCACTTTTGAATTTGGACAACACTTTAAGCACATCACGGGCCAGTGTGCCACGTCCTGGTCCCAATTCAACAAGCTGGAAAGGCGACGGACTACCCAGCTTCTTCCATTCGTTCATCAACCAGATGCCCACGAGCTAAATTGAGTTTTCTTGATCACAGATCTGTTCAGTTGGGTATACTCGGTCGGAACTCACCTCTCCAAAAATCTGAGATATCTCCGGAGATGTTATGAAGTCACCCTCCCGCCCAAACACATCCCGATTCATGTAGTATCCGCCCTGGGGATTCGTTAGTACCTCTCGCATGTATTCGGCCACGGTGATGGGCCCCGTCGCTTGAATTTTGGCGGCCAACTGCTTAGCTAGGTTACCATTCTGATTCGTATTTGGCCCAGATGGCTGCTTCGGCTTCTGGCTCTGCTCCGACTCGACACTGCCAGACAGCGCACCAAGGTTAGGACGACGCACAGATTTATAGCTGTACCTGCGCCTGCTGCCGATTCCGAAAACCTGGCGTAACATCTTTGCTTGCGCTAGAGCTGCCAACTTAGTTTAAATATTAATCAGCTGATTGAACGGAAAGTAGTTAAATTTGAAACAGCTGATTTGTATTCAAATTCATTTTCGGCTTAAAATAATTTGAATCAATCTGCAATCGAAACTAAAGCGGAATGTCAATTGGAATGCGAAATCTTTATTTTTTACAATTATTATATATTTCAAGGGCTTTTATTACATCTTAAAGTGGTCAGTCAGCAACTATGGATATATTCTCATTCATACTTTCCCCCCTTCCTTAAAGTACTTTGATATCGGGCACAACCTTATCGTTGTCGTAGATCTCCTTGGCGTAGCAGAGATTGGGATAGTCAAAGGCGGCGCCATATCGGTTCTTGCAACCAGAAGTGGCCTTATCGCCGGGTGTGTACACGGGCTGGCCAATCACGTTCGTGGTGGCAAAGTTACAGGTGAGCACGAAGTGGTTGTAGTAGTCGCGAGAGAAGCGCACAGCGGCACAGCCCAAATGGGTGTTCTTCTCGGCCACGGCAACGGTGAACTTGGCCACATCCTTGTTGGGCAACTCTTCTGGGAAGCTGGCCAAGATCTCAGGGGAAGCATTGGCACGCTGCTTAAACCAGTTCTCGATCTGTTCCTTGATAATCTCTGCATCGGTGTACTCGGACTCGGCACCGCTGTAGCTGAACATGGCATTGTTCTGGCCAGCGTAGGCGAAGCGCTCCGTACTGCGGCACTTGTCGGGAAGGGACTGGCATGTCTTTACGTTGAATAGAGCCAAGTGGGCCAGTTCCTCGCACCAGGTCATCTTGGCCATGCGCGCTGCCTTGGGCAATCCCTCAACGGCGCCACCAGCAATTGTGTTGCGCAGCTCATTGAACAGGGTCAGGATCAGCTTCTCGTGGGGCTGCATGTTCACCTCTCGCACATCCTTGGGGCAGTTCTCGCTAAAGTTCTGCAGGATGTCTGTGTTTGTAGTGGACTGCTGCTGGAAAGGATTAAATACTTACTCCTTTATTATTGCAGGCAACGTGCTTGTCCAGGCAGGTTGGCAAGGCGCAGTAGTCGATGGAGGCGACGAGGCCAACTAGGGCAGACATCAAAAGGAATACCTTCATTGTAGATATGTATGTTGTTCTGATCAACCGCTCACACTTAACTGATGTTCAACCAGCAAAGTAGACGCGCTTTTATAGCACAGCTTGGAGCACACTTTCCAAGAATCTCTGTACATTCATTCATGTGCATTGCCGACATACAATGCACATTTGCTTCGATTACTTAAAACTTCTGGTTTATGTCATCGCAACTGAGTTTGCTTGAAGCTCTGCTCAGCCAAAACCATTCTCACATCTGTGTTTTCGCCCATTGACGCATTGACTCACTCCTTTGCATTAAGAACACCTGTGGCAACTGGCGCAGCTCACAGGGGTATAAATGGGGCGACTGCTGTAGGGATGCCTCAGTTGCCAGCCAACAGCCATCAAGTACAAGATGTTTTCCAAAGTCTGTAACTTCCTAGTGCTGGCCGCAGCCTTGGTAGGCCTCGTCGCCTCCGTCGACTACTGCGCCTTGCCCACCTGCCTGGACAAGCACATTGCCTGCAACAATAAGGGAGTAAGTATTTAGTAATTTCCAGCAGCAATCCACTACAAACACAGACATCCTGCAGAACTTTAGCGAGAACTGCCCCAAAGATGTGCGAGAGGTGAACATGCAGCCCCATGAGAAACTGATCCTGACCCTGTTCAATGAGCTGCGCAATACAGTTGCTGGTGGCGCCGTTGAGGGACTGCCGAAGGCAGCGCGCATGGCCAAGATGACCTGGTGCGAGGAACTGGCCCACTTGGCTCTCTTCAACGTAAAGACATGCCAGTCTCTTCCCGACAAGTGCCGCAGTACGGAGCGCTTCGCCTACGCTGGCCAGAACAATGCCATGTTCAGCTACAGCGGTGCCGAGTCCGAGTATACCGATGCAGAGATTATCAAGGAACAGATCGAGAACTGGTTTAAGCAGCGTGCCAATGCTTCCCCTGAGATCTTGGCCAGCTTCCCAGAAGAGTTGCCCAACAAGGATGTAGCCAAGTTCACCGTTGCCGTGGCCGAGAAGAACACCCATTTGGGCTGTGCCGCTGTGCGCTTCTCTCGCGACTACTACAACCACTTCGTGCTCACCTGTAACTTTGCCACCACCAACGTGATTGGCCAGCCCGTGTACACACCCGGCGATAAGGCCACCGCTGGTTGCAAGAACCGATATGGTGCCGCCTTTGACTATCCCAATCTCTGCTATGCCAAGGAGATCTACGACAACGAGAAGGTTGTGCCCGACATTAAGGTTTTCTAAGGAACATGAATATTATGCAAAGAATTGAATTACATTGATAGTCACATGTATTAATATCATTCATTACTTAATCAATAATAAAGAGCATCAGAAGATCCAATTCCACCTTGAAGATTGATTTAAGTTACCAAACATATTAATTAACTCAATTTCCCATTTTCTATAGAACCTAATTTATTTCATAGAGTAATGGATACATATGTATTTATATATGGCTTTTAATTAGGGGCTCTCCGATTCAATGATAGCCAAAAGTTTTTTTTTTTTGAGTAAGGAATACCTATAGTATAGAAATACGAGGGCTTTCCAAGTCATGTAGCCTATTCCATGTAACTGATGGTGATGACATTGGTAGTTTCTATTCCTTTATATAACACAAGAGACAAAATATTTTTCAGTTTTTATAAGGACATCTTTTATTGAGCCAACCGTGCCGTGACAGAGACGACAGAAGTCAACACATAAAACACCGAGTAAACGGATCTAATCTTGTATTGATTGATCGATACAAAATATGGATAAATGTTTAGGCGGTAGATGCGGCGGCAGCAGCAGCGGTGGTAGCAGCTGCCTCCTCCTTGAGGCGATCCTTCTTGAGTGGACCCATGAAGGCCAACTTGTCGGCAGGGGTCTGGAAGCGACCATGACCCATCTTGGATGAGGTGTCGATAAACTTCAGCTTAATCTGTTCCAGCGCCGAACGTTTGGTGTGGCGCAGCAAAGACTTGCGCAGAGTGATGACGCGCTTCTTGGAGCCAATGCAGCAGCCCTTGATCATGACGAAGTCGTTGTTGACCTCACCGTAGTGGGGGAAGCCACCCATGGGGGTAATGCTCTTGTCGGTCAAATCGTACTCCGTGGAAGCGTTGTTCTTGATGACCTGAAATTAAAAGAATATACATTAATCGACTGGCTACTAAAGCAAGGCAGTTGGTTTTCAAAATATGATCAGTCCTATCATTATAGATATCATGGTTTATCAAGCTTTTTTGTTTTTCGATGTCGTTATTTAAAAGGTTTTTATCATCATTGAAAGCGTTTGAGGTTTTTCTTTTTTTTTTATGCAAATGCGAAATTCTTACCTTGCCATCCTGGGTGTGAATGCCAGCACCGATGCGGTAGATTTTCTTGTTGATCTCGGTACGATGATGATAGCCCTTCTGACCAGCACGTGCCACAGTTGTGGACACACGGGATGGATGCCAGGCACCGATACAGGCGACCTTGCGCAGACCCTTGTGCGTCTTGCGGGGCAGTTTCTTGGTGTGCCAACGCGAGGTGACACCCTTGAATCCTTTGCCCTTGGTCACGCCCACACAATCGACCATCTCATCCTGGCCGAACACATTGCTGACCTGGATGGGCTTCTCAAGGTGTTCGCGCACCCACTTGACCTTATCCTCGATGGAGCCACCGTTCAGCTGGATCTCCATGATGTGGGCCTTCTTTTGGCGTTGCTTAATCAGGCGGATCTGAAGACCAAGGAATAAGTACATCGGTTAAAATCAAATTGGAATTACATATGTAGAGGACTGTGCGTGATATGGTTTAACCGCGCGCTCATCGCCTGAACGGCTGCGCACCGTTACTGGAATATATCAAGCATCGCCACCCGAAGGGCAATTTAATCTACGACGTTGCATCCATAAACTGTGCATCAACAAATCACAGCGCGAATGCTTTTTAGGCCAGGCGCACCGGCCGGCCGTGAGGCACAGCCGGCGCAACAAGACCAAGGACGTCGTGTATTTAAGGATTGAAGTCAATGATATGTATATTTACCTGCGAATGGGCAATCACACGGATGACCTTGCAGTAACGCAACATCTTACGGAAATCGTTCTCGATGCTCTTCTTGCCCAAGTCATCGGTCCACTTCTTGCTGGCCTTGGTGAAAGCCTTCTTCTTCTCGCTCTTGTACCTGATTGGGACGAAGTTTGGAGTTGGAGAATTAATACAGTGCCGTGCCGACTCTATCAATCGAGCGCCGTGTATCAAGTCTGTGCGGGCGAGAGACAAAACGGGAAGCACACCTCATCGCTTATTAAAATAGCGAGCGGAGATGACAATCTTCCATGACGTGCTCACTCATCAATTGGACACAATGGCCAAATGCTGCTCACACGACTTGCATTGATTTGAAAAGCTCTCTCAGCGAACTGATCGAAGAACTTTATGATTTTCATTCAAGTTAGTAAAAATCAAACTAAGAAATTCTTCACATCGCACACGCAGCTTTCACAAAAGTTTTGTAACTTTGCAACTATTTTCAGAAGGAAGGCAACAGTATGGTATACAAGATTTTCGACAGGGTCATTCAGATACCAAATTCTCATCATACAGAAGCAAAGAAACCAAACAACTTGTAACCACGTGTGCAACTCTTGAAAAAAGAAAATGGCGTCTGGTATTTAGGTACATACCAGTTCTTGTAGAAGCGGCGACGGCACTCCTCGGACAGATGCTGGGCCCAGACATTGACCAAAGCACGCAGGCCGAATGGAGTCTCAATGTAGCCGACAGCGCCAACAGCAATCATTGGCGGTGTCTCCAAAATGGTGACAGCCTCGACGACCTCCTTCTTGTTGATCTCTATATTACAAGAAATTTAAAAATCGAGGTTAAGCACGTGCGTGTCAATAAAAAAATCTTTATTTTTTAAATGCGAGTCAGTCCGCCCTAGTTAATTGATAATCACGGTTGATCATATGTGTTCTAACCATAAAATTTTAACTGTTCCTCATCATGGAAAATTGACTAGATATTATAAATATGACTTCTAATACTTACTTGATCCAGGGCGATCGGCCTCACGCACAATGTGCGTCATACCGGCTTTGTAGCCGATGAAGCAAGTCAGATGCACTGGCTTGGTGGCATCATCCTTGGGGAAAGCCTTAACCTTGCCACGATGACGGGATGAGCGCTTCTTGGGGTAGAAGGCCATAGAGCCATGACGAGGTGCAGAAAACTTACGATGCGACTGTAAGTAAGAGTAATGCCGGTTAATTGCTTAATTGATTGCGTATTTAGTTCGGAATATTTCAATTGAATTTCCGATTGAGGTTATGTCCATATGAAAATGCATGTCTTTAATGCACGTGTCAGCTATAGAACAATTTTTTGGCTGGCCCGTTTCGATTTTCATTTTTACTTTATATTAAATTAAATGTTATTACTATTTCACAATAATATTAATAAAATTTTGTTATTATATGTAAATGTATTTTTTTTTTAGTTTTCACAATGTCGGATCACTCACCATGACGTCCGTTCAATTCAGACGCTGAAATAGAAAGAAAGGAAATGAATCTTCGAAACGCAAAGTCGGCTACGCTTGGCATATGTAGTGTTGCCAATCATACCAAAAACGAGTGAAGTTGGTGTTGATTACAATATTCTGCCAGACGAGTGGCAGCCCTGTCAACTTGCGGCAATCTAATAATATTGACCAACACTTGTGTAAAAAATTGGCGCCGGCAATTTGTTGTGTTGTTTTATAATTTATAATACAATTTAATAAACATGAGAGCAATAACGGAACCAGATCACAGCGTATTGATGAGTGAACCCGTTAGCTCCTTCGCAATATGCGAAACTGACTTTGCATATAACCTAGTCTGCGTAGCCCAGCAAAAACATCTATCCTTCATACTTATGGGTCTGCCGGTAGGTAATAAAGAAATAAAGCAAAAGAATATTTCATAATTTGGCATTTTTATTGTTAGGAAGAGAACGGGACGTTTGAATGGAATCATGTGCAAGACATGGAGATACCGGATAAGGATGCACGATGTCACAGAATCGTCTTCTCGCCGGACACCTCGCTTAACTGTACGCCAAATAAAGTTACTGTGTGCGCCTCGATTGGCAAGTGCAATTTGACACTGTTTCACACTAATTTGAATGAGTTGAACAGCGTGCAATACCTGCGTGGACACAGCAACTACATCAATGACATTGCGTGGGTCTGCGATGGCGAGCTGCTGGCTTCGGTAAGCGACGATTTCACTTGCAAGTTTTGGAATATCTCAACGAATTTGGAGAACGTCATCACGTTTTGCCTTTCTTCGGCGGGTATGTCCATTAAGAGCCATCCAGACGATCCCAGCAAGGTGCTCGTGGCAGAGAAGCGCGGTAGGTAATACTTATCAGTTTGAGTCGCAGTCACTATTATAATATTTACTTTTAGGCATAATCCATCTGTATAATGTACGTAGCAAGCAAACAGTAGTCTCTGTCGAATCACCTAAATTTCCACTGATGTCCGCAGATTGGGCAAACAGCAATCGGCTTTTTGTAACAGCCTTGGCTGGTGGCGACATTGTCACTTGGGATTTAAGCCGTCCATTTGCACCGGCTGACATAAAACAGGTGCATGAAGACGGAGGCCGTATTGTACGCTTTGCTCCAGGTAGCACCGAGATTGCCATTGCCACCATTGGGCGGCCGGATCTTACATTGAAAGTCTTCGTGGGCAAATCAACTGTACCGCTTATTGAATCGCCTTTAAAGACGTACGGCGGTATGGCGTGGCATCAGCGCTTGCCATACATCTGCGCAGTGTCTGATAAAAAGTTATGTCTTTGGAAGGTACAAATTAAATAATTAAAATATCAATAAAAAGATTTTCAAACAGTGGAAATGCTTTTATTAATTCCTGTACTCACTGCCCATAAAATATTTATTTTGACTTAATGGATAAAAATGTAAAGTTAATATAAATAAAAATGGTTTAAGTTTTGAATCAAATTTATATTTTTTAAATAATTGGCTGAAGTGCCATCTAGTATTTTTGTTTCTTTCGTTTGGTATTTTTAGAATTTTGTCTAACGGTCACACTGGCTGTATTTATTTTGTAACCAACCAAGTAAACACAGATCGCAAAAAGTGCAAACCGGCTGTAAATCTAAAAACTTAAGATGTCTGCCGCTGAAACTCAGGTGTCCAGTTTGCCCATGCCACCGGAGCGTTACATCAGCAACTATACAGATGAGAACATTAGAAGAAATCGAGCACCGCGTCCGCCTCCACCGCCGTCGCAGCATGAAGTTTACAGTATGTTTGGCATTCAGTACAACAACGACGAGATGATACGCTCTCTCGAGTCGCAAAACATCAAGCGCCTGATACCCATACACTTCGATCGCCGTAAAGAGCTCAAGAAGCTGAATCACTCGCTGCTTGTTAACTTTTTGGATCTAATTGACTTTTTGATACTAAATCCCGATAGTCCGCGGCGCACAGAGAAAGTGAGTAGATCAGTGAGCAGACAATGTTAATTGAAACAATAATATTTATACGATATTATATTATTACAGATTGATGACATCAGTCTGCTCTTTGTCAATATGCACCACCTTTTGAATGAGTTCCGTCCGCATCAAGCGCGCGAGACTCTGCGCGTGATGATGGAAATGCAGAAGAGGCAGCGGGTAGAAACGGCTACACGTTTCCAGAAGCATTTGGAGCGTGTACGTGATATTGTTAATAGCGCCTTTGCAGCACTGCCAACACTTTACGATGACGATGAGCATGGCGGAGCGAAGATCAAAATGGAAGTGGATCCTCTGGAATCGAATGCTGCAGCCAAAAATGATCCCAGCTACCAGCATGATCGCATGATGTGCAAATTGGTAGATTCCATTGATTGATAGAATAACTGGAATACGCAAATGCAGCGGTGACACTTTGTTAGTCAACAACATATGCCTAGGCTAAGATGAAATATATAGATATATATAAATTGTACGTTAATTCTACGTGTTCAAAATACATTTTTCAATTTTATATTGTATATCTGAGGCACGCATTTATAGTTAGTTCAGGTCGATTACCTTCATATGTATTACTATTTGAAAGTCATTCCTGAAACGAGAAATGATTAACGTGTTATCCATATGATCCGTACTCGGATTTCGCCATGTATGACGACCTCATGACGTATCTCCTACAACAGTGATGCCTATTTAAGCATTTACGTTTATTATTATGGGTATTATATACTATTTACATGTAAGTAATTATTTAAACATTCACAGCTGCTAAGTCAGCAGGCAACGCGCTTATCACGCATTTACCTGCCCCCAAATATAATTTAACGTATGCTATCTTGGTTGCTACCATTTCGCTTATCATCACTTGTGGGCTGTCGCTGATTAGCAACACGTTGTCTCGGCTATGATGACTGGAGGATGCCTAGATATCTGCCTTCAGATGCACATGTTTACAAAAAGTGTTTAACCCATGAGTGTCAACGCATTCTTGGGTAGACGAGTCTAGGTGGCTGCGGTAGCGTGGAACCAAAAAAAAAAAAGAAAAGTCTGATTAATTATTTGAAATATTAATATTATAAAACAATATTTTAATAAATGTGGTATATATATTTATTTTATTTATTTATTAGACAGAGTTAGTAAAAATTTAAGCCAATTTATACTTAGGTACGATATATAAATCTTCCTTAATATGGACTACTTGATCTCTAGTTCAGCTTTGTGTCCACTAAGTAGAATTTTATTTTACTTAATAAAGAAATATGAGCTTAGACAAGAATTGGCTCGATTTGCTTTTATTTAATCAGATATATAACAATTCTCTTATTCATTAGAGAAATATTAAAAGCGAATACGGTTAATTCAATTTCAATCCATTCATAATCTTTATGGGAAGCTTGTGTAAGATTTGTTATCTTTGATAAGAAAGTGTTAATGATCTGGAAATGAATCTTCAAATTTTCACTACAAGATGTAATAAAAGCCCTGTGCCATCCAGAACACTTCGTCATTCGTAGGCAGACAACGCGTACGGCTGGAAGTGCTCAGAAATTGTGAAATAGAAAGACATCTGTGATAAATTAATATACTATAGTGCATGTGTAACTATTGACTGGGACATTTCAATTGACTTGTAACATAAATTACTTAATTTAAAAAATATTTTCTATTCTCTGGTCAAGCAAAATATTTATCAAGCAATAAAGCAATATGGGCGAGAAAAATGTGGAAAATGAGAATCGTTATAAAGGAAAAGGTACAAGCTCGTGACAATATACATATGTATATAAATTAATAAAAGAGATCATAAAAACCGTTCATACAAATTATATTAGTAAGAGCTACTAAAATGTTCAATTAATTTAAAATATATTTTTGGAAATCAACCTTAAAAATACTGAAACCAAAAAATAAAATGATAGACAATTATTTTAAGTGAAAAGTGTACAGTACTAAAAAAGTAAAAAAAGAAATATTAAATATGTATGTATATGTAAAAGAAAAATAAAGTGAATATTTAGTTACACGGTCACTGTAATTGTAAAATTTGGATGCTATAGCTCATCAAATCTCTAACCTCTTACTTAAAGGGTAAAAGAGTAATAGAGGATGACAATAAAACCGAGAGAACTTAACCAGAACAGTTTTTTGATAACATAAACGGTTATAAAAACAGATAAACAAATAAACTGATGAATAATAAAAAATATATTATTTTAAACTAAGAAGTGTAATAATACTGTAATATAATCCTTAAATAAACCGCAAGTAAAAGTGCTCCAGTCAAGACTGCTCACTATGGGACCTGATCAGTGCAAACAGCTGATATTCCAATAGTTCTACGCTTTCTTATTGCTCGGACACAAATAAACAATTGCACAAGCATACACGTGCATTGCAATTATTTGTCTAATAACTCTCCTCCTATATTCATAAAACTGTTAGAGCGTGATAACAATATTCATATAAATTTGCACAAGTCTCTAATAGTTGAAATACGTTTTTGTATACTTTGGAGGGAAAAAAACAAGCAAAAATTAACTTTTAAAATGGATTATAAAGACAACTACAAATTCAATTCTATTCTGCTCAGTCTGTTTTTCCGTATGTTCATATGTACATGTACATGTCTGTATGTTTGAACGCGTCGATCTCAGAAGATATAAGAGGTAGAGACATGATGATTTTTTCTAAGTGTCCATATACATAGCGCGGTTATCGGATTTATATAAAAAAATCGATAGCTCATTATTATAATTATTTTTTAAATAAATATATAATATAAAATGATAACTTCTACATTCTTGAGGCTGATATTTTTAATATAGATTCATATAGATATAGATTTTAAATATAGATTCAAGTGAATTTAATACAATTTCGATTTTCGTTATATTTTGGATACTAGCTCCACCAAACTCTCCAGTGAAGGCCATCTAATTGTGAATAAGTTGTAATTTTTTAAAAGGTGTCAAATATTCAATAAAACATCTTTTCGAGCATGAGGTCACAGATCAATTCGTATTTGCTCGTGCTCCTTACCTTTAGGTCCGGGCTATGAAAATATGGGAACATAGCTTTATATGCTTGCTTGGAGCCGGTATACGAAATATAGCAAAAATCAAAATTGTATATAGTTAGAGTAAATAGATATAAAAGGGAATAGCTGTAGATGATCTCCCAATATCAATGAGACCAGGTCCTGCTTTTTGTTGCGTACTGTGAATGAGCATTCTGCAATCGGTTACGCCCGACTGCAACGTTCTAAGAATATAAATAGATAGTAGATTTCAAGATTTAATTTAATTTTCAGACATCGAATCTGATGACGATATTGATGGCAATCCAAAGAGCACAGCGGTAACCAGAACTTGCTCTCCAGAGGACGAGCCCGCAGATTTTGATACGGCCATCACATCTGCGGGCTTTGGCCGCTTCAATCTCATTCTGCTGATCATCGCGATACCGGCGACCTGTGCGAATATGTTTGAGTCGACGACGATGTCGTACATATTGCCAATAGCCGAGTGTCATCTGCATTTGACGCTGACCGACAAGGGTATTTTGAATGCCTGCGCATATGCGGGCATGATCGTTTCCGCCATACCCTGGGGCTATTTGGCCGACACGAAGGGTCGTCGCATCGTCCTCGTCTATGGGTATTTGCTGACCTCGATTTGCGTATTTGGTAGCGCGCTGAGTCAAAACTTCGTCATGCTGGTGACGTTCAAGTTCTTTGGTGGACTCATGTAAGTAAGCTGGCGCTACCTACGATATTTATTTAGCTGGGAATTTACTATGTCAACTAACTGTCGCTACACAGTGTCAACGGCCCCTCAGCTGTGCTCTACTCCTATCTGTCAGAGATGCACGGACCCAAATACCGATCTCATGTGCTCTTGATTGTGGGCATGATTGTGAGTGCCGCCACTCTGCTGCTCCCAATGCTGGCCTGGCTCACCTTTCCCCAGCCCTGGGACTTTGTGCTCTTTGACAGTCTAAACAGTAAGTTGAAGATAAATATAGGCGGGAATATCAGAATATACCCCGCTGTACTAGCTCAGAGTGATTTTTATTTCCATTTTCAGTTCACAACTGGCAAATCTTTTTGCTGATTTGCGGCTTGCCCAGTCTAATAAGTGGTCTCATTATGTGCCTGATGCCCGAGAGTCCGAGATACTTAATGGGTCAGGGTCGCAATTCGGAGGCTCTGCTGGTGCTGCAAAAGATCTACCAGATCAATACTGGCCAGCCTAAGGATAACTATCCCGTGAGTGCGATTTCTAACAACAAAATAGGAACAAAATATATTAATATTCTGTGTATGCCAGGTTAAGGCGCTTGTCTTGGAGGGACCCAATCGTGCTGCCCAAAAGGGCGAGGCTATTTACACAGTAGAGGAGAAGCCAGAGGCTCCAAAAACTAATTCGTCGCGCAGCCTGCTGGAGAGCCTGCGCAGCGGCATGCAACAGATGAAGCCCATGTTCCACAAGCCACTGCTGAGCCTCTCGCTCCGCTGCTACACGATGCAGTTCTGCATGTTCCTGGGCATGAACACCATTCGACTCTGGCTGCCCCAGCTGTTCTCCTCCATGGCCGATTATCAGGAAGAGCATGCAGATGACAATGCCTCGGTCAGCATGTGTACCATTCTCGATTACAGCGTGAATCGAACAGCCGAAACGCTGACGAACTATCAGAGCGCCTGTGCTGAGGTGAGACTGTGCCCAATTCTTATCACTTTTAATCAGTCTTAATTCGAGCGAAGATAATTCGCTTATCAAGCCTCATCATTTACTCATTTACTCATTTATTTTGCTGCATCACTCTGACCTTCTCTGTTTTCTCTTCCTCAATTTAATCTCCATCTCTTTCAAAGACTCCAAATATCTCAATTAATATGTATTTGAACAACATCATCGTCTCCGCTTGTGGATTTGGTGGCTATTTCTTTGCTGCTGCAATCATACGTTTAGCGGGTGCAAAACGCATGTTAAGTAAGTAACATATGTATTTATATTTAGATAACATTTATTGAAATTCGAAAATAGGAATTCAGGATATAATGAAGGAGGCGTGGCAGACACCATAAATTATTTATATTCTTGATCAGGCTGACGAGCGGATGATGGCTACATCAACCATATCTGTCTGTCCGTCCACCCGTTTACCTGTCTATTCCTCCGTATGAACGTACAGCTCTCGTGAACTACAAAAGCTAAAGACTGCAAATTGTACGTTCACTCTTGTATACCATAAGCAGTACGAGCTTATCAAATTCTGTTTTTGATACCATCTTCCATTCTCTTATTATTCATAATGGATGATTATTGGTTTAATTTAATAAATACTACGATTTTGTAAATTTTAAATTTTTAATACCACAATCCGTTTAAAAAAATACGTATACACATATATTAAATACTACAAATCTTTGCTCTGGAAGAAGCGTAGAATGATTGGAATATCAGCTCATTGCAGGAGGCAGGGTATCTCGTAGTCGTAGAGCTTTCTTACTACTTTTTACTCTTACTACTTTTTACTGTGTTTAATTTTGTACATTTTTAGATGCATATAAAATAAAGTATAATCATCTTTCTATCTATCTTTCGTATAGCCTATGGTCTGTTCATCTCCGGAATTCTTGGAATAGGCCTGTATTGGTCCGTAAATAGTGTGATGACAATTGCCTTATCCTCTGCCTATGTCACTGTAGGCGGAATCGCTGTCTCGTCGCTTCTAGGCGCTGTTGTTTCGCTCTTTCCCACTCAGTTGCGGTAAGATATGCCGTATTCCCTATCTCTCCACCGATGCGATGCGATCAAATACCAATAAATGCATTTCATATATTTTTACAGCTCATTGGTAGTGGCCATCGCTATGATGTGTGGTCGCTTGGGCGCGCTATCTGGCAATCTGCTCTTCCCGATTTTAATACAGATCGGCTGTGTTCCGCCATTTGTGATGGTCGCATTTGTCATGCTGTGTAAGTTTTTTCTTTTTGCGCAATTATAATATGTAATTTATAATTATGATATGTATATGTATTATATAATTATGATACAAATTGTTGTTACTTATATATTTTGTATTCGTATATAATATGTTTTATATATTTAATTTTTGTATTTTATATTTTTATTTCCAGTTGCTGCTGTGCTGTCTATTTTTATTCCCAATCCAACGAAAGCGGTTTTCGCTTAAATATTTAATAGCTTTATTGTAGTTTTTAATTTTTCAAAAAAATATTGTTTAGGATATCCTGTATATATTGAATAATCGTAGTCTTTCCTCTTATGGTCTATATTTTGCATTTATAGATAACAAAATTGTATATTTGAAGGGTTCTTCTCTTCCGGCTATTTTAAAAGTGATTGCTTTAATTTAGTTAGTTATCTTAGTTTTTATATTTCTATGTATAACATGCTAATCTTATAATAAATGTACCTGTAATCGTAGACCTATAAATGATTTATTTACTTCTTTACATACTCGCATACTCAATATGTATATGTATGTATGTAAGGCTGTTCAATTCGTCCAAAATATTATTTTGTATCTCAAGTGTGTGGCCGCGCTTAGCACCGTTATTCATTTTCCCTATGCATACATTTAAATACATCGAGGTTGTTTAAAAACTATTGGCTTAGTCGTCCAAAATTAATTATTTAAAATTGAATTTAAAGTTGAAGGCATTTAATGTGAATTTATAGCTTAAAAATTATATTATAAATGAATTCTATTTGAGAATTTCTTTTGATCAACCTAATAACCTTGGTGTGTTTTGTGAAAGTCTTTTTCATTTTTCGTTAAGTTTTTGTTTGTCTATAATACTTGTATTTGGAAGAAATATGTTAGAATTAGCTGCCAGAATTTGCCTGTGGATGTATAGAAGAAAATATAAAATAAATATAAGCGTCCAAATCTTGATTTTACGGAGTCTTACATATACTTGTTTTTTTTTTTGTTTTTTTTTTTGTATTAATAATTGAATATATATGTATATTTTCGTTGCACAATATATTGCTTCTCTTATTTATTTACTTGTCTTTTTTTAGGATAAATTAATTTTATTTATTTTTAATATACATAATACATGATATATTTGAGAATCTGGTGAAAAACAAGAAGATTGAGTTTGATAAAGAAACACAGAAGTTTTTCATACCAAGGAATTCCCACAGATTGTTTCTATATATGCACCTGTATGAAATAGTGGCCCGATCTACCCAATAATATTTTCGTTACATATTTTTAAAAGCTATTGGACAAGTTTTGATTACTATAACTCCACTTAAAGTATTTTTGGTTGCGCCTCTATACAAGCGGATCCGCTGTGCAGTGGGCCGCTCGATCAGTCCGGATGATCTAGTCAACATCATGCTGGAATCGGAGGCAGCTTCGCGGTCATGGAGACCTTTGCCAAATTGAGAGAAGCAGAAGGCTAGTTGTTCCTGTTTAAAGTAAAGTTTAAAGTAAACTTAAAGAAAGAAACACTTCACTGACTACGCCGACATATTCTACCTATTCTATGACATATTAGGCACCTTTTAAGCTAATATATTAGGCTACAATTATTTTCAATTGAGTAAAGAATTTGTCCAAATAAGCCAGAAGTCTTATGTACTCAAACTGGCTAAGTTGAAAACCAATTTGTCGACTTACTTTGCATACCCACAATAAATAATTTGACCAGTACAAAACTTATTTCTGCATTATGAATTGTATATTTGAATATATACTATGAATATATATTATATTTCAAAAACCAGTTTTAGGGGTTAATTGGTGGAGAAGTTGGTGGCAGCTCCTTATCAAGAGGACCATCAGTCAAGGCATAGCAGCCCGATGCCAAGACAGCTAGCACAGCAGTGAGAAGTATCTGTGAGTAAAAGACACCAAAATAAGATTGTTATTTTTAATTGAGCAAACAATTTTTTTTTCTTACCAGTTTCATGTTGATTGTAGCTTCTTTTTAAAAACGAAGATATCATCCGGACTTATACCGTCCATTTTATACCCTTTTTGGGACTGCAACGAATCGAACTAGCTACGCGTATGCGTAATGTATCGATTTCACACCATAAATTTTCTTGACATTTTATCTGGCACGTCTGAAACGTATCATATTAGTCATTTACACTAGAACTAAATCATGTGGAACATCACATTTACTGTACTTCCAGAAAGTAATAACAATTTTCATGTGAGTCAATTTAAATATGAAAACACGTGAGGGGTATCCGAATTTTAAATTATATTTAGAATATACTTTAAAGTTTAAACAGATCTATAACACATCTCATAATTTTGTACGTAGCTTTATTTTGAATTTTGTTATATTTTCGATAACGGCTTTAAATATTATTTTAAATCTTAACATTGCAGGTCAGGTTCATGTATAGATAATATATGAACAGAATTTGTAGTTCATTCGCTGAATATTTCATTAATTTAATTTTTGCTTATATTTTTAAGAAAATTAAAATGCGTTCTCTGTGTTTCGTGGAATATAACTAATAAACTGTTCCATGCTGAACGCAACTAATTGGTGTAGATTGTACTTTTGAGTCCTGTCTTGTATGGGAAACCAAAAACTGATCCCCGTTTATCCCCCTTTGCTTGCATTCTAATAATATATGGGCACGTTCGCGATTAGTAACAGCGATTCCTTGCAATATGGTGGATCAACAATCGAAAAATTCAATCTGGATCGGATGGGACTTACACCAAGATTAACAAAAACAATGTGGAATACGAGATAAAGAAAGAAGTAGATAAGAAAATCAGTAACTTTTTTAGTTCTATTCAGAGATGTACATATATATATTTGGGTTTCTTAGAGGAAAATGCAAGCAGGCAAAAGACAGATTGTATCATTCAAGAAAAAATGGTCGGATCAATGCCATAATTGTTATATTTTACAGAGCAATATATTCATCGGATCCATTATTATCGAGTGTTTGCTTAAAACGAAAGAAGAAGAAAAAAAAAAAACCTTTGCTCAAGTCTTTTACCACGGAACGTGGCTTCAAATAAAACAAATTGAGGACAATGGGGACAATGGGGATAATGTTTAAATTAGATGAAGAAGATAATGACATATAAATTAGTAAGTAAAAGTAAGTAATTAAGTAAATGCAAAGAATAACAAGTAAGAAAGCTCTAGTCGAGACTGCTCAGTAAGGAAATCCCCTGAACCTTTCGGAGAACCGATATTTCTTATATAATATAATTCTTCGCGTCTTTCTGACGCGCACACACACACACACACACATACATAGACATACATAGGCACACACGCATACAGTACTTGAGTAAAAGTAAAAGCAAGGAGAAAAGAAGTGCAGAAGATCATTAAAGTTATCTATATGTATGCAGCAGTTCTCATTTGGTATTTATATTTAGGTAAAACGATGCTAGATTGCTCACAGCAGCAGAGAGCGTTCCCATTGCCCACTTGAAGCTCGACTGCAGCGAGCTCTACCTGCCGTCGGGCTCAACATTTGGGAGAGACAGTTCTTGAGTAAAAGTGGCCCTATATAAAGGGCAGCAGCTGCAGCATTTCTTCAGTCGTCCAGGCCTGGTGGGGGTCAACGCAATACAGTGAAGTCGAGTGTGTATAAGCATTAAAGACGTAGAGGAACTACGTAGAGGAATTACGTAATGGAATTACGTAAAGGAAATACGTAGAGGTTATACTTAGCGGAAATACTGGAAAGAAATACGTAAGGGAAATACTTAGAAGAAATAGACAGTGGAATTGTGCTAAATCGACTAAACTCGTCGCCCTGATCAAATATATATATACTTTGCGGGGTCTGCCACGCCTCCTTCTGCCTGTTACATAAATTTCAACAAATCCATTATACCATGAATTCCCATTTTCAATGGGTTCAGGATATAATAAATTTCTTTTAATTCCAATAACATTCTATTTTATGGTGCGGACCAACGGACAATAATTAAAAATGAAATATAAATATATGTATGTATATGTATATTTTTATAACCAAATTTTCAATGGTTACATCGCATAGTTTCGTGATTTACCAAAAGGAATAGGATATGTGTGCAAGAGAATAGTAACTTTCTGGGAAAACTATATAACTATATAAATACCAAAGGAATTGGCTGAATGAAAATGGATTCATTTAATCAAATTGCAACAAGATAAGATATTGATGCAATCAACAGATGGTGTTCTTCGCGGGCGCTCAAAACTTGATTTTCTGGAATGCCTCTTTAAGGGCGTGGCTTATCGAAAAATAACCTCTTATTTTCACATATTTAGAGCGTAAGCATCCAAATTTTGCAGTTAGGTTACTGTTAGCTCTTTCTAAGAACTGGCAAAAATGGTTTCTACGCCCATTAGGGGCGTGACAAATCGCTAAGTTCAAAACCAATTTGTCCTTTTACTTTGCATACCCACAATAAATAATTTGACCAGTTCAAAACTTATTTATGCATTATGAATTGTATATTTGAATACACATTATATTTCAGAAACTAGTTTTAGGGTGCAGTTCGTGGCTCTAGCTCATCCACCCAAGGGTCAGTAGCAGCAATACCATAGCAGCCCGATGCCAAGACAGCTAGCACAGCAGTGAGCAGAATCTGTGAGTAAAAGAAACCAAAATAAGATTATTAGTGAACTGATATTTAAGTGAACAAACAATTTTCTTTTCTTACCAGTTTCATGTTGATTGTAGCTTCCTTCTAAAAACGAAGATATCATTCGGACCTGGACCGTTCATTTTATACCCTTTTTGAAAGCATGACTGCAGCGAATCGAAATAGCTACGCGTATACGTAATACATCGATTTTACACTATAAATTTGCTTGACATCGAGTCTGGCACGGGCGAAACGTATTAGATTAGTTATTTATTAGATTAGTTATTAAATTAGTTATTTATCATGTGTGCTTCCAGAATGTAAGAACAATATTCATATGAGCTATTGATTTAACTTAAAGAAAGAATCATTTAACCAGAGCGGGATGAGGACTATGCCGACATATTCTAGCTATTCTTAGTCACTATTTAAGCTAATATATTATGCTTTATAGTAATATATTATTTTTCGCGATTATTATTTTCAATTAATCGACGATAAATCATCGATCAATCATTGTTCAAAGGATTCTCATTGTATTAATCTAATCTAATAATTATAAATATTAATGTAAGCTATGTATTAAGCAGATTCTATACTCTTGAAAAGTATGTCTACCTTGTCTATCCTTACAGTCTGCCTCTCCGTCTGTCTGTCTACCAAAATCAAGAGACGAAGAAGAATGACATTTGCATGAAACTGTAGAGAGTGTGCCCATTGGTCACTTAAAGTTCAACTGCAAACCTGGTGCCGAGCGACATAGTATCTTAGTGAAAGTTTATAAAGTATATAAAGGGCAGCCGCTGGAGCATTTCTTCAGTCGTGCAGTGAAGTAGTGTGTGTGATTGTCCAGCTAGGCTAAGACTTAGAAGAAAAATGTAGCGGAAATTCATATAGAAATTGCGTAGAAAAAATGCGTAGAGGAAATAAATATGGATAATACGTAGAATTACGGGAAGATACGTAAAAGAGCTACGTAGAAGAAAATAGTATGACTACCTAGAGAAAACACTCAGAGTTAATACTTAAATGTTTAGAGAAAATACCTGAACTTGGAGGAATTAGTTAGAAAAAGACAGCGTAATTTGTATGAAAGTAAGATGGGCATTGCACAAAACCTATATAATCATTTCTCTTTCGTGAATGAGTATACAAATGACTGTCCGATCACAGACAGAATCGCAATTGTTTAAATCGAGTATTATTATTGAAATCTAAAATTGGTTTTCAATATTAAAAAGAAATCAAATGGTTATTATTTCATGAATCTAGAATGCCTAAAGTTTACTTTCAAAATTTCTCGATTTTTTAGTTTTATGATTAGTAGTCGCGATATAGATGGCCAAAGTAGTAGCAGCAGAGGAAACTGCAGATTTTGAGACGGCCATTTCAGCATGTGGCTTCGGTATATTTAACGTTATAGTTGTTTTCTGTGCGCTCATGTGCTTAACAGCAATGGTATTCTCTTCCTCGGTCATATCTTATGTGATGCCAACGGCTGAGTGTCATCTGAACCTCAGCGTAATGGACATGGGAATGTTGAATGCGATGACCTATTCAGGTAATTGATATCGAATAGATATTGACTACATCTTCTAACAGACTTTTCTAGGCATGATTTTATCAGCCGTACCATGGGGCTTTGTGTCGGACACACTGGGTCGCCGCCCTGTTCTAATCTATGGCGGTTTCATTGATGGTATTTTTGTCCTCTGCTCGGCCCTAAGTCAAAATGCAATCCAATTGATGATATTTAAATTCTTCGATGGATTAGCGTGGGTATCAAGCTAGTCGTATATGATGTCCTTGTCCCAATTTTATCTACTACCTTTCTGCAGTATCTGCGGCCCCTTTGCCGTTGTAATAAGCTATGTGGCCGAGTTCCATGGCCAGAAGCACAGGCACTATGTAATGTTCTTTATCGGCTTATGCGTTTCCCTTGGTGCGATAGCACTGCCACTACTGGCCTACTTAATACTACCACGGCATTTGTTTTTTAAATTGGGAGCCATGAAGTGTAAGTAGAGCCCTTTTTCCGCCCGCAATGGTGTTCCTTGTGCTTTTAATTTTCCTTTTCAGTTCACACATGGCAGGTGTTTTTGGCTGTTTTGGCTCTGCCAACTTTTTTAAGTGGAATTCTACATATCTTTCTGCCGGAGAGTCCCAAGTTCCTTATGGCCCAAGGCCACTACAGCAAAGCATTAGAATCTCTTCAACGTATGTACGCAATAAACAAGCGCACAAGTCGCGAGGCTTATCCGGTAAGTTATCGGATCATCTGTAGTTGTATGATCTTATTCTAATATCGGCAATTCAGATCAAAAGTGTGAGGGATATTAAGCCAGAACAAGAGATCGAAGAAAATCCCTTATCGGTGATGCAGAGGTGCCGCAGGGCAAAGCTTATATTTTGTGAAGGACTAAAGCAGCTGAAACCAATGTGCAAACACCCTTATCTGGGAGTGTCCATTCATGTATATATGCTGCACTTTTGCCAACTTATGTGGTAAATAATAAAAATCATTTATTAACAGCTATTTTTTACGTCTGCATACAATACATACGAATAGTATGTAAAGTCTGATCTGTAATATTAATCTAAAATTATAAATTAGTTTAATATTGTATTTTTTATTATACCCTGAACCCATTTTCAATGGGAAATCAGGGTATAATGGTTTTGTTAAAATGTATGTAACAGGCAGAAGGAGGCGTGGCAGACCCCACAAAGTATATATATTCTTGATCAGGGCGACGACATAAGTTGATTTAGCCCTCTCCGTCTGTCTGTCCGTCCGTCTGTCCGTATGTTTGAACGCGTCGATTTCCGAAGATACAATAGCTAGAGACTTCAACTTTTTTTTAAAATGTCCGTATATAGCACGCGCATATCGAGTTTATCACAAAAAAAGGATAACTCATCCGATTATTTTTTTATCGATAAAAAACCTTATCGAAAGTCAATTATTAAATTATATCTCCTACATCTTTTGAGCAAATTTTAAATGTAGACTAATATGTACTTTATGGAATTTCGGTTTTTGTTATATTTTACCCCCAACCCCTATATCCACCCCCTCACCCTCACCTTTGTAAAAGGCGTATTTCAGATACTAGAGACTTGAGCTTCGGCATATACACGCATAGTAATGATATAATCACAATCTAAAAGTTTCAGGAAGAACGTACATCCACAAAAAAAGTTATTAAACAATTAAATTTCCATGAGAAGCCCACACTGCAGCCCATGCGTGTTTATGCGTGCGTGCCTATATGTGCCTATGTATGTGTGTGTGTGTTTCTTTTGTAAGCAAAAAGACGCGGAGAATTATTGAAATATCAGTTCTCCGAAGGGTTCAGGGGATTTTCTAGTCGAGCAGTCTCGACTAGAGCTTTCTTACTTGCTTTTTTTTTAAATTTATGAATTTCTCTATTTCATATTCAAAAATATTTTATTTATATTCCCTCATTCTCTGCCTCTGTACACTGATACTTGCAGTGTAAACTCGATTCGTTTGTGGATGCCAAAAATCTTTGCCACGATGCACGCCTTTGAGGTGAGAGGATATGCGGATCGGAGCATGTGCGCAGTGCTGAAGCACAATTCCCAATTGAACTTCACAAAAGAACAAAAAAGTCAGGAATGCGATATAGTAGGTAGGCGATCTGTTGGCCCAAAATTGCAAGCATTAAAATAATGATCCTGATCGTGCAGCATTATCAACCCGGATCCTACACTAACAACATCATTGTTTCTGCCATCGGTCTTCTGGGCTTTTTAATTGTTTTTCCCCTGCTCAGCTTTCAAGCATTCTCCAGCCACATGCTCAGTAAGATTTGCTCTATTTTGAAATTAAATTATGATCACACTGATCAGTTTGAAACTCTTTCTGCCGTTCCTTCCTGACTAAAGAAAATTTTCTGTTTTTTCAGAGATCAGCCTGTTCATTGCAACAATCCTTGTCGCTGGGCTGTACTTTACCAACTCTAGCCTCTCGACGCTGCTTGTCTCTGCATTCTATTTAATGGTCATGGGGATCTGTGCCTCCACTATTATGAATATGACTGTGGTATATTTTCCTACTTTGGTAAGGTATGTATGTCAAAGGGTCGAATTGAGTAACAATGAGTCGACTTTGCCTCATTGCTTGTAAGGGAGATGCTATTTTTATTTTCGCAGCAATTTAAATTATCACTTAGTCCATATTCTACATTCACAATCTTTTTATTGCCTCTTGTAGAACAATGGTTTTGTTATTAATTATGACATTCGGACGTTTGGGTTCGGTTACTGGTAATATATTACTACCATTATTTATCAAAATCAACTGTTGGGCACCTTTTGTTTGGCTCACTTTTCTAATGCTGCGTAAGTCTAAAAATATATTTTCTTACATGAATCTGTAAATAATGTTTAATTTTGTATTTTTTGTAGTATCATTTGTAATGTCCTTGTTCCTGAAAGTTAATATTAAACAAGCACTCAACTGACAACAATTCATTAATAAAATTTAGTAAGAATTTGTAATAATATTTATTCGTGGAAATCTATTGAGAACAAGTAAGAAGGCTCTAGTCGAGACTGCTCGACTAAGAGATACCCTCTAAACTGGTATTCTAATCATTCTGCACTACTTTTATGCACACATACATACATACACATGCATCCACACACACGCATGAGCCCGCGCTCTGCTAATAGCAATATTATGAGAATTTATTTGTTGGATAATTTCTTTTGTGGACGTACGATCTTAATGAAACTTTCAAAACGTAAACATAACGTTAAAATGTGTGTACATTCCAAAGCACAAGTCTCTAGTACGTGATATACGTTTTTTACGAATTGGTGGCGAAGGGTGCGTGGTATCCAAAATCTGTAAATTGCAAAATGTGTGTATTCGGCAATTGCATATACATAGTAAATATGAAGTCTCTATGTCTAATAGTGTTCAAATTAGGTTGAAAAGACAATATAAACTTATCGATTATCATCAAATTGCAGCTCTCTAGCTCTTATAACTTCTCAGATCGACGCACTCATACAGACGGACGGACGGACAGATGGACGGACAGGGCTATATCGACTCAGCTCTTCGCCCTGATCAAGAATATATATACTTTATGCCCGTTACATACTTTTCACAAAACCATTATACCCTGATTGCCCATTTTCAATGGGTTCAGGGTATAAAAATATAGAAGATATATCATATTGACATCTCGCATTATTCTTTCTAACTTCGCTACAAAAGCCAAATATCCATTGGGGGAACAGATTGTGGTATCAATTTGTATACAAAAGTATTTATTAATCAAGTGTGCTTTATTAAAGCTAATTATATTTCAATCATGATGACAAAGTAAATGTGTATTTATTCCTTCTTCCCGTCCTCGAAGCCCCACTTAAAGTCCAGACCACAAGCAGCTTTCACATGCTAATTATATTTGTAATGGTTCGCAAATTGGATTGAGTATATACATACATAGAGTTTTTTCTCTGATGGGTTTTTTTCAACATTTATTAAACTGGGAAATTTAGATAATTTGTTTAGTCATGTATTATCCACTCTGATGCACTCGACCGAAACTCTTTTAATTATTTTCATTTGTCTTAAATTAATGAGCACATGCCAAAATGAATTCCGATTACGCTTGAGTAAATATTAATATACAATATAAAAGAGTAATAAGAGAGGAGAAGGGTTTTGTCTTTTGTGACAGTTTTCCTCGAAGTGTTGGAGTGAGTTAAGTCAATAGAAACTTATGTTCAGTGCCATTAAATGGAAATGTAATCTTAAGTTTCACTTATTTAAACAATATTTAAATTCATCCAAGATTTTTTCACAAAGAGAAGAAGAAGAAAAAACCCATTTCTGTTGTTAAATTGCTCATATTTCTTTTACTCTTCAAATTCTCAGTTCAATAAAAGATGAAAAGTGTTGAAAGAGCGCCGAGCAATCAGCTCCATTCCAGCCATTTCACAGGAAAGCCCTTTCTCAGTCATCAAAGCAAAGGCAATGGTAATTGACACATGTTTCCATGTAAAAGTCACCAAGTGAAAGTGTTCTTTGCCGTTCCACTCGCTTGGTTGGTATCGAAATTAATAGTTTGGGATTTCCATTAAAATAAATACATAGATTGTCCAGCTAAAGGCTTTTCTCAAAGCTATGTCAAATCAAGGACATTTATTTAAGCATTTCAGAATGAAATAAAAGCTATAAAAGTTTTCGGGACTTACATATTTACTTGCTTAATACGACTTTGTCCAATCAATTGAATTAAGAAGAGTATACTTCAAAGATTTTTAGTCATTCCTACTAATTTTATTTATCTATTTATTTATTATAAAGTTGCATTTACTTTGCTATACTTATCTTAAAAACTCTTTGATATATTTTGTTCCCTGATTCCAGCATAGATATAATAGGTTTTAAGAGTTTGCTCTGAATTAATGATTTGATGGCCGAGAGTAGAGTCAAAAGTGAGGAAGAACTTTATCGGTTGCACATTCCTTCTCTGTGGAAACGTACATATAGGTTGCATTAGACTAATAAAATATTAATACTCTGAAACTCGCTGAAATTATATTTGTAAAGTACAAATTCTTGTTCTGCGTTAGTACTGGATGTAAAAAAAGAAATTGAAATCCGGAATAGTTGCAATAATATATAATATGTTTTATAGTTCAACCATTTTATTTAATCCTTGTGCTTATAATGCATACTTAATATCTTTATTAGCATAAAAAAAAAAAAACGTAAATTATGATTTATTATGCTGCCAAATATCTGATTGGTAAATGTGTATGTGTGTGTGTGCTAGCTATAACATTAACAGCAGAACAACCAATGCGCATAAATTTTACATAATAAACATGTTGGAAACTTCATGAATATAAACAAGAGAGCAAATGTGTTAGGGCGGGATAAGATATGTAGGTGTGTCTGGATGGGTGCGAGTGTGTGTCTGTGTGTGTCTATCATAGGCCGCAACACAGCAAATGTATGTCATAAACTAGGCGCAAAAACAGGAGTGCATATGCCTGCGTATTAAAAAGCTAGCTCTATTCGCACACACGTGTGTGTGCGTGTTTGCGTCGATGTGTGTGTGTGTGTGTGTGTGTGTGTGGAAGATGCATAAATGTTGAAATGGCCAGTCGTAATCTGAAATGCGCAAATACATGGACACACTCACTTGCAGAAAGAGACACAAGCACATAAATCGTTAGGCGTACAGGCGAGCAATGAAGTAGACTCTCAAACATTTGCAGACTTCAGCCAACACAAATACAAATGCAAGGGCAAGTCACAAACAAACAAGACACTTGTACATCCCACACATTGGCGCTAGAGCACGGCCCACTGTCCTCTATAATGATTACAGGTCATTCATCATATCAACACGCAGCATGAGAAATTTATTTGCCTCAGCCGCAGCCTAAACAACGCCGAAGCCGATGGCAATAAGTGTAAACACCAATGGCAACAACAGCAACAATGATGCTAGTAAATTGGAGAGCATTGGCTCGCGCACTCTCTCTCTCTCTCTCTCTCATTCTTTTCACGCCTGCAATAAAATGTTGCCAACTCCATAGCAGCATGCTGCGAACTCCTTAGCAACATGCTGCCCGCCATTTATTACTGGCGTCTCTCAACAGGTTGTGCTTTAATGTTGCTAAGCCCGTGCCTCTGCAAGGCAGATGTTGATGTTGCGTTGCTCATGACTACGCCGCTTTGGCAGTTGCGGCAGACATTTTGTAGTCGCAATATGGAGCGCAGCAGTCGTCGGCAACACTCTTAGCTCTAAAGGTCGCGCGCGAGCACGGCATCCTGTAATTGTATTTCGCTTTGCAATTGTACTTAAGTGAATGTGCGTTGTTGTTAATGTACATACCACGGGTTGACAACAAACGAAACAAAAGATTTAAGCAACAAAATAATAATAAAGTTATGTAAATGCTGAAAATAAATTAATTAAACGAATTCAGTGCATTTTTAAATATATGCTGTGGTCTTTAAAATGTACCGTTAATTAAATAAAAATATAGGCAAAATATATTAAAACCCAAAAGTATAATTATTCAACTGCAAATCCACAATTATCATTGGTGTTTTATAATTATATGAAATATTAGATTAGATGAAAAATAAAGCTAACCATTAAAAAAAAAAAAAAAAAAAAAAACAGTGTTATGAAATCATTAAATATGTAAAATAAATTACTTGTGAGTAAACAAGTGTCAATAAGTGTGAAAAAAATAGAATCCCAAAATTATTTATTGAGTTTCTAAGTATTATTTAAGTAGATTAAATTTTTTGTAGTGTGCTGCTTTAAAAATGATAAGAAAGTAATCAACTTTTTAAATGTAAAATATTTCAATGTGTGTAAAGAAATTAATTAATTTATTTTCGCTGCTCTATTGAGATTTAATGTTGTGCCATAACTTAATAAAAATCGGAATTAAAATATTAAAATATTTTAAAGAAAAAAGTTTTAAAAAAATCTGAATTACAAAAATAATAGTGACGGCTGTGTAAACGAAATATTTAATAATTAATTGAATTCAAAAAAAATGTCAACAAGCGCAATGCGTCACAGCGACCCCGATATTTTGTCGATTTTTTTCGGTTCATACTACGAAAATAGTTATTTGCCACGCCCAGGTAGTGGGATGGCTTAAGTATTCATAAAAGCCGATTAATCTTTCGCCCACACATACTTTCAACAGAAAGCACAGGAGTTGAGCATAGAACGGATAATTAAGCCCCGGCAAAGTGGCATTCACAGCTCCTGCTTCCACTTTTGGAACTCCTCCCCCTGTAGTTATCCACGTCCTCTTACCTACGCGGGCACTCATATAGCGTTTGGAAGTGCAGTGAAATAAATTGACGCAACCAACGATTAACGGTTCCCCCTCTTCGAACGTCCCTCGCTCCACTCGTACACAAAAGATAATGTCGGAAATTGTGGATACGGAACTGCTGGTGAACTGCACGATTCTCGCCGTGCGTCGCTTCGAGCTGAACAGCATTGTGAACACAACGCTGTTGAATAGCCTCAACCGTACCGAGGTGGTCAGCCTTCTATCCGGCATCATCGAGAACCGAGATAATCTCGGTAGCGTCAACGAGGCAAAGTAAGTTGTGAATGACGAGGGCCGTGCCCATCGCACAGACAGAAAGACGGACACACATTGTCGTGAAGTCTTAATTTACCTTCCAGATCTAGTTCCCATCTTGATAAATGTTAATTTAAATGACTTAATTTCCAACTAGGCTCAGTTAGATTTATTATATTATATATGTATTTATATTTATTTCTTTATACCGAGTAGAAAACAAACTGCAATTTAAATTGATGACATTGTGAACATTTACCAATAGTATAAATTGTTTAATTTCTTTATTTAAATTTTTTAGATTCATTTTGTAAATTATTTTGCTGTTCCCAATACTCAATTACTATTATGAACGAAATAATTTAAAAAATTCATCTAAAGACTAATAATAAAAAAGCTTTTCTACGAAGTCCTCGAAGTTCTTGATATTATGTCGAAAAACACATTGGTTTTATTGAAGCTGTAGAGTTTATTTGGGTAATACATACTTATATACTTGGGCATAGAGGATGCCTACATTACCCTTAGTTTTTAAAATGTAGAAAATACAGCTTTCCCGATTTGCCATATTCCCCACGGGCGTAGATGTTTCTGTGTGTATGTGTGCCAAATTTCAAGTGTCTAGCATTCATGTGGACAGACAAAAAAAAAACTATAATAAAATATAAAAGTCAACGACTAAATAATGACAACAAAAAATGGCACAATACGATTTAATGAACGAATTAAGGCAGCCGCCAACAATACAGAAATCTATTGTAGCATTGAAAGCAGATGTTAAAGGCACAGTCATCCCACACTGTCATGGACAGCATTATTAAAATGAATATTTCATGAATATTCGATATGTTATGGGCACATCTGTTAGCCGAATACTTAATCGGTTCCTGATGCATTCAATGCATATTTATAACGATTGATTAAATAAAAACTGCCAGCAGCCATAAAAAAAAACTGTCAAATGAAACTAAAATCGTTTTTGTTTTGGGTTTCATTATTAATACAAATTAATTGAATATAAATAATTGATGAATACGAGCTCTTTACGAAAAATAAAGCACAATTTTCGTAAATATGTTTTTGTACACCCCTTTGTCTAGTGAAATATTTTATTAAATTGACTATGCTAAGATAAATGTACATAAATGGCACATTTATTTTATTAGTAAAAACTATTTGTAGCATAATTTACCTGATGCGATTTTTTTAAATATCGTTTATTCATGCAAATTCTGTGTTGGTCAGCTAACATTTTGGGTGCATATAAATAAATATTTAAATAAAATTCTAGAGAAATGTTAAATTAAAAATTGCTGATAAAGTTAACATTCCACAAAAACAAAGAATTTAAGCATATATCGTTGCTTGATTATTTTACTAAGCTGAATTAGTTGTAGTACTTTAATTGATTATTCTCTTTAGGTCGTATTTCCAATTATAAATTAGCTCAGCTCTAAGCTAAAATTAAAGTTAGAAAAACTATCAAAAAAAGCTAGTAGGTAAAAAAAAAGCTAACGAGCTTGCCTTGAAAACCTTTTATTTAATTTAGACTCAAATGCTGTTACAGAAATGAACAATTACTCACCAAAAGCAAGCGAAATCAAACATTTGCTGAAAAGTGCAAACAAAATGACATAATTATTTATTGTTCTACGAGAAAAGATAGTGCAAATACAAGTAGTGAGAAAAGTGCACGAATAAATGTTGACAGAAGCAAGAAGGAACCTCGTAGACAAGACTCGACAAGTCTACAACTTGAAACTGGAATGGGACCATTTCCACACAAATTCACGTCAACATATAACAGATTAAATTTGCAAAATTTTACTTGTTTTCTACGAAAAAGTGTTTGCTATTTAGCTGTGCGCCTGAAAATATTATTTGAAAAACAAATTTGCATACGACAGGATTCGAGCTGTGTGTGTTGGATCTCTGAAATTTCTAGGAATTCTTGACGAATTGTCTCTAAAATTAAAACACAATTTATTCGTGAAGGACTGCATGGCTTGAAGTGCAATATATAAAGATGTGTTTTATGAAAGTCTAAGCCAAAGTAAATAATCTAAATTTATCTAATTGAAGAATAGGCTTAAATACTCTGTTTGATGTACAGTGTTGTTCGATGAACCCATCTAGAAGCCATATATCTTTAAGCAGACACAATACGCCGTAAGGACTCAAGGCAGCCATTTGAGAGATATCATATTCCAAAAGGAATGTTATCTATCTATCCACTAATGAAATGAAATAATAGTGTGTGCTTTTCTTTTATGTAAAATAAAAGACATGGTTCCGTCGAATATTCGCAAGCCTCTGTTCAATTATCATTAATACGCTCTTTACTACATTAAACAGACAATTATATATTCATCAATTGTTACATGTATTCGATATGGGACAAAGTCTCGTTACCCTGAAAAACATTTTCCTGCATACTTTGCCTACTCAATTAGCCAATGTGTTCTAATTATCAAGCAAATTGTTTCATTACACAAGTCAAGTCTCTGTGTGCACATAAATTTAATTAGTACAGCGCTTCACACGTTAAATCTTTCCAACTGCTCCGATCCAAATAACTTTTGTGACTTTACTTCATGTACTTTGGCAATTAAACCTTTCAATGGTTCAATACAAAAATCTCAAGGCACGTTTTGTAAAACTTTTCCTATTATGCCGCTTTGTATGCAGAGAGCGAACAACAATATTAACAATGTGCTCATTGAGTGTGCCTGGCTAGCAGATACTCACTCATTGCTTTAGTATGATACGAGAGAGCAAAAAACTTTTCAAGTTCAATTAAAAGTTTAAATTATATGTATGTATATGTATATGTATGAAAAACAATGAGTTTTTGCTAGACATACATACTCAATGAATCTGTATATATAAATTACATGTTTTGAGGTTTTCTTTATCTGTCCATATCACACATAGACAGCAAATAGATATACTCTCTGGACATTTGTGTGTACATCACATGCAAATTTAAAAAGCTTTTATCTATGTAAACCAAGTGCAATGGTCCAATTAAGTTCAAATGCAATCAAATTCGTATGTAAATCGAATTAAATCAGTTTTAGCTCAGTTAAATGAAATTTAAGTAAAAATATTCATTGGGATAGCAATAGAAGATATTTTTAGAAAACTTTGATACTATAAGGGTTACACATATTTATTGTATTTATTTCATTTTATTATATTAAAAAACCAGTAGTTATACATATTTTATATACAGAAAATACTTATATTTTTGTATATATTTAGATCAACCATATTGTCACTCCGTGTTCAAGTTATAGAGCTAAAAGTCTAAGTTTTTATTTAATTTAATTTTATTTTTTAGTTTAAGTATGCTAAACTATATTATATTATTAACTAAACTAAACTATATATGTAGGTATGACTTGATCGCATACAAATACAATTCAAACCACGATAGGGGCGCAAGTAACATATGTTTAATCCTAAACTCTCTAAATAGTCTCCCTTACTGTTGCAATTAAATATGCATAGTTAATAATGTCAGTCTGCCACATACTAATATACCCTGTTGCGACTTTTTCAATGGGCTTACAGAAGCTGACCTGTCCAAGGTTCAAATCTCCAGTTGTCAACAGGCACTTCGGTCACCTTGTACCTTTATTACCTCGTTAGCTAACTATAATTAAGTAAAAGCTGGTCAACAACTAATTAGAGCTCGTAAAAGTATTTTTCTCCTTGCAAGAACTGATCTGAATGAAATTTAATGCAAATTGCAAACTAGCTGTAATGGATATTATATTAACTTTTTCTAATTAGATTGTAGGGCTTAGATCTTGCATTTGTCACTACTGAAATATAGTATATACATATGTGTATATGTCTTATCTTTAATATATTGTGACGTGATATTATTTTATAATCTAGCGTCTGTTAGAATGGCAGGCAGAATGAGGCATGGCAGAAAGAGAGAGAGAGAGAGAGAGAGAAAGAGAGCGAGCGATTATATTGCAGGTATATGGATATTTTAGCCACTTTATTTTTGGTCACAATATTTAGCCGTGTCAAACAAAGGTGTTAGCATTTCAGAGTGACTATAAGCTGGGGATTTGCCTTATGCGAAAATTCGCAAATTGCTTTTCAGATGACATCCAACTGGAGAGAATTGTGCCACGAACAATAATTGAATTCAGTGCGAGAATCTTTCCAACTAATCCCACACAGCACAAGCTTCACAAACAGAACATTTAACAACAACTAAAATATGTTCGGGACAAAACTTTCATCAGTTAGCCCACAGAAAAAAAAAGTCGGAGGTTCTGGTCAGCAGTTGCTGACTAGGAGATACCCAGAAAGTCCACGCAATTACCTCATAGAAAAAATTTATATGTGGCTGTCCGTGGCATCTGCACCACCTAACATCCCGGACTCGCCAGCCATTTGTGGTGAAATGACAAATTCCTAACGAGCGCTTCAATTGAAAAATTTTAAATTTTATGGAAAAGAGAGAAGTTGTAGAATACTTCAATTTATCGAGTTCCTATAGTTCTTATAGACAGTACAAGTTGTATATGTTGTTCAAGATTATATATATATTATAATCCACATTTTAGCATATGTATTATTTTCAATGGGCTCATTTTTGGGATTTATTATACTCATTCACGAAAGTGAATTGAGTATATTGGTTTTGTGCAATGTCCGTCTTGCTGTCCGTCCGTCCGTCCGTCCGTCCGTCCGTCCGTCCGTCCGTCCGTCCGTCCGTCCGTCTGTCCGTATGAACGCAGTTCATTTCGGCGCTATTGAAGCTAGAGACTTGAAATTTAGAACACATACTCGTGTATAGCTCCCATTTATAAAGTGTTAAAATTTTCCCGATCCGCCCACTAGGGGCGTGGCAAATCGGAAAATGCATTTTCCGATATACCAGAAAGCATGTTAGTTGAAGAGCTAGAAAGCTGAAATTTGGTATGTAGGTCCGCGTTGACCACCCAAGTTCAACAAGCTATGGCGGATATATCTCCGCCCATTGGGGGCGTGGCAAATCGGCTAAAACTGTATCTCTTAGAGTTTTAAAGCTAGAACGTTGAAATTTTGCATGTGAGCTAATGTTATGATTCTATAATGACTGCTGAAAAATTGATATGTCTACGGCCACTAGGGGCGTGGCAAATCGGATCTGAAGATATAGTGATTTTCCCGATTTTGCTATATTTTAGGCATTATTGATGCTAGAGACCTGGAATTCGGTATATATATGCGGGTTGACCACCCAAGTCCAACGAGCTATGGTGGATATATCTCCGCCCAAAGGGGGCGTGGCAAACCGCAAAAGTTTATATCTCCTAAAGTATAAGAGCTAGAAGCTTCAAATTTGGATAGTTGTGTTACTGGTAACCTTCTCTATCGATTCCCTAAAAATAATTTTTACGCCTCTTTGGGGGCGTGGCATATCGAAAAATACCCTGTAATTTTCACATTTTTGGAGCGTAAGCATCCAAACTTTACAGTTTGACTAACGTTAGCTCGTTCTACGATCTGGCCAAAAATGAGATGTCTACGCCCACTAGGGGCGTGGCAAATCGAGAAAAACTGCATTTTCTGCAGTACTAGAGCTAAACTTATATACTGAATTGCTGATGGGATGTGAATGAGTATCCCGCAGTCGGTAACGCCCGACTGCAACGTTCTTACTTGTTTTGGCTTGACTGTGTGCATGCCAAGTGGACGTTCTTTGTGGAGACTTTTCGGCTTTGTGAATGCGTGTGGTCAGCGGCGAGCCTCAACTACCCCAGCAAACGGTCAGCTGACTACCTGAACTGTGTCTGTATTAAGCTCATTATGCGCTATGTAGGTGGCATGAGGCTTAGACGCAATCAACGTGTCAACAAATGAAAGCATTTGCAACTTCAACGTGCCCCTGGAACGTGTCGAACATCAGTTGAGAGCGCTTTTATAAGTGTGTCGCTCTTTCCATTTAACGGCTTTAACTCTATGTGAAGCATGTGAAATTGAAGTGCACATAATGCGCAAAGATTGTTGGATTTAAAGCTGCTTGAAGAAATTTTGTTCTGGCATTTTTATGTTTATGACTTTTCATGCGCTTATTGATTTTGATGCGCAACGAACGACAAGAGTCGGAATTTTGTCCAATGCCATTCAATGATAGTCTTTGGTGCTCGATATTTGCTGTTTTTATGGCCGGTCCCCGAATCCAATCACAGTTTATGCGTGCACATAAAAATAATTTAGAGTACTTCAAGCAGAACACACTGTTAGCAGAGGCCAACCGAGGCTAACTGTTTGGCTTTGCGCCTGCACAATAACAAAGCAGAAACAGCAGAAGGACACAAAAGGATAACTCGTTTCGGCCAAATGCGTGCGCTTGTAGCCAAATGTTAGTCCAGCAAAAATGTCAGAATGTGCTCGCTCAAATACTCTTGCAATTATTCCACTTACTTATTCTGCTACCCACTTCAAGGCTGACAAAGCGCCTACTATGTCCCTAGGTATTCGCTCTCTTGGCTTCCAGCCAGAAATTCGCATATGACAAATTTTTCAATTACGTTTTTTTTTTTTTTTCTGTCTGTACATTGTCCGAAAACCGTTTTCTGTTTAAATGTGCTTTCCTGAATAATTGTCCTAATGAAATTTGGGTAGTGGTAGAGGTCAACAGCTGTGTATTACAATGATAAGTCAGCTCCGTAGAGTATTTCTAGTATATTCTAGACTTTTAAATACCCTCTATTATCTTATAAATCAAATATCCAATTACACCTATTATTTATAATACACATACATAATATCCTAAAGATTTTTCTTATTAATTATTAACTCTAGTTTATATTCATACTTTACTGAATTTGATCGAATTCATACTTTATCCGAATTACATTTTTACTCTTCTCTTATCTATGAAATACGTTAACTAGAGGATGATCTATCTGAACATTGTCCACTCAATAAATATTAGATTTTCTTGTACAGCCACGAGCCCTAATTCAGTTTATGGCTTGCTTTGCCCTAAATACCTAATTAAATTGAAAATGTCACAGGCTATAAATACATTAGTGACCATTTTATGGCAGCAATGTTCATAGCTCGTTCGCTCTGCAACGCTTTGTTCTGTGGCTGCTCAACACTTCACTGACAGCACAGCCAGTTTCAAAGGGAAAAGCCAAAACAATGAACTGAATGAAATCTCGGCCATAAATCCAAATTGAAATGGGGCAGATTTGCATTGCTAAAGTAGTGGGAGAAGTCTCTGGACGTGACCCAAAATTTGTGTAGATGCTGCAAGCAAATAAACAAACAAGCCCATATTAGCACGCATATGCGTAAAAGCTCATTGTTGACATACCCTGTAATCACTGAAAATGTGAAAGTATGGTATATATTATATTGAATATTTATATTAGAAATGTTTAGGATAGAATAGATATTAAAGTAAGGTATATGTGTAATGTAATAGACAGAGGAAAGCGATATATATGTCCTTGATCAGAATCCACAGACCATCAATCGATATATCGGTTTGCATCTTTGCCTGCACTCATCGATATCTGTGACTTTGCGTGGAATTTGAAATATATATGAAATAGAGTATACAATATTCCTCGTTTCCTTAAACTTATAAAATCAGTATCTATCCCTCATTGCCTATTCTCTATATTTAAGCAGTTTTAGATAATAGAGCTTTCGGTCTATGGGCATGTATTGCCTCCATGCTGCGCTACGATGAGTTTACGGTAATTGCTTCCTGCATATATTCCCGACGAGAATAGGCTATTTGCTTTTTTTTTTTTTTTTTTGGGGCCTGGTTGAACTGTCGATAATAAAGGGACCAGTGATGCGATCGAGTGGCCATGATTCTGACAAGGCAACTCGTCCCCGGTCATTTGTCAAGCATCGGTGAGCATTAAAGGATTGCCTTATCAGTAAGCGGATTTCGGCGTAATGTATTTTCAGAATTGATTGCTTCTGTGCCATAATATTTAAAGCATGCTTGCATTAGAATCTAATTTTATAGAGCTAATAAACTAAACAGTTGCGCTGATTTACTATAGGATTATTTTATATTTTATTTTCTAAGTCTTTAATCTTCAAGGGCTGGAAAGAGAGAGAGAGAGCCAGAGTGTTGTAAGTTAAAGTTCCCTTCACTTTAAAGTAGCTCCATTTATGAGCAGCCTGCCATTCCCTGTTTGTGCTCAAAAGTTGAATTGATTTTAGATTCTGCTGCCAAGGACTGGCTTGAGCTTGTACATAATTTTGTGCTGGCTTGTTATTATCTATTTGGCAACGTGACTCGCAACTTTTACATCATGAGTTGGCCACCTTACTTAGCGAGTGCTGCAACTTTTACCGTTACCATTAGCAACTTTACCCTTAGTACCTTTAAGGCAGCGCGAACTTGAAGTTGCGGTTGCGAATGCAGTGGCTATGACAGCAACTGCGACTGTGACAAAGGCACTAAACCGCAAAACCTCTCAATTTACGCATGCAATATGAAATATACGACGTAATGTAGCAAACGTTGGCTGCAACAGAAGTTCATTTCAAATGCGGCTGCAATATCTGCATTATTATTATATCTGGGAGCATAGCAAACTATTCCACTATGTATTTGTTGCGAACCCTGTCAAGCTCTCATGTGGCCGACAGCTATGTAGGTGCTAATTTAATGCCGTTGCGAGGGAGCTATTTAATTGAATAATTTGCACCATAATGGGGGTAATTTGCTGTCGGCAGCACCTGCGCCTGCCTTCCCCACAATTGTGTATAATATACGTGGCACACGTCACCGCAGGTTGCACTATGATTAACGTCAACTTCCCTTTTGACCGCGATTCTCTTCAAGCGCTGAAAGGTAGGCTACATTATTTTGAAAAAATGCTTGCTCATTTGGCTTTTGACAAACAATATCGATTTGTAAACAACTTGTCAATTCAAGTTTTCTTTGACAGTCAGGACCGTTTAACGTCTTGCAGTTTGCACATGCACAAGTACTAAAGTTGCGACATTTCTATGGATTTTTGTTCCCTATCCATTATTAAATAGCTTTTAGTTGACATAAACTTTAAGCAAAATGAAACCAGAAAAAATTTTAATGTAAATAAATTGTACAAGAATTACTTTGAATTTATTGAAGAGAATAAATTAAAAATTAAATATTATAAGTTCGATATTATATTATGTTAATTTTAATATTTAGAGTCACAAAGTTCATCCACTCCAACAGACCAACTATTTACTGACTTTCTTATATATGTACATATATCTAATAGTTATTATAGCATCTTATACGCATTAGCATATTTCCGGAAAAATATCTAGAGCAGAAGGATATGCTCTATTTACGTTTTTAAACCTGTAGCTGACAAATAAATTTATTCAGATTTAAGAAATGCAATTCCTTTGCAATCAGAGCAGTTTCTTTTTTGTAACATTCTGGAATGTCAAAAACATATGAAAACTTGGCACTGAGGCTCCACGATAGTTTATATACAGGATATTCGTGTTGCTTTTTTGGCGCCTTGGCTAAAATTTGCATAAGAAGCAAAATTGATTGCGTGCCAAGCTCTAAGAGAGGTCGATGCCAAATTTACTTCCGCTCAGACTTTTGCTTGTCGTCCAACATTTCCTTTGAAAAGTGCCGATAAATATTTAAATTTAAATGCACAAATAACATAATAATTATGGAAACGCTGTGGTTCTCAGCGAGTCCCACAGCAAAAGTAAAATGTATAAGGAAAACGGAAATAATGAATATACCTTTGCCTTTGGCTTTAGCCTCGGCTTTCGGACAGCCATTCTTCCCATAATGACAGCAATTATATATTTTCGTGCCAATGGATTATATGGCATGAAATTATAATAACATCAAAATTAAGTTAATGGGGCCTGCACACAAAGCTAGATATGCTAATCATCAGCTGCGATTTCGCTTAAATTTGATCAGCAATTTAGATTATGGCAAACAGCAAGAGGCAAATGTTTTCAATTTACGAATTTAAAGTTCTACGTTTTGTTTCTGTGTTTGTTTTTCAATTATGAAAGTTGCAATAAACAACAATTACCATAATTACGTGCTATTTGTGTCGGACTTAGAGATGGCAACAATGCGAATTCGTCCAATTGAAACACGATACGATGCAGGCACAAACTGAAAGTTGTGCACAATTTTTGAATGCAAATTAAATGAAATTATTTTTTTTTAAGACGCAATCAAGCAAATTAAGTTGTATCTATTTTCATTGCTAAAAAAAAAAAAAAAATAAAAGAAATGAATTTAATAAAAAAAAATAATAATAATAAAAAAAAAAAAAAAAATAAAATAAAAAAATAAAAAATAATAAATAATAAAATAAACAAAAAAAATAAAAAATAATAAAATAAATAATATAATTACAATAAATTAAATGAATTTAAAAAATTAAATAAATGAAATTAATAAAAAAAAAAAATTAAATAAAATATGTTCGGGGTAGAGTGAATTTTTTTACTTCAATATTTTATGAAGTGAAGGTTTTTAGTGTTAGTCAAGTATTATAAATGACAATTGATGAATTTAAAGTGGGAAATAACATGACGGCGTCAGCGTTTGTTATAATATTTTTGTTTTATGACTAGATATGGACAATTAAATTCTATTATTTCCCAAAAGAAGGAGCTTAGTAAAGTGTTGGTAAATTGAAAAATTGGTTGGGTTACTAATAACAATATTTTTCCATATTGTCAAAAAGCTATCTGTGTTTTTATGTGTTTTTTTGCTTGTGGCCCAACAGCTTTAATTTCTTATTTAATCTAAAAATGTTTTATGAAATTGCCGCAAACAGTTGTCGCATAAATAAAAGCCAGAAAATATTGAAGAAAAAAATATATAATATAATAAAATCATAAACTTGTGTTTACTTGTTATGTACAATAGTTGTGTAATAGAAGCGCATAATATGTGCAGCTATAATTATTTAATATTTCGTGATATTCATCGCTCGTGCTTTCTCGTGTCACGAGTCCAGCGCAAGTTGCGGTGTTTTGTATTTGAATGCGGCTGAAATGTAGGCTACACAAATTGCATGCCACTCAAGAGCAGACAATAACGAAGCGCTTCCGTTTCCTTAGTCCCATGCAGAACTTTTTCCAATGACAGCTAAATGAATTAGGGTTTGAGCTTTGGACTGGGCTGGGCTCAGATTAAAATATTGGCTGCTGCTCCAGTGTTGGCAAATGCCGCACAGTGCAATTATGCAAATTGAAAACAGCTGATATTTCCAATGTACGATTCGCTCTCATATTCACTATGCACACAATTTCATGTTCTTTGGCCATGGCACATGAATTAAAACGATATGTTAATTAGGCTCTCTGATAAATTGAGTGCACCCGCAACTGATTGAATGCCGCAGTTCATTTTGAGTGTGCTCATCATGTTATTTCAACATTGGCTCAATTAGCCAATTTTTTTGCAATTTGTTCTGCTTAAGAGGCAATGTGGAACATGAATGAAAAGGCTGTCATATGCTCGACTGCAAAATACTCGCCTTTGACACCAAAACAGTTTGATTAAATTCAATTGAATAACACTAGAACCTATAGTAATACCAACAGGGATCTAATTCTAATAAACACAATTTCTTTTTTTTTTTATTTTTATTATACTGCATACAGACATGAATTCATTGTTGAGGAATCATTTGTCATTTTTTTGCACATTTGCCATTATTTAGCATATTTGTCATTATTTAGCATATCTGTCATTTTTAGCATCATTTGTTGCTTTAATTATTATCGGCGAGATCAATTATCGGATAAGTCGATTAAACTATTGTAGTATTGAGTAAACAAACAAACAGACAAGTTGAACATACCAGCAATTGGCTGTTATAGTTAATATAAAATAAATTCATCATTCCCTGAAAATGACTCCAGGCAGACGCTGCACAACATCATTTGCTAACTATTTGATTTGCCAATGAGCAAAAGCAAATGCAATCATGCTGACAGTGCCACTAAATATAATATTTATCCTTGTTATTCTATCCTTGCTCAAGTCGTAGAGTTTCCTTCGAACTTACGTTGATTGCCTGGCATTGTTGCCAACGAGTCGAACGTCGACTTGGCCAGCGACGTCCTTTGCGGCAATTAAATCGATATTGTATTCGTCCCGGCTAATTGAGTTAATTATGAGCATGTGCGCTTTGGTTAACATATATGTAATTATTTACTAAATTTATATGTAATCCAAGTCAAAATGAATTAGATAAACTAAGTTTCAAGCGTACTTAGGCTGGTTTCATTTGATTGAGTTTCTCGAAGTAAATATGTAACTACATAAAATTGAATCAAAAGAACTCATATTTATTTAAGCTTTCACATAACACTGGCACTAAGTTCAAATTCAAATTAAAGGGCAACCTTCAAATCGTATTAGGTGATTAGCATTACTTAAAGCTCATACAAACAGAATAAATCCGAGCTCTGCTTATTTGCAAGAAAATCAGAAATTATATTTATTCTGGTGAAAAACAAACTCTGATTTAATCCGTTAAGCCCAATTAGCAAATGAATTTAAATTAATTATGAAGTATATTTAAATAACACACATTCCCGAAAGTAACAAGTAAGAAGGCTCTAGTCGGGACTGCTCGACTAGGAGATACCCTGAAACCTCCAAGCTGATATTCTAATCATTCTGCACTTCTTTTATGCATACATACATACACATGCATCCACACGCACGCATAAGCCCGCGCTCTGCTAACTGCGCAGTAAGCTACGACGGTGCCCAGGGGATTTCCCCACCCAGGGGATTTCCCCGTGTTGAGGTTTTCTTAAATGAAACACGGTATATGTAGGTGCAACGCAATAAGTTTATTTAACACAACAAAATATTCAGTAACAAGTACACTACTTCATATACCGCGACGATTTGAACTTAACTGACCGAGCCGACACACTGACATTGATCTTACACAATGAACTTACAGAATGAACTCTGGCTCGATTCACAGCATGCTTATATACCTACTTCTATTACATATCGAATGTTCTGGATGTCTCCCTATGCTTCTATGTCTACGTCTATTTCATATGGAATGCATGCATGTACATAATCCAGAACATTCGGCTTCTTATTCTAGAGGCAAATGTGCGATCAGCCGACGACTGTGTTTACCGTTAGGTCAAATGCTTACTTGATGATGTTGATGATGAGTTTTTCGAGATCATTCCACAACACCCCGCCCAGGGGATTTCCCCGCCCAGGGGATTTCCCCGCCCAGGGGTTTTCAAGGTCATTGCCCTCTCAAGGTCATTAGCCTCTCAAGGTCATTGGCCTCTCAAGGTCATTGGCCTCTCAAGGTCATTGGCCTCTCAAGGTCATTTGCCTCTCAAGGTTATTGGCCTCTCAAGGTCATTAGCCTCTCAAGGTCATTAGCCTCTCAAGGTCATTAGCCTCTCAAGGTCATTGCCTTCTCAAGGTCATTGGCTTCTCAAGGTCATTGGCCTCTCAAGGTCATTGGCTTCTCAAGGTCATTGGCCTCTCAAGGTTATTGGCCTCTCAAGGTCATTGGCCTCTCAAGGGGATTTCCCTCCCAGGGGATTTCCCTCCCAGGGGATTTCCCTCCCAGGGGATTTCCCTCCCAGGGGATTTCCCTCACAGGGGATTTCCCTCCCAGGGGATTTCCATCCCAGGGGATTTCCCTCCCAGGGGATTTCCCTCCCAGGGGATTTCCCTCCCCGGGGATTTCCCTCCCAGGGGATTTCCCCTCAGGGTATAAAAGTAGATTTAGTTCTCAATATGTGCATGTGTGTATATGTGTGTATTCGTTTGCTTTTCTATTACAGGAATTTGAATAAAAAGCGTTCATTTTATAAATTACTTTTTTAATTTATTCATATTTCTGCAGTTTGCATATAAATGAACAAATAATAAATCCGAAGCTAAAGCAAATTTTCAAGTTATTAAATGGAATCAAATATGCTTAAAGGCAATAATAAATTTATTTGTAGTTTATTTTTATACATCCCTTTACTTAAATAGCTCCATATAGTCTGCCTCTAAATTAGCTTGGCTTTGCGAAATGAGTTTAATTAATTATCATTCCATTACGCAGCATTAGCAAAATTGGACCCCAGGGCATCGTAGAGTTTTCAGTGTAAAATTAGTTCATCTCGTAGGGATCAAGCGATTATAATAGCTGCTACATACAATGCCCCTCTTTGGCGAACCTGGCCTTGGCCTCTATAGTCTTGGCTAATTAATGGGCCGTGCTCTAGTACATTTGCCACTAATCAGGCTGCACATTGCCATTAATGAAAGTTAAATATTACCTCAGTCTATCAGCTAGCTAGCAGCTTACCTGTAAAATTCACTGTTTGCTAAGTGACTTAGCTAGAATTGTTGCTCATGTTGCTCATGAGCGAATGCAGGTCAAACGAAATCACTTAAAGCTACAAATTCAATTTGCAGCGTTATTGCGTTACTCTAGCATCATCAGCAGTTTCCTTTTTCCAATTTGAGCTCGAATCTGAGCTTCATTGATTTTTCATTGTTATTTTAGAGCTGCCTTAGACAGATTGCGACAGGTGAAAAAAATCGGACAGAAAATCAAAGTTTATCTTGTGCACACAGAAAGCAATTCAATTTATCTTGGTAGCTGACAGGTATTTTATAAATGTATATATAAATATATATGTATATACATATATTTTTTAAAATATGCTCGAGCTCGAACGCAAAAAAAATTCATAAACTTTATTCAAATACTTTCTTTATTATTCGCATTTTAGTTATTTTAGCTTTACCAGTAAAGTCTTTATATTAAAAATTCTATATATTTTTAGACTGATTTCATTAATTGTCATATTGACATATGATTACATGACTGACCTATGCAAGACACTATATATAGTTTAGTGTCCCGTTTAGGTAATGCGGAATCCTTTAGGCACGTGCACAAACATGTGCTGCTGTTTGTTTGCATTGCAGGTTTATTGAACTCACTGTGGCGTAAATTGATTTGTATTTTGATGAGCACACACAAACACACTTACACTCACACACACATATGTACATATGTACATCATGTGTGCAAGCGTGTTCAAAGGATTTGTGCAAGCTCGTATTTGCAATTGTTGTGTCCGTTGAGCAATAGTTTTTCATTTGTTTTTTCTCTTTCATTTTGATATGTGGAAAAGCATTAAACTCTCTCTCCCCCTCTCACTCTCTCTCTGTGTGTGCAGGGACTTTCTCACTGAATGTCTATTTCCATCGCCCACGCGCCCATATGAATTGCCGTGGGAGCAGAAAACCATTTGGGCCATCGTATTTGGCCTGATGATGTTCGTGGCCATTGCGGGCAACGGCATTGTGCTGTGGATTGTTACAGGTAAGCTCTTAACGTGTTTGCAATTGTTTAAAACGCTCGACTCTGAGCGGCACTTTAAGGCACGTCCTGGCCATGTGAGCATATCAGAGTCACACAGCTTAGTTGTGATTGCCTTTGAGGAACGAGGCGGGCAATATCCGGTGGATTTGTCTTTGCTATCACGTCTTGGTGTTTGCTTCATTTTCTTGTTTCTGTTTCTGTTTCTGTTTCTGTTTCTGCTTCTGTCCGCAGGACATCGCAGCATGCGCACGGTCACAAATTATTTCCTGCTGAACCTGAGCATCGCTGACCTGCTAATGTCCTCATTGAATTGTGTCTTCAACTTTATATTCATGGTGAACTCGGATTGGCCATTTGGCTCGATTTATTGCACCATCAACAATTTTGTGGCCAACGTAACGGTTTCCACATCGGTCTTCACCCTGGTCGCCATCTCGTTCGACAGGTGAGTGCTAAGTGTTTGCCATAATCTTCATTGCACCAATATCCGCATCCGCATCCCCCGTCCGCATCCGTTTTTGCATCCGTTTTGTATATTTGCAGATATATTGCCATAGTCCACCCCCTGAAACGGCGCACGTCGCGTCGCAAGGTGCGTTTTATACTCGTCCTGATCTGGGCGCTGAGTTGTGTCCTCTCCGCCCCTTGCCTGCTCTACTCCAGCATCATGACAAAGCAGTAAGTGAAGTGCCCCTCCACGATTTACATACATACATATCTACGTATATAAATGACCTTGGCTTGGCTGTACAAAGTCAGCGGCAGGCCAGCCGGCAGTCTCAGCTGAATATTTTGTTTACTCTCCGGCAGTAATAAACATAAAGAACTTTGTAAGACGAAAGTTCAAGATACTTTTCACGTAGATACTTTCATACACACACAACACCACCCGCAGCTCAATCGCCCGCTGTGGACTCTGAGCATATTTCCATCGATTCGCTGATACTCCAGGATATTTTACTAGGTCTCTGCCACTCCCATTGCCACTCCCATTGCCATTGCCATTGCTCAAATATATTGCATTAGCTAACGTTATGAGCACCTGAAGCTCAACAAGGCTTCTCTTCCTGACTTCACTTTCATTTGAATTTTACGCAAATTCGCACACTTCAATGAACCAAATGGCACGTTCGCTTAATAGAATTGAAGCTTTTAGTCTTTTATGACTAACTGATTGACGGACTGACGGACTGACGGGTGGACTGATTGAGTGAGTGGCACTGGCATACACTCTCGAGATAAAACGTTGCCTAGGGTAATAGACATGCTAGCCTATAGAAGTATTTACAACATGTTGAGCTCTCAATCTGCATATGTATAAGTACAATAAGAGGAATAATAAACTGGCGAGAAATTTGGTTCATATGGACAAAATATAAGTAGCTCCATCGAACAGTAAATTCTAAATAAATTCTATGATTTATATTGATTTATAAAGAATAGCTATATTTGTAGGTGGATATACGAATGAATATATATGTAAGTGGATGTACTTGTACATATATTGATATGTAAAGTTAAATAATCGAAATGGCAAAAAAAAACTGATGTCTAGTTGGCTCATGAAATTGCTCTAAGTAAGCGGATGAGGACTAGACAGATAGAATAGTAATAGATGTTAAAAGATGGAGAATACAAATTGAATGAATATTGAATGAATATACTTGACTTTGACGCTGTTTAGTTGCGTATTGATCTGTATTGATCTGAGGGTTTATATACCCAGACTCATGCATAATTTTAACCCTTAAATGTAGTGCGTCTATTGCTTAGTGTGTAAGACTCAGCATTTATCTATTACATATTCTTATCTTATCGCTGAGTTTGTAAGGCTCAGCGCTCGTCTCTTACATAATCTGACTCTGGAGCTGCAAGTGTTGGTGTTCATCTACATACATACATATCTATTTATAGAATCCGTATATGTGACCGTTAACTTTTTCCATTGCACTACTTGCTAGCTGTTGAGGTGTCGTAGTCATGTATACGATCTTTGTACCTTCGATCTTCGTAAAAATAAAAGCTTTGTTGCATTTTCAAAAGAATAAAAAAGTAGAGAAGAATGCAAGACTTTAGTTCATATATATAATATTAAACATTTAAGGAGAATATTATTATTATCTGTTTATTATTATCTGTTTACCTATCGGTAGGCCTATAACCCAAAAGCTTCAACAAAGAGAACACAGAACAATTTAGTCAGACTTAGAGTTACCGGTTGAAATATCGGAGAGATAGAGAACACAGAACAATTTAGTCAGATTTCGAGTTATCGATTGAAATATCGAAAAGTCGAAAGAAATAGAAACCTACATATATAAAACCATCGAGAACGCACACTAAAAAGCAATTACATATATAAAATATAAAAAACTTAAAGTATGGAAAATATAAACCATCCTAAACGAATTTCAATTTACTGTTGTACATTATGCAAGTATTTTCACTATTTAACTATGATACGTATAGACATACATATATCTAATCTATATTCCCATCGATAAACGTGCAATCGAAGCGAACTTACTCTGTGTAGTATGTGGAATAGAGTTTTACCCCAAAGTAACTGAACGAGATTATTGTTATTATTGTAGACAGTTGTAAAATTGACAAGAAATCAATAACCTATCAAATTAATTTAATATTAACAATTTATTTGTGCAAGAATGCACTTAACTGTTTATATTGCAGCTATTGAGATCCAATTAAAATGATTAAATAAATCAAATTTGAGCATAATTGTTAACTAATTAATTGTAATTTAATGCTCAATGAGTTTAAATAGTTTCAAATGCACAATTACAATCGTAGGCGAATCGGTTGAGGTGCAAATCTGGTCGTAAAGTTGACAATTTGCATTGTCGAGTTGGCCCAAAGTTTGCTCAATTAATCACGTGGCTGCCACTTGCGTGCCCAATGAGCCCCTCGGACTGGATGTCTTCAATTTGCCAAATTAGATTTTGATGAAAAGGCAGCTTCAATGCAGAAGGCGACTTTAAGGTGTTGCCCTCCGTCTGGGCGGAAGAACGTTTCGCGCCTAACTTTTGGGCCGTGATAATTTCTCAGGGCACTTCGGGCTGGGTTCGCTTTCATAGTAATTAAATTATGTTGCCAAGATACCTTTAGACACAATGTAAATTCCATTTAGGCGCGTGTTAACCTCACCATTTAGAGCAATTAACATTAACCGAGACAATGAACGGGTGATGATTTATGTAATTACTTGGCAGCTATTATAACGGAAAATCGCGTACAGTCTGCTTTATGATGTGGCCCGACGGACGCTACCCAACGTCGATGGCCGACTACGTGTAAGTGCATTGCAGCCCCCCTGCATCCCCCTAGTAAAGCTAACTGAATACTGCATTGAATACTCGTCAATTGGCAGCTATAACCTGACTCTGCTGGTGCTGACCTACGGCATACCGATGATCGTAATGCTCGTCTGCTACTCGCTAATGGGTCGAGTGCTGTGGGGCAGTCGTTCGATTGGCGAGAACACCGACCGCCAGATCGAGTCGATGAAGTCGAAGCGAAAGGTCGTCCGCATGTTCATCGCCATCGTCTCCATCTTCGCCATTTGCTGGCTGCCCTACCACATGTTCTTCATCTATGCCTACCACAACAACCAGGTGGCATCCACCAAGTACGTGCAGCACATGTATCTCGGCTTTTACTGGCTGGCCATGTCCAATGCGATGGTCAATCCGATCATCTACTACTGGATGAACAAGAGGTGAGTAGTTTGAGTGGAAAATAAAATATAAAAATAGAATTTTAATATATTTCCCTTTACAGATTCCGCATGTACTTTCAACGGATCATTTTCTGCTGCTGCTTGGGTCTGACACGCTACAAGTTTGACTCGCCGAAGAGTAGGTTGGCCAACAAGAACAGCTCGAATCGAAACACTAGAGGTACGTAAAATGGGACTCTGTAGGTATGTGATTCATCAAATCTGCATATGTGTGTGGGTGTGTGTGTGTGTGTGTGTGTGTGTGTGTGTGTAGTGGAGACCAAAAGCCAATGGAAGCGCAGCACAATGGAGACACAGATCCAGCAGGTGCCCATCACATCGTCGCGGGAGAGGCAGGCGGCGGGGGCAGCGCTGAACCACATGGCCGTGGAGTGCGTCATCGAGAGGCCAATGGATGACAATAGCTCCCCCATTTGTCTATCCATAAACAACAGTGCGGGCGAGCGTCACCGAGTGCGAATTAAATACATTTCATGCGATGAGGACAACAATCCCATTGAGGAAGCGTCCGAGAGCAGCAGCAACCACAGTCACGGTCACAGCCATAATCACAGTCACAGTCACGCTCATAGATGCAGTCACAGCCAAAAGACGACTGGAACTCAGGAGCTGTGATGGGCAAGTTGCAAAACGGTTTCGTCTTCTCCACGAGAGCCACTCAAAAGAGAACAAGTTTCATTGTGAATACGAAAAATAACGAGATTATATGAATTTTTAGAGTCTAATGTACTTACTGGAAGTATCATCGAAGAGCTGTAAGTTTTTTAAATAAATCTATAAGTGTAAATTTACTGTCATTGAACCGTTACTTAATACAATTCAATTTAAGCGAACAACTTTTAAGTAGTGCAGAAAATGTGTATAAATAATTGAAAGCTGTTAATTGTTAGTATTGATTAGTTTAAACATTTTCAATTTTGTTTTGCTATGAACAGACCAGATTCATCTACCTTGATGTTCAATATATGTATATAGAAATAGAAAGCTAAATATGTATTTGTGTAAATTGTAAATAAATCGTAAAATTTGGTGAAATTTTAAAAAGTTGTCAAGCAAAAAAGTTTTGTTGTTGCGAAATTGAGGACACGGAAATGCTGGAATATTATAATTATGGTTGACCTATCGTGGGCAATTGGTTTATTTCTGTAGCAGTTCAAATTGGGTAAGTAATGCCCCTAAACTTAAATACCTTTTCATAGGTCAACCTTACACTCTGAAGCAGCGAAGTTTTTGTTGAACTTTAGCATTTCATACCGTGAACCCATTAAAACGGCGAATCTGAGTCAGTATAACGGTTCTCCTCTGCTAAGGTCAGAAAATATTTATTTTTCAATTTTCTGCTGCGTCATTCGCGGAACAACCATTAAAAGTACAACAGCTCTCTATTCTTGCTTTTATTCAAGGCCGGATTAACCCTCAGCGGGGACAATGACAACCACCAATTCGGGCCCCTTTTTTCTCGGCAATTCCAAGCTTTTTCTTTTATACAAATTTGATCATACTCTGAACCCATTGAAAATGGGAAATCAGAGTAAAATTGTTTTATGAAAAGTATGTAACAGGCAGAAGGAATCATCGCATATGTACTGGAAAATGGCGCTGATTTGGAACCGGTATCTAAAATATAACAAAAATCAAAATTGTCGAAATTATACATGTAATTTGAAGATCCTAGCTCCAAAGTTGTGCTAGATACATACATATGTATAAAAGGCAACAGCTATCGATAATTTCCAATTTTAATGAGATCATGCCCTGCTTTTTGTTTCCCCCTAGAGACAACGTTTGGGCTGTGAATGAGTATTCTGCAATCGGTATCGCCCGACTATAATGTTCATACTTATTTATGACAATGCCCGATAGTTGGATTTTGTTTTTAAGCGTAATTTGAGCCGACAAACCTCAGACTTTATATGTGCATGAGCATTATTGTTGCAATCGGGGCTCAGAGAATCACCTTGTTGGGCACCTCTGTCTAGAGTTTTCTAAATTGGTCTTCCCACCTGATCATTTTAATCTCTGTTGGTTCGAACTGTAGGTTCACTGACCAATGGTCGTGTCTAAATCGTAGTTTATATTTCTTAATAATTTCTTACGCGTTACGACTTAGTTCGAGTACCCAATATAAATAACTTGACAAGCTCAAAACTTATTTCTGCATTATGAATTGTAAATTTGAATATACATTATATTTCAAAAACCAAATTTAGCTTTTAATTTGGTGGTGGTACTGTTGGTGGGTCGTCCCTATTTGGCCAAGGGTCAGTAGGAAAAACAGCATAGCAGCCCGATGCCAAGACAGCTAACACAGCAGTGAGAAGAATCTGTGGGTAAAAGACACCAAAATAAGATTGTTAATTTTAAGTGAGCAAACAAATTTGTTTTCTTACCAGTTTCATGTTGATAGTAGCTTCCTTTTGAAAAACGAAGATATCATTCGGGGTCGGACCGTCCATTTTATACCCTTTTTGAAAGCATGACTGCAACGAATCGAACTAGCTACGCGTATACTTAATGCATCGATTTCACAACATTAATTTGCTTGACATCGAGTCTGGCTGCCGAAACTTATTAGATTAGTTATGTGCTATAGATTAGATTAGTTATGTGCACTGGAACTAAATCATGAGACACATTCACATTTACTGTACTTCCAGAAAATAACAGCAACATTTATATGAGCCAGAAGACTCGATTTGTAAATTTGAAAGTGAGGAGTGGACACAGGCGAGGGGTATCCAGATTCCAAATCATATTTCGAATATTCTTTAAACAGATCTATAACACATTTCATATTTTGCTACCCTAAAGCCATTGAAAATGAGAAATCAGGGCATAAGGGTTTTGTTGTAATGTATGTAACAGGCAGAAAGAGGCGTGGCAGTCCCCATAAAGTATATATATTCTTGATAAAAATGACGAGCTGAGTCGATATATGTAGCCCTGTTTGTCTGTCAGTAGCAGCGCCAACATCTCTGAAGAAATAAGAGATAGAGAGCTGAAATTTTGCATGTAGACTCGTGTATACCATACGCAGAACGAGTTTATCGTATTTTCTCGATAACTCACCCTATATCTTTTTGATTGAGAATAATCGATAAATTAATTTAGTTTTTTGTTAGACCTGGAGACTTCAGATGTTTTGTGTATATAAATTTGAAGAATACACATTTTGTACTATAGACCTGAGTGTACATTCTAAAATGTACACAGACTTTAACCTCATGATCACGCTCAGAAAGTCTCACATTTTGAACATGTCGTTTCCTTTTCATTTCTTTTAGGCAGCTGTGATTATATATTGTCTTTATTATTTTAAAAGATTTCTTTTATTTATCGGGAATATCTCAGCACCTTTGATCTAGAATATATCTAAGATACAATGTTTATGTAATGGAAATTGATTTGTTTACTATTTAACATATATAAAACCAGTAAGAAAGCTCTAGTCGAGACTGCTCGACTAGGAAATCCCCTGAACCCTTCAAAGAACTGATATTTCAGAACTGATATTTCTCCGCGTCTTTTTGCTTACAAAAGAAACACACACACATACGCATAAACACGCATGGGCTGCAGTGTGGGCTTCTCATGGAAACTTAATTGTTTAATAACTTTTATTGCGGATGTACGTTCTTCATGAAACTTTTAGATTGTGAATTTATCATTACTCTGCGTGTATATGCCGAAGCTCAAGTCTCTAGTATTTGAAATACGCCTTTTACAAAGGTGAGGGTGAGGGGGTGGATATAGGGGTGGGGGTGAATTATAAAAGAAACCGAAATTCTATAAAGTACATATAAGTCTACATTTAAAATTTGAATTTGACTTTAGCTCTAAAGATGTAGGAGATATAATTTTATAACTGTTTTTCGATAAGGTTTTATATCGCTAAAAAATAATCGGACGAGTTATCGTTTTTATACCCTGAACCCATTGAAAATGGGAAATCAGGGTATAATGGTTTTGTTAAAAGTATGTAACAGGGAGAAGGAGGCGTGGCAGACCCCACAAAGTATATATATTCCTAGTCGGGCAGTCTCGACTAGAGCTCTCTTACTTGTTTTTGTGATAAGCTCGATATGCGCGTGCTATATACGGACATTTTAAAAAAAAAGTTGAAGTCTCTAGCTATTGTATCTTCGGAAATCGACGCGTTCAAACATACGGACAGACGGACATGGCTATATCGACTCAGTTCGTCGCCCTGATCAAGAATATATATACTTTGTGGGGTCTGCCACGCCTCTTTCTCCCTGCTACATACTTTTAACAAAACCATTATACCCTGATTTCCCATTGAAAATGGGTTCAGGGTATAAAAAAATAAAATATATAACTTGACCAGCTCAAAGCTTATTTATGCATTATGAATTGTATATTTGAATATACAATATATTTCAAAAAACCAGTTTTAGCTTTTAATTTGGTGGTGGTGGTGGGTCAGCCCTACTTTCTGGAGACTCTGTTGGGTCTACCTCAGGACCATCAGTAAAGGCATAGCAGCCCGATGCCAAGACAGCTAGCACAGCAGTGAGCAGAATCTATGGGTGAAAGACACCAAAATAAGATTGTTACTTTTAAGTGACCACTTTAATTTGATTTCTTACCAGTTTCATGTTGATAGTAGCTTCCTTTTGAAAAACGAAGATATTATTCGGGCCTGTACCGTCCATTTTATACCCTTTTTGAAAGCGTGACTGCAACGAATCGAACTAGCTACGCGTATACTTAATTCATCGATTTCACAACATCAATTTGCTTGGCACGGCCGAAACTTATTAGATTACATTTACTGTACTTCCAAAAAACAATAACAATATTCATATGAGTCAGATGTCTTTTTATACCCTGAACCCATTGAAAATGGGAAATCAGGGTGTAATGGTTTTGTTAAAAGTATGTAACAGGGAGAAGGAGGCGTGGCAGACCCCACAAAGTATATATATTCTTGATCAGGGCGACGAACTGAGTCGATGTAGCCATGTCCGTCTGTCCGTATGTTTGAACGCGTCGATTTCCGAAGCTACGATAGCTAGAGACTTCAACTTTTTTTTAAAATGTCCGTATATAGCACGCGCATATCGAGTTTATCACAAAAAACGATAACTCGTCCGATTATTTTTTTATCGATAAAAAACCTTATCGAAAGTCAATTATTAAATTATATCTCCTACATCTTTGGAGCTAAAGTCTTCAAATTTTAAATGTAGACTAATATGTACTTTATAGAATTTCGGTTTTTGTTATAATTCACACCCCACCCCTATATCCACCCCCTCACCCTCATCTTTGTAAAAGGCGTATTTCAAATACTAGAGACTTAAGCTTCGGCATATACACGCAGAGTAATGATAAATTCACAATCTAAAAGTTTCATGAAGAACGTACATCCACAATAAAAGTTATTAAACAATTAAGTTTCCATGAGAAGCCCACACTGCAGCCCATGCGTGTTTATGCGTGCGTGCCTATATGTGCCTATGTACATATGTATGTGTATGTGTGTTTCTTTTGTAAGCAAAAAAACGTGGAGAATTATTGAAATATCAGTTCTCCGAAGGGTTCAGGGGATTTCCTAGTCGGGCAGTCTCGACTAGAGCTCTCTTACTTGTTTTTGTGATAAGCTCGATATGCGCGTGCTATATATGGACATTTTAAAAAAAAGTTGAAGTCTCTAGCTATTGTATCTTCGGAAATCGACGCGTTCAAACATACGGACAGACGGACATGGCTAAATCGACTCAGTTCGTCGCCCTGATCAAGAATATATGTATATACTTTGTGGGGTCTGCCACGCCTCTTTCTCCCTGCTACATACTTTTAACAAAACCATTATACCCTGATTTCCCATTGAAAATGGGTTCAGGGTATAAAAAAATAAAATATATAACTTGACCAGCTCAAAGCTTATTTATGCATTATGAATTGTATATTTGAATATACAATATATTTCAAAAAACCAGCTTTAGCTTTTAATTTGGTGGTGGTGGTGGGTCAGCCCGACCTTCTGGAGCCTCTGTTAATTCTCCATCAATATAGGCATAGCAGCCCGATGCCAAGACAGCTAGTACAGCAGTGAGCAGAATCTATGGGTGAAAGACACCAAAATAAGATTGTTACTTTTAAGTGACCACTTTAATTTGATTTCTTACCAGTTTCATGTTGATAGTAGCTTCCTTTTGAAAAACGAAGATATTATTCGGGCCTGGACCGTCCATTTTATACCCTTTTTGAAAGCGTGACTGCAACGAATCGAACTAGCTACGCGTATACTTAATTCATCGATTTCACAACATCAATTTGCTTGGCACGGCCGAAACTTATTAAATTACATTTACTGTACTTCCAAAAAACAATAATAATATTCATATGAGTCAGATGTCTTTTTATACCCTGAACCCATTTTCAATGGGAAATCAGGGTATAATGGTTTTGTTGAAATGTATGTAACAGGCAGAAGGAGGCGTGGCAGACCCCACAAAGTATATATATTCTTGATCAGGGCGACGAACTGAGTCGATGTAGCCATGTCCGTCTGTCCGTCTGTCCGTATGTTTGAACGCGTCGATTTCCGAAGCTACGATAGCTAGAGACTTCAACTTTTTTTTAAAATGTCCGTATATAGCACGCGCATATCGAGTTTATCACAAAAAACGATAACTCGTCCGATTATTTTTTTATCGATAAAAAACCTTATCGAAAGTCAATTATAAAATGATATCTCCTACATCTTTTGAGCTAGAGTCTCCAAATTTTAAATGTAGACTCATATGTAGATTATAGAATTTCGGTTTTTTTTATAATTCACCCCCACCCCTATATCCACCCCCTCACCCTCATCTTTGTAAAAGGCGTATTTCAAATACTAGAGACTTCGGCATATACACGCATAGTTATGATATAATCATAATCTAAAAGTTTCATGAAGAACGTACATCCACAAAAAAAGTTATTAAACAATTAAGTTTCCATGAGAAGCCCACACTGCAGCCCATGCGTGTTTATGCGTGCGTGCCTATATGTGCCTATGTACATATGTGTGTGTGTGTTTCTTTTGTAAGCAAAAAAACGTGGAGAATTATTGAAATATCAGTTCTCCGAAGGGTTCAGGGGATTTCCTAGTCGGGCAGTCTCGACTAGAGCTTTCTTACTTGTTTTTGTGATAAGCTCGATATGCGCGTGCTATATACGGACATTTTAAAAAAAAGTTGAAGTCTCTAGCTATTGTATCTTCGGAAATCGACGCGTTCAAACATACGGACAGACGGACATGGCTAAATCGACTCAGTTCGTCGCCATGATCAAGAATATATATACTTTGTGGGGTCTGCCACGCCTCTTTCTCCCTGCTACATACTTTTAACAAAACCATTATACCCTGATTTCCCATTGAAAATGGGTTCAGGGTATAAAAAAATAAAATATATAACTTGACCAGCTCAAAGCTTATTTATGCATTATGAATTGTATATTTGAATATACAATATATTTCAAAAAACCAGCTTTAGCTTTTAATTTGGTGGTGGTGGTGGGTCAGCCCGACCTTCTGGAGCCTCTGTTAATTCTCCATCAATATAGGCATAGCAGCCCGATGCCAAGACAGCTAGTACAGCAGTGAGCAGAATCTATGGGTGAAAGACACCAAAATAAGATTGTTACTTTTAAGTGACCACTTTAATTTGATTTCTTACCAGTTTCATGTTGATAGTAGCTTCCTTTTGAAAAACGAAGATATTATTCGGGCCTGTACCGTCCATTTTATACCCTTTTTGAAAGCGTGACTGCAACGAATCGAACTAGCTACGCGTATACTTAATTCATCGATTTCACAACATCAATTTGCTTGGCACGGCCGAAACTTATTAGATTACATTTACTGTACTTCCAAAAAACAATAATAATATTCATATGAGTCAGATGTCTTTTTATACCCTGAACCCATTTTCAATGGGAAATCAGGGTATAATGGTTTTGTTGAAATGTATGTAACAGGCAGAAGGAGGCGTGGCAGACCCCACAAAGTATATATATTCTTGATCAGGGCGACGAAGTGAGTCGATTTAGCCATGTCTATCCGTTCGTCCGTCCGTCTGTCCGTATGTATGAACGCGTCGATTTCCGAAGATATAAGATCAGGGGATTTCCTAGTCGAGCAGTCTCGACTAGAGCTTTCTTACTTGTTTTCTTATGTGTGCATACAAATTCCATCCTATTCAGCGCACAGATCACGCAACGAATAAATTTTAAAGGTCACAAATACATAATATATTAGTATTTTAGTAAACTAAACGAAATTTGAATTGAATTTGAGTTTCTTACAATATTTCTGTGAACTTTCGACCGCTTTAGGTATTGATTCGATTTAGTACGCTTGCTGGCTTTTAATGCTTGATTAAATCGTAATTCAATCCACCTAATTGGAGAGTGCTCTCTACAACTATTTGATAATTTATGCAAAGCTTTTAAGTTCGAATTTATTAACTTGTCCTTTTTACAAATCGCAGCCTGGGGCATTTTCGAGTCTCTTCAGCTTTTCACAGGAATTTATTTATTTTTGTTCAATGGAAAACTTTACCAAAGGTTGCTTTGCACTTAATGAATGCATACGCAAAATTGTCATTCATTCAGCTATTCAAAGTGGATACTTTGGAGTGCACTGCAAATGGATATCGGTAGCTAGAAAGGACTTCCACAAAGGTGCTCGAAACTTGCATATTTAAAAGTTGAATGAAAAAGGTCAAAAAAGCATAATGGATAAGGAAATTATACCTTAAAACATCTATATGAAAGAGATACAAAAGAAAATCAAGTAAATTTCAATAAGTATTCGAATATCAAAGAAAATTTTGTTCAAAGGGAAATTTATTTTGTATTAATCCGGGAACATTCCAAACTGTAAACAGACAAAAAATATCTTCATTTTACTTTAGCTTAAGTGTTTTGGTATAGAAACAGAAACTATATCGACTGCACTGCCCGTTAGCTAACAAATGCCGTGCATATGTGGGCATGCTCAATGGCTTAGCAGCTGTGGGAAAGCTCGATTTTCTATGGAAACTCTTTGAGATGTGCGCTCACTGCTGTCATGTTAAACATCAAGAATTAAACACAGCATATTACAAAGGCTCTTAGCAATTTGTAAACTGCGAAAAGCAATCAACAACACTCTCAGTTTTTCTCTACTTGGCAGCGTTAATGCTCACAAATTGCTTGTTCTGATAACTTGGACGATAAACCCTATTTACAGCTAGCTATGCACGGATTGTTATTTTGTTTGCTGCCGAGAACACATTAAGCGTAATAGGATTTTATGGCATGATGCTTTGAAAGGGCGAGACGGTAAGAGAGAGGGAGCGAAAGAGAGAGAGAGAGGGAGGAAGAGACCCATACAGCCAAGACATGGAAAATATTCCATTGAAATGCCGTTTAATGGTGGGAAAGCATAAAATAACAATTTGCATAATATTATGATTTTCGGCGGGTGGTTTCTTTTGTGCCGACGTATTGAGCTTTTTGAGTTATCATTCGCCAAGTCAAATGAGTATATTAGTTTAGCCCATTTGTCCATATAAACTTATTTCACTTAGTTGCGATTAAATATATTGTATTCAAATTAAGCTATATATAGCTATAGAGAAGAAAATGATGAAGCAAGCATCGCCAAGCTTTATAAGAATCTTTTCATTGATCTTCAGATAGACCTAAAATATGTAAACTCTAATGAATTTTGATATATTTTGATCATGGGTATTATGCAGCCGGTTACGCCCTAACTCTTATTATTTGATTTTTCTCACTCTTTCATTTGTCTACTGCATTGCCATGCCAGCAAAAGATTCAAATTCAAATTCAGCTGAAAGCAATGCCTTTACCGCACTGATATCACATGCCGTTGCCTCCAGCAACCGACTTCGGCATTCAACAGTCGACATTTGTGGGCGATCAGAAGGTGCGGGCAGAGCGGCCCACCCAGCTCAGGACAGCTGTATCGACTTGTAGTCACATTAAATGGCAATCAAATCCCCAACGATATGCAGAACATATGGCAATAAGAAGTTCATAAGAAGCTGCTGCTGCAATTTCAATGGGCACGCAACAAGTTTACTATCTAATTGGAGTGATTATGTTATGAAAGAACTTAAACGGTATTAAATTGGCACAACTGTCAATGCTCGAGCTCTGAATGAGCTTATCAAACTAGAAAAGTTAAAAGCTGAATGCAATTAGTTTTTTTGTTTGGAAATGTATTCAGTTACTCCATCTGGAAACTTATGCTGAGATATATGACTATCAAGCTAAGAAAACTTAAATTGGTTCACCTAATATTTAAACAATAAACTGATTCTTTCTTATAAATACCTGTGAAATAAATCGAACTGAAATTAAAAGTTGACAAAATACTTTTGCATGCCTTCAATTTAAACAAGGCGCTAATTTGACATCGACGTTTGACAAAGGTTGAGCACGTAATAAAATACGTACATATGTATATATGTATATTCCACATACACATGTGTAATTCGATACATGTTCGATTGAAATTATATTTTCGTTTCTCCTCTTTGTCGATACAAATGTCATGTCACTGTCAAATGCAAAACTCATTCCAATCGGATCACTTTCGTATGAAATTCTTTTATCAAATCACATTTTCAGTGCACATATTTAAAAATCCATTCATACCCTCTGCTCTTTGAGTGTGGGCAAAGAGGGTATGCTGGAACTGCACAGATTTCACTATATATATAAAAATATATTAATATTAATTGTATAAAACGACTATAGAATAAACAAAATATATTAAGTGTTACTAAACTGTTTGATTTACATAAAAGTAAAATATATAAAAAAGTATCTTTAGTAATGCCATATAACAATCTTAATAAAATATAATATAATCAAATGAATATTATGTATATATATTTCATAAGATTTGCAAATTCGCAGTAGAGTATTTTCCTGCGAATCTTGGCTAAAATTTATTGGCTCAGGAATTTCATATCGAATATGCAGCCAATAATCCAAAACACGTAAGAAATCTTTAGTCGAGACTGCTCGACTACAAAATTCCCTGAACCATTTCAGAAAGTGCTATTTCCCTAATTATTCGTTTAGTTTTTGCGTACAAACCGTGATAGTAAGAGAAAAAGTTTTTTATTTTCCCAAGCACAACTTTTTAGAATTTAAAATACAAGTGCAAATTTTTCGGGATCTACCTTCTAAGATGTTGAGGATATAACAATTGATTTTTAATAGATACACACAGGGCCAAAAATTTATTTCGATTGTCTAGTAGTAATATCTTTTGAGATCACTTTCTCCTTCTGCCTGTTCCATACATTTAACAAAACAGGTATACCCCGATTTAACATTTTTAGTGAATTCAGCGCATACAAATTCCTAGAAATACGCAACTCAGTTCGCATCAGGAGCAAATGGGCAACTCGACGTCATGTGGTTTGTATGTCTATATATATATGTATATATATATAAATATATACAAAATGACTAGTAGCACATTTAAATACGATTGCGTTTGTAGTATTCATAAAAGCAAAAATCTAATTAGTTATTGGCATTGCAATACACAAAACAGGCTGTCAGACAAACTGAAATACATATACGTATGTACTCTTCATTCAATATAAATGAAATTCACTAGCTGAACTTTTCAAACTAAAAGGATTTGGCAAACGTTGGCTCCTTACGGACAAAACAAAATTGCATATTTCTCGAAATTTTTGATATTTAATTGAATGCCAACTGCCAATCACACAAGACATTTGACTACTAGGAAATTAGCAAAGTTCTCTGAGAATATTTAGCTTTACGTGCTTATAGGATAGTGTTAGGGCATTTGAATAATTGAGTAAGAAAAGTGAAACAGGGGCGGTCAACGTTTGGTGTCAAATAAAAAAGGAAAAGCCGCGATTTGCTGCTCCCTCTAAAGATTTGTTTGTATACTAATTAACTTAATTTAACATATTAAAAATTCAAAATTTAGACAACTTAAAAGTCAAATCTCAATGATTCAATGCAATTCACATATTTACTTTGATATTCAAACTAATTAATTCACTATAGAAATGTACATATAATTGTTAGAAATTCATTTATAATTTAATTACGACATTCACTTAATTCGCCGCTAATGAGCTCCAATTAAAATTGAAAATAAATAAATAAATTCCAACCTAAGAAATGCAGCTTGGGCAAAGTATCAGATTGCCCAACTGCGGATTTTGTGCGAATTTATTTAAAATCAGCTTAAAATGCTTTATATCTATGTTGCAAATTGATTATTCTAGATCTGTCTACTTGAGCTTAAATATATTAATTATGTTTCAGTTATATAATACTATATATTTCAGTACACATTATAGAAATCCTGCTTGTCATATGGAACTTTGAAGCTCTCGTTTATTTGAATGTATTTGGAACCTTGTACATATTTTTAGTTCGTCTTAGCAGTCGATCGGTTTATTGGATAGCATATAAATAAATTTTTTTTAAACACAATTTTAAAAGTAGCATCGTTCAGTCCCAAGATTTTATCCGCTCTCAATATATATATTTCGTTACAACAAAAATTCTTTCAAAATGATTGGAGTGCTTGTCAATAAAACGTCTCTGGGCCTCGTCGCTGGCTTGGCCAGCGTCGCATTTGTCGGCTATTGCGTCTACTTCGACAGCAAGCGGCGCAGTCATCCCGAATTCAAGAAGAAGCTCTACGAGCGTCGTCGTCGCAATCGGAAGCCCGATGAGCAGGAAGGCGTGCCCATACTGACCGATCAGCGTTCGATTGAGCGTTACTTTATGCAGGAAATCCACAAGGGCGAACTGCTGATCACCGAGGGCAACTTCGAGCGGGGCGCCGATCATCTGATGAATGCGATCGTTGTCTGCAACAAGCCAGGCAAACTGCTCAGCGTGCTGCAGTCGACTCTACCGGTAGAGGTGTTCTCTCTGCTCGTCTACAAGTTGAACAACTACAATATGAACGCCCAGAGGCAGACAAGTGTAAATGATAATTTAATGACTGGACTCGTTGCTGACGACGGAAGTGTGGAATAGCCCATCCAAATCGTCGACAATTTAAGCTCCAAAATTCCTATTCGTTTACTCTTTCAACATTCAAGTTAATGCGTTTTCATCAATTACACATGCATATGTATGTATGTATATGTAGTATACATATATAGATATATAGTGCAAGTATGAAAGAGCCGATACGTGATTCATTGTATTTTCATCTGTGAAACGAAACGTTTACCTGCCTAACAACAACAAAATCCATTTGGACTAAGTGGCAACATTTTCACATCTCAAGTTGCCAAAATGTCTCGAGTGCAATTAGCGCATATTGTAAAGTGGGGCACAAAGTTTTAGCAGAGTATAACACACGTTATGTGGGTGTAAGTGTCCTAACTTGACTGGCAAACAATTAACAGATATAAAATGATCAGCCTTAGAGGTAGATATCCAGATTCAGATTCAGATCTGGGCAGCTTTACAGCTAATATAATGTAAGTAGAGTTGAGAATTCAATTGTATATATCTTTATATTATCCCAAATTAACTTTCAGGTCAACAATAGAAGGTTTATGCCGATGAGGATTGATTACATTTGAACTGCTTTGGGGACTGTCAAGAATATATCGAAAACAATGTCTAGGTAAACGTTCCGACAACATCAACAGGCGTTTCACAATAAATAATTAGAGCATTCTTGCAACCAAATAATACAAATCATATAAATTTGAGTTGATCCAACAATGAATATACAGGGTATATGACCATTGTAATTTGCTTTGAAATCTGGTCAGAGCATTTCCTTGTCATATTAATTTGCTGAGAATGGCTTGGCTTGGCTAAGTGTTTCACTTGAGTGTTTTCCTCTGTCCGAGGCAATTAAGAGTTGATGTGCTGACAGGTTTCGGGTGACGGAATCAACAAGATATCTGCATCGGTCGCTGGTCTGTTCTTGATTTGCATTAGCTTCACTGCTCTCATACAAAGTGGCTGACAGAAATCTTCCGCTTGCATAAATACACACATACATATACATACATTCATATATAGTAACTGGACAGGCAAACAAACAGCACACTTGGGAGTGGCCAGTCAGTTGGTGTCTGACTCAGGGTCCCTCTCAGTCGCCCTCTATCTCTCACTCTCTATCTGAGCTCGATTCATGTGCATAATTCGACCCCACCGCACAGGACATTTGTCATTCGGAGCAAACCCCACAGATACTATATCAGTGGCCAAGTCAACTGAGGGTATCAAATGGAACGCAGTGACCTTTGCTTTTTCCGAGCAGCAGTCTGCCCCAGTCCCTTCCCATCCGGGACACCTCTAGCTTGCTTTGCTTGCGTTGCAAACAGTGTTTATGCAAAGTTTTCGTCTCTGTTTGTCTTGGGTCGTGAATAACGGTTGCTTTGGCCATTATCGAAACATGGTCTGTATATTAACCCCAAGCACCAAGCTGGCATATCTCACGGCTCTTAAACAAGGGCCACAAGCTGTCGAAAGGTCGTTAATCTACACAAAAAACAAGTTTGAATTCTATGTCCGGCCGTTACCGACTACATAATGCTCTTTCAAGCTCCAACACTCAGCTGAATCTCTTTTGACTTTAAAGTCCAGTTCCAATAATGTTGAAAAATATTATACAATTTGCTATTTTTAACATTTTTTGATTAGTCTACAGTAATTAAACTATTTTAGAAAATAGAGATTTTTTTTTGGTTTGACACGTCTCTTAAAAGCGGAAATTCGTTTCTTTATATATATTTCTATGGAGGTTGAATATCCAACTAAGCATAGACGAAATTTTTACAAAATAAAAATCAGTCGCACTTTTAGTGGGCGTGTACATCCAGCATCTAAGTATCTATGTATATTAGATGATATTATTATCAGCTTGAACTTGGGCTGCTATGCTCAAGTCTCTATAGGTGCACTTCTGCTAGGGTAAACATAGTATTTTAAGTTCCTTGGGCGTCGAACAAGGCCAATATACCATCTCACTTTGTGAGTGTAAAAGGAATTAAGAGTTTGGCATGCCTTCTGCTTGGATTATAAAAAGGGATCCTTTGATTCGAGTTTCGGTTGAATTAAGTCCAGATTAGGCAACGAGCATTTCGCTATATATACGCTACGCACATTGCCAAAAGTTTTGTCAGTGATTGTCGGACCAGAGCAAGGGAAATTTATATGTTGGACTGCAGCTGCTGAAGCAGACAACAGAGTCGAAGTCAAAGTAATTAGATAATACGCCATTGTCCTGCCATTACGAGATAGCAGGACACATTCGTTGGAACGAGAACGAGACAGCGAAGCAGTAAGTCAAGGATGCGTTAGAAGTGCCCCCCGCCTGTCAGACTAATTTCCAAACTGAGCCACAGCCAACAACGCGAAGTTTCATTGAAATGTGTACAAAAAGATTCAGAATGATGAAAAATACAAAATGAAAACTTTTTAGACTGCTGTTAACTCACTGCACAATGCTCGCTCGCGGCTCTGAAATAACAATGAGTGTAACCCATTTGTCACACTTTGATCTTGACTTTTCTATCTGGTCCATCTGGCGGTGCACTCAAATATACATTACAAAATTCAGAAAGCCAATATACCTGTTTCATTCGTTGACGAGCATGAAAAGAAAAATTATCTTATTTAACGAAAAATAATTTGATTTCCCTGTTGTCCTGACAGTGCCAGCTTTGACATTTATCCAGCCTTGACATTAACAATACCCACACACACATATGTACATACATATTCATATATAATCACTATGCTCTCAGACACACAGCTACTATTATACACATCGTATATTAATTAGACTGCTGTTCCTCTAATATTCCTCCCTTACAAGCAATCTAACTTTGTTACCGCTGATAAGGCCATTAGCAGACGCAAAGGATAATAGAAGAATGTGAAATGCTAAAACAGACCCCAAGGCAATATTTATGCTCCCAATGAAATCACAGATGCTTCACATTATCCCAAAAAGCGTACAATTGGTAACAATTTTTGGTTTTTCAGCATGAATAACTGACATTCTTTATTTTATTAAGAATGCTAACAAATATTTCGGAACAATAATAAATAAATTTAAAAAGTCTTCAACCTATACAAAAAGATACAAAAAACAATTTTAGACCGCTTGCTCCCACAGCGAAGCATATGCTTCTTCAATAAACAACGAAAATGAAATATATGCTTATGACGATCTCGAAATACCCTTTAATTATAAAAAAAAAACTCTTGTCATACACAATGCAAATCATTCCTTAATTATTTATTACCAAAAATGTGAAATTGAAGTTTTAAAATCAACTTTTTTTATACAAAAATATGCAATTTTATAATAAATTAATATTATTATTATCTTTTGGGAAGCATAATAACAAAATCTATTAACTGTGCCAATTTTACTTTCTTTTTACATGTGCGAGCGACATTTATAATCTCAAAGCTGCAAAAACTTAACTAACTTAACTTAACGCCTTTAAAGAATCTTAACACCCTGTGAGTGTATTAAAAACTGAAATAAACAATGACAATGGCGGCAGTATAAAAATAGTTTTCTCTTTTTCACTTACACTTACCCATTTGTATACCCCGTAATAAACTCTGAAGAGAAGTGTCTCTCTCTCTCTAGAAGACATAACAAAGGGATGTTATGAACGGTATTTCAAATTAGATTTAGTATCACGCTTTAGACATCTCATAAATGTAAATATAAAGGCACTACAATATTAGTCTTTAGATTAAAGGGGCAACACTATAACTCAATTGCAATTTAATGTATACATATTTGTTTTTATGGTATCTTGAAAGCGGATACTCCCTATATCTACTGGATTTTTCAGCCTTCGATGTTACAAGTAAAAACAAGCAAAAACAAAGATTCCCAACACTTTTTACCCTGCGCAGACATTTATTCCCAACTGCGAACATAACAATGTTCCTTTACGTGTATTTGTGTCTGCGTTTGGCTGTATGTGTGTATCTGTGTTTGCCTGTGTGTGTGTGTGTGTGTGCGAATATGAGATGCGCTGCATACTGGGCGAAAGGGGCTATTTCATATTTTTTCTGTTATTCGCACGTTCCGCAATTTGTATCCTCAGCTGTTTTGAATTACATTTTTTATGTTTGCGCTCTGTAGCGAAAAGTCAGTGAAACAACTGAAAACAACGGAAAACTCGTCATTTTCCGCTGACTTGTCTGCGTTACGTACGCCAGCCAGTGGAAAACGCTTGGAAATGAACTGCAATAACCCAAATGAAATGGTCAACAAAAACAATTGGTAGAGAAAATGGATGAAAAGTTTGCGAAATCTACAATTGACAAAGGATACATGGTCCATAGTAAAATATATACACACATATATAGGATATATTTAATTAATTTCAACAATATAAATAAGTAGTAATAAAAAAATAAAAATGTTAAAAAGTCTGTCGCAAAATATATTTTAATGTGATAAATTCTTGGCATCTGATTTTTCGACAGATGCCGACAATGCAATGAGTAAACTCTTTCAAGGACTTTCTAAAGCAATTTATAAGTTAGTCCGAGTTATTTCGTTTTCTTCTACTTAATAACGTTGCAATATTAAATTGTCAGCTGATGCTTATAAGGTAGGAGATTATTGCAAGCCAAGTTTTACGAGCGAAATTTCAAATGTTCCAAGCAGATGGGATATAAAATGTTACACTCAACTGAAAGTTAAACAACAACAAAAACAACAACAACAATTATAATACCCACAACAATAAGCACAACAGCTGCAACAAGCGTGCTAGTCTGGAGAGTTTTGAGAAGGAAATGCACTTATCAAAGTCTTTTCACTTTCACTTTATATATGTATAATTATATATATGTATGAATTTTGGTATTTCATTGACTGTAAGCACTCCAACTGTGTTACCCTCTATAAGAAATATTCGATTAGAGCAACATTTTTATTGAAATATATATTTAAGAAGGAAAATGTTGTATAGAAATTATAATGCCTATTGAACCAACCGGACTATATACATATGTATATCCCATGATTGGCATAATAAAAGGTAGGACATAAATATGGTATTAAATCAAATTGTTACTGCATTTTTTGTTTAACCCAAACAATCTCGTTCAGTTCAAGACATAAAATGTAAATTGAAGAATATTCATTGTATTTCAAAATCCAATATGCATTTGCAGTACACAACAGGGCATTGCACAGTCAAATATGCCTGCTGTTGACTCTTGTTTGCAAACATTTTCGCCAGCTTCTGCTGTTTGCGCACTTTCCACTTTTCAGCAGGAGTGAGCCAAGAGTCGAGTCGAGTCGAGTTGAGAATTTGTTGGCGTGCTGGGAAAGTCGTCAAAGGATTTACGTCATAAAGCCCACACAGAACTTATATATGTATGTATTTTGTTTTATTTCTGTGCGACAGCTGCTGAAATGCATTTTGTAATGGATTGGATGGAGCAACTATGAAACCGATTAGAGCTTGAGCGCGCTGATAACCGAGATAACATGTACATAAGTGCATTTCTTACTCGGCAAGCTGTCCATTTTCCTTATATTTGTCTAGGTTAAAGCAAACACACAGCGGCCTCCATTGTGCATTCGCCTTCGATGCGTCTCGAATAACTGCGGTCGCACAGCTGGGGCCAGATTGTTGGGGCCTAGGCCATGCCTGGAGGCTAACGAGTGCTGGCGCAGGCCAGGTGAGGATTAATGGCATTTCAACTACAATATTTCCTGTCACGTTCCTGAGGTTTTATTCCATTTTCATTTTTCCATTTTCTATCTGCCTCCAACTCTGTCTGTCTCGTTGTATTCTGTCAGCAAACTACTTGGGTCAAGAGTTGGAATCTCTGAATTCAATCGAGCCAGAAGCAAATCAACAAAGACGAAGAATTCCAAAATGCATTGCTGGTACTTTACTTTATTTGATTCCGTGACAACACAATTTCGATTAGGGGCCAGCTTAAGTTTACGAATTATTTGTGTATGAAATTCCATTCTAAAGTCTGCAGAATATTTTTCCGAATCCCGAATTCTGTTATCAAATGTAAGCTACAGTTGTTTATTAATTTTCAATTGTTTGCAATTTATCTTATAAAGCATCAAAAGTAATCTTCTCCTTATTTCTCATCCAGCTTTGTGCGATTCTCCCATGTACGAAAACGTCATGAATTTCACTTATTAATTTGATGTTGTTTGGAAATCACAGTTGTAAACATCTGTATAGCATTATTAAAATTCATTCAAGGGTAAAAATAAAAAAAAAAACGTAAAAAGAACAACGATTTGAGTGTCGAAATACCAGGAATTTATTATATACACACATATATATTCCAATTTGAAGAAAGAACAAGGATACGACATTTTCAAGGGCTACGCAGGCTTTGTGTCTAAGTCTATTATCTACGTCTGTGGCAGCATTTCCATATGTCTGCTGTATTTCCTTACACTTGATTGGATCTAACAAAAAGAAAATGATACGAGGGAAATGCATAAAGGCACACTCACGCTGTTGTTGTGGAAAACAACAAGGAAGAAACATACCAAGGGGGAGTTGTGTGTGTCCTATGAATAAATTTTGAATGTAAATATTTAAGCAGTGCAAAACAAAGTCTTTTTATTATTGTAAACAAGCTAACAAACAATGTGACAGACACATTACAGCTCAGTCATTCATGAGCGGCGCCCACACAAATGTGCTACAAATATTTTCATAAATTTTCAGTCGTCATTCTCATTCAGAATTTAATTATATTAGTTGTGCCAAGCTATTTAGCTTTTGGTAATCAAAATAAATAACGTAAATAACGCTCTATATTACATAATATTTAGCCAAATGCCCACATGCAATCCAATTATTTATTCAATTGGCGCTTATATCAAATCTGAGGCACTAAAATGCACTAAATAAATTAATTAATCATTGTTTTAGAATGATTAATAATACGAGTATTCTGAGATTGCGTTGTTATAATAATCACTTCGTAAACCCCCGGGATATTTGATATAGAATAGCATTGCGAAATATAAATCTATGAACGTTCAATTAGTAAATCTACATGTCTATATAATAATTAATATTAGTAATTAATGTAAACATTATTATGCGATGCGTTTAGACAAATTTGTGGCTAGTCTCTTATCAGCATAGATTCTCTGTTTCCATTATACAAATATTGTATATTGTATATCTTCGCATAACATGATCTGTTCTACATATTTATTTAACTATTTTTTGCATTGCATATAAGTATGCAGTAGAAATATTATATTTCTCTAATACTTTTTTATACCCTGAACCCATTGAAAATGGGAAATCAGGGTATAATGGTTTTGTTAAAAGTATGTAACAGGGAGAAGGAGGCGTGGCAGACCCCACAAAGTATATATATTCTTGATCAGGGCGACGAGATAAGTTGATTTAGCCCTGTCCGTCTGTCTGTCCGTCCGTCCGTCCGTCCGTCCGTCCGTCCGTCCGTCCGTCCGTCCGTCCGTATGTAAGAACGCGTCGATTTCCGAAGCTACGATAGCTAGAGACTTCAACTTTTTTTTAAAATGACCGTATATACAGCGCGCATATCAAGTTTATCACAAAAGATCGATAACTTGTCCCGTTATTTTTTTTATCGATAAAAAACCTTATCGAAAGACAGTTATAAAATTATATCTCCCACATATTTAGAGCTAGAGTCTTCAAGTTTTAAATGTAGACTTATATGTACTTTATAGAATTTCGATTTTTGTTATAATTCACCCCCCACCCTTATATCCACCCCCTCACCCTCACATTGGTAAAAGGCGTATTTCAAATACTAGAGACTTGAGCTTCGGCATAAACACGCATAGTAATGATATAATCACAATCTAAAAGTTTCATGAAGAACGTACATCTACAAAAAAAGTTATTAAACAATTAAATTCCCATGGTAAGCCGACACTGCAGCCCATGCGTGCATTATTGAAATATCAGTTCTCCGAAGGGTTCAGGGGATTTCCTAGTCGAGCAGTCTCGACTAGAGCTTTCTTACTTGTTTATAATTTTAATTGTTAAAGCACTAATACTTTTTAGAGAGTTGCACGAATGCTAAAAAAATGATTTGAATAGCATTGAGATGCGAGTTAATGTGTTGATAATTTCAAATACAGGCACAAAAATGATCATACATACATTTAGCATGGGTCTGTAAGTGTGTGCGGGTTCGTCGGGAAAAAATACTTATTGCGCCTCAACGCCTTCATAGCAAGCCATTGGAATACGTTCCTCACTGAGAAGAGAAGAAAATTTGTCTGCAATTCTGCTTGTGAGCACATGGATAGATGGATGGATAGAAAGGATAAGAGGGAGACAGAGTATCGACAAAATAGCGCATAGCCCATTAAATTGTGAATTGTGTTACATACAGCAGAGGTATTTAATCCATTAGCAATTCAAATAAATTTAATGAATTCACGATTTCCTGACCGTTAGCCAATTTTTATTTAAGAACAATAAACACGCTTTTTGCAGTACGCTCTGCTCGACTCGATGTTTATTATTAATAATCAAAATAAATACAGCGCCTGCCTCCTGACGGCAAGCATTGATGGTTAATTATGTTAGTTAATATTACTGTATATATGTATATAACTGTTACCATGCATAAATATATATGTATATGTAACTGTGGTAACTGCCCACATTTTTATTAAATCAGAGTTCAAATATTTATACGTTGCTCTCGTAAACATGAAACACTCGACAAAAACAAGTAAGAAAACTCTAGTCGAGACTGCCCGACTAGGAAATCCCCTGAACCCATCGGAGAACTGATATTTCAATAATTCTCCGCGTCTTTTTGCTTACAAAAGAAACACACACACACATACATAGGCACATATAGGCACGCACGCATAAACACGCATGGGCTGCAGTGTGGGCTTCTCATGGAAACTTAATTGTTATATAATAATAACTTTTTTTGTAGACGTACGTTCTTCATGAAACTTTTAGATTATGATTATATCATAACTATGCGTGTATATGCCGAAGCTCAAGTCACTAGTATTTGAAATACGCCTTTTACAAAGGTGAGGGTGAGGGGGTGGATATAAGGGTGGGGGGTGAATTATAACAAAAACCGAAATTCTAAAAAGTACATATGAGTCTACATTTAAAATTTGCAGACTCTAGCTGAAAAGATGTAGGAGATATAATTTTATAATTGACTTTCGATAAGGATAAAAAAATAACGGAGCGAGTTATCGTTTTTTTGTGATAAACTCGATATGCGAGCTGTATATACGGTCAGACGGACAGACAGACAGGCGGACAGGGCTAAATCGACGAATATATATACTTTGTATACATTTCAAGAAAACCATTATACCCTGATTTCCCATTTTCAATGGGTTCAGGGTATAAAAATACATCAAAGCGAGTCTAAACATGTAAATAACTTATATTTAGTCACTGCGTTTGACGTAATTAAAAACATAATTTAGTCTTGTTTACAGCTGTTATAAATAAGAAAAATAAATTGAATTACTGAAAAAATTTAACTCCAGCTAAGAATAGTATATAAATTTAATGGTATTTCATATCGAAAACAATTAAGAAGGCTCTAGTCGAGACTGCTCGACTAGGGGATACCCTTAACCCTCCAAGCTGATATTCTAATAATACTGCATATCTTTTATGCACACATTCATACACATGCATCCACACGCATGCATTAGTCCGCGCTCTGCTAACTGCGCAGTAAGCAGAGACTACGCTTGGGCTGCGCTGCAGTGTGGGCAATATTATGAGAATTTATTTATTGAATAATTTCTTTTCTAGACATACAATCTTAATGAAACTCTTAGAACGTAATCATAATGTGTAAATGTGTGGACATTCCAGATATCGGATGAGTTATCGAAATTTGATAAACTCGTACTTCGTATGGTACACAGCTCTTATTTCTTCTGAGATCCATGCACTCATATAGACAGACGGACGGACGGATGGACCTATTTTCAATGTGTTCAGGGCATATAAATATCAGATGTGTTATCAATATAGTATATACCAAATTTCAGGTCCATAGCGTCAAATGTTAAATAATCAGTTTATCTGGGGGTAGACATATACATTTTTCATCAGTCTTTATAAAATCATAACATTGGCTCACATGCAAAATTTCAACGTTCTAGCTTTAGGAGATTCAGTTTTATCCGATTTGCCACGCCCCCAATGGGCGTAGAAATATCTGCCATAGCATGAGATCTTGGGCAGTCGCCGCGGATTTACATACCAAATTTCTCTCTAGTTCATCAACTAATATGATTTCTGGTATATCGGAAAATGCATTTTCCAATTTGCCACGCCCCTAGTGGGCGGATCCGGAAACGTTTAGCACTGTATAAATGGGAGCTATACAAATTTCAAGTCTCTAGCTTCAATAGCGCCAAAAAAAATTTCGTTCATACGGACAGACGGACATTGCACAAAACCAATATACTCATTTCACTTTCGTGAATGAGTATAAAAATAAATAAAATAAAATATATAGCTTGACCAGCTCAAAGCTTATTTATGCATTATGAATTGTATTTGAATATACATTATATATCAAAAACCAGTTTTAGCTTTTACTTTGGTGGTTCTGGTGGGTCACCGCCCTGGCGGACCTCCACGTCTCCACCATTTCTACTATCAGGACCATCAGTAGAGGCATAGCAGCCCGATGCCAAGACAGCTAGTACAGCAGTGAGCAGAATCTGTGGGTAAAAGACACCAAAATAAGATTGTTACTTTTAAGTGAGCAAATAAATTTATTTTCTTACCAGTTTCATGATGATTGTAACTTCTTTTTTTTAAAACGAAGATATCATTCGGGATTGGACCGTCCATTTTATACCCTTTTTGAAAGCATGACCACAACGAATCGAACTAGCTACGCGTATACGTAATGCATCGATTTCACAACGTCAATTTGCTTGACATCGAGTCTGGCACGGCCGAAACTTATTAGATTAGTTATTTGCACTGGAACTAAATCACGTGGAACATCAAATCTACTGTACTCTTCTTGTTAATTTGAATGCGAGCGGGGGAAAGAGGCGAGGGGTATCTATAACACATTTCAAAATTTGTTTTAAATATATTTTTATACCCTGAACCCATTGAAAATGGGAAATCAGGGTATAATGGTTTTGTTAAAAGTATGTAACAGGGAGAAGGAGGCGTGGCAGACCCCATAAAGTATATATATTCTTGATCAGGGCGACGAACTGAGTCGATTTAGCCATGTCCGTCTGTCCGTCTGTCCGTATATATGAAAGCGTCGATTTCCGAAGCTACAATAGCTAGAGACCTCAACTTTTTTTTAAAATGTCCGTATATAGCGCGCGCATATCAAGTTTATCACTAGAAATCGATAACTCGTCCGATTATTTTTTTATCGATGAAAAACCTTATCGAAAGCCAGTTATAAAATTATATCTCCTACATCTTTTGAGCTAGTGTCTCCAAATTTTAAATGTAGACTCATATGTACTTTATAGAATTTCGGTTTTTGTTATAATTCACTCCCCGCCCCTATATCCACCCCCTCACCCTCACTTTTGTAAAAGGCGTATTTCAAATACTAGAGACTTGAGTTCCAACATATACACGCATAGTAATGATATAATCACAATCATGAAGAACGTACGTCCACAAAAAAAGTTATTAAACAATTAAGTTTCCATGAGAAGCCCACACTGCAGCCCATGCGTGTTTATGCGTGCGTGCCTATATGTGCCTATGTACATATGTGTGTGTGTGTTTCTTTTGTAAGCAAAAAAACGCGGAGAATTATTGAAATATCAGTTCTCCGATGGGTTCAGGGGATTTCCTAGTCGGGCAGTCTCGACTAGAGCTTTCTTACTTGTTATTAAATCAGAGTTCAAATATTTATACATACGTTGCTCTCGTAAACATGAAACACTCAACAAAAATTATATGTATAAGCGTTACAGTCCGAAGCAACTGAATGCGAAATACCAAATGAAGGGGAGGGATCTTTAGTCGGTATCGAAAATATAGCTATAGTAATAAGAATAACTAAATATAACTAAATCTATCAATTTTTTCTGTACGACCTACAAACAAATTAAAAGTGTCGACCTCTTATTCCTTCTAAATAGGGCTATATCGACTCGGTTCATCGCTTTCAGTAGATTTCTGTTCAAATCGGTTCAGGGTGTAAAAGGAAAATAATGAAATATTAAAATACAATTGTTATTATTTAAAAAATATGTATTTCTTAATTTGCAACTTCCAATTGGATCATTTTAATTTTGATAAACACCAAGAGACTCAATGAAATCATCCAATATACTCGATTATTTTGAGAGCGAGTATAAAAACAAGGGAAAACAAAGTAATACGAACGAAGGCGAAACAATTTCGGGTTTCAGTTTGTATTTGACTTTCTGTCACTTTATTTATTTTTTTATGTTTCTCGCTGTCGGCCAAGAAATTTATGAACCGCATATAATGTTTATTTAATATTTATTGCAACGATTGCTACAGCGAAATGTCTGATTTTGTGTTTTAATGTTTGCAGTTCCTAAGTGTGTACAGCTAAATGGGAGCATGTATCTGTGAAATTAAGTTTGATTATTCAGTTAATATTATTTTTTATGTCTGTCCGGGGATTGGGCTACAAAACTGAATTTTTATTTTCAGCTTACAATTTTTATTGCCCACATTTGGCCGTAAAGTGGATAGCACATTAATTGAAAGGACTCGGCTTGACTGAACTCGGCTGTTCCTCCCAGTTCCCCTGCCATCATCGCACTGGACTTTGTCGCGAGCATGTAGGTTTAGTAAATGTCCCGAGCCAAGCTACTGTTTTGTCTGATTTCGATAACAAACCATAACAAACAAACAAACTTTGAGTTTTAGTTCTTGAGAACCGAGGAGATCTGCAAGCTAGAACAACAAAATAAACTCATATTAACTACCGTTTCTCAACTGATTAAAATATTCAGTCGAGCCTTGAGCTCGAGTAGTATTGTCAGACCCAATTCTCTGAATACATATTCGATATTATGCTTAGTAAAATGTTTCCTTCCTACTGTTCTAGCAATAGAATAGAATTTTATTCACGAAAGAAAAATGAGTATCTTTGTTTTGGGCGTCTTGGGGCTCGTGTGACCGTCTGTATCAACGCGGATATCGCGTTAGCTACACAATCTGTGTATTCATTACATGGACTTATAAAAAAAAAATCTGAAGTCTCGAGGTCTAACCATATTCAAATTATGCTATCAACCGAGGAAAAGCAACCTATAAGAATTTAATAACTTTAAATAATTTTATGTTAAATACACGCTGTGGGATATTCAAAAACTCAGACCGTACAGCTGTGAATGGTACTGTCTTGTGGGCAGCCACTGACTAGAGTTCTCTTTCTTGACTTTCTTTCTAATTGAAATAGTAATATTACTCTATATAGGATCAAAAGGTATTCACCAATAGTCAAAAGTTGAATCGCCTTTATTTATATAAAAATGAAGTACTATGAAGTACTCAAACTGACTCTATTAAAAACCAATTTCTAGAATTAGTGTAAATACCAACAGTAAATAATTTGACCAGCTCAAAACTTATTTCTGCATTATGAATTGTGTATTTGAATATACATTATATTTCAATAACCAGTTTTAGCTTTTACTTTGGTGGTTCTGGTGGGTCACCGCCCTGGCGGGCCTCCACGCCTCCATCACCATTTCTACCATAAGGATCACCAATATAGGCATAGCAGCCCGATGCCAAGACAGCTAGTACAGCAGTGAGAAGAATCTGTGGGTAAAAGACACCAAAATAAGATTGTTACTTTTAAGTGAGCAAATAAATTTATTTTCTTACCAGTTTCATGTTGATTGTAACTTCTTTTTTTTTAAAACGAAGATATCATTCGGGATTGGACCGTCCATTTTATACCCTTTTTGAAAGCATGACCACAACGAATCGAACTAGCTACGCGTATACGTAATGCATCGATTTCACAACGTCAATTTGCTTGACATCGAGTCTGGCACGGCCGAAACTTATTAGATTAGTTATTTGCACTGGAACTAAATCACGTGGAACATAAAATTTACTGTACTCTTCTTGTTAATTTGAATGCGAGCGGGGGAAAGAGGCGAGGGGTATCTATAACACATTTCAAAATTTGTTTTAAATATATTTTTAAATTTAGGTAATTGGCTAAATCACGTGGTTGGTTGTGCTGAGCATAGTCAATCATTTTTCTCATAGATATGTATAGCTACATATATACAAACATGCAAGCGTTTTCTATATACAATTTGGTAGATGGCGCTGTGGCAGTGAATACGTCTTTGGATTTGCAACTAAATGTTCAAGCAGTGAGAAGGCTCTGTTTGACTATCAAATCAATTCTCAATCTATTTGTTGATGAGGTAGAAAAAAATGATGCATAGACTGTACACTTAATAAAAACAAATATGTATGCTTATACTCATTCCGCAAAGTGAATTGTCTAAATTGGTTTTGTGCAATGTCCGTCCCGTGTCCGCTTGAATGCTTAAGCGGTTCAAAATTTTTCCGTACTACCCACTAAAGGTGGGACAAATTATAAAATGCATTTTTAGGTATCTCAGAAACAATCAATGATTAGCTTTTATAGTCAAGAAAGTTAAATTTCGAGTACAAACTCGCATTCATACACCAATGCCCTTCCAAGAGGCGTGAGTTTCCAAATTTTGTACTTATGTTACCCATGTGGCTTTTGGCTCCTATGGCGGGCGTTATAGATCCAAATTTTCTTCAGCTTTGGAGATTTTTAAATCTTAATCTTGTAGCACTGTTAATATTCGACTCTCAATAAACAGTTCTCAGTAGCAAAAACCTATTCCTTAATTCAGCAGTAAATATTTCAATTCAATTTAATTTAAATTCCAATTTAAACTTCTACTAATTGGGAATTTTTCATTAGACAAAATATTATATGTAGTATTACTGCAAGTAAGGAGAGTTTTACAATGCAAGAGAGGCAAGTTATTAGGGTGGTCCCAAATATAAGAATATATGTATAAATTCAAGTTAAGCAAATGAATATGAATGGATTTGGCCCAACAGTATAGTTTTTAAGTATTTCACAGACATTTTCAGTCCTTGGCTTTGACCTTGTGCATTCTCCGCTGACTGTTGTCAAAAATGAATGAGAAATAAAATCAAACTTAGTGGGAAATGCCATATACAACATAGCATTCAATACTTTCGAGTGGCTTTCGTCGACTGGTATACGACTGTGATGCGAATATTTGCGTAGCAATTCACACGATGTGCCCATGCTCTAGTCAAAGCATTGGTGGAAAGATAGTTTCAGAGCGCAAATATTCAAAGCCCAGTAGAATCGGTAGAACGCTTTTATATCTTCTGAGATCGACGCGATCATAAATGTTATCATTTTCAATATATTATTATCATTTTTATACCCTGAACCCATTGAAAATGGGAAATCAGGGTATAATGGTTTTGTGAAAAGTATGTAACAGGGAGAAGGAGGCGTGGCAGACCCCACAAAGTATATATATTCTTGATCCGGGCGACGAACTGAGTCGATTTAGCCATGTCCGTCTGTCCGTCCGTCCGTCTGTCCGTATGTTTGAACGCGTCGATTCCCGAAGACAAAATAGCACACGCATATCGAGTTTATCACAAAATTTCGATAACTTGTCCTGTTATTTTTTTATCGATAAAAAACCTTATTGATTTAATCATAATCTAAAAGTTTCATGAAGAACGTACCCCCACAAGAAAAGTTATTAAACAATTAAGTTATCATAGTAAGCGCAAACTGCAGCCCATGCGTGTTAATGCGTGTGTGGCTATGTGTATATATGTATGTGTGTTTACGCGTGTGTGTCTGTGTGTAAGCAGAAATACGCGAAGAATTATTGAAATATCAGTTCTCCGAAGGGTTCAGGGGATTTCCTAGTCGAGCAGTCTCGACTAGAGCTTTCTTACTTGTTATAATTATTATTTTAATGTAAGAGCATTTGACATTGTGGCTTTCTTACTGTGACTAATTAAAATGGAATGCTTTTCGGTTGGCAACATTATCCTTTTTGTAGTCAAGCAGTTGCCAAAAATAGCAGAAGTTCTTAGTCCAGAGCTATTCTAACTCTCTGGACTAATTGGGCAGCCAACATAGAGCTTTCCGATTGTAAACCTAGCTTTGCGTGAAATTGAAAGCTTGAGTTTTATTTTGCTGTAGCAACACGCCCACTGAGAATTCAGGGCATTTTTTTTTTTTCTCTCAAATGTAACATACATTACTGATGGGAATCAACAGCCGAATAAATGTTGTCCATCTGTCTGTCTATACGTCGATATTAAAAATAATAACTCATTGAGCTAACTGCGAGACCAGCAAAGAAATTTTGTTCTCTTTAAATGAAAGTATTATTTTGTGGTATTCCACACACTCAATTGATTGTGTTGATGCTGTATTGAATCATGAAAATCCTCCTTCATTGAAATCCGATAAGTACTATAATACTTCTATGAAGTGTTTAACCAAACTCCAAGGACTCGTATTTTCGGTTTTATATATTTGTATATATTTTATTGCCATGGAATGCAATAGAGGTGAGGGCGATGATGGTAAGGGTGATGCGTGTGGCCTTGTTTAAAAAGTCAGCTCAACCAAGGGTATCTGCTAGTCGTCACTTCCGACTAGAGTTTTATAAATTCTTTATTATTCAAGTTCAAAAACAGTTTGATGAAAACAAATGAAACATTTTCGATTTTTCAAGAGCTTATAATAATATAGTTAATCATCTAATTATTGTGCAGAGCGAAAGCTCTGAAAAGAGGCTATCGAATTCTGAGAACTCATAATAGAAAATTCCTTTTTGTGATTCTTCTACACACCAACTTGCCTTCAAATCAATATCTGTAATCACCTTGGACGCTGAGTAGACGTGATGATGCTACAACAAAATTAGCAAATCAACAAAGTTTCAGGCAATTTAATACCTTCCTGATTCGTTTTTTCTTTTTTTTTTTCTTGACTGTTTGTATGGCTCATTACACCTTGGCAAGGGGAGGAACCTCCGCTCTCTTTACCTTACTGTGCACTAATTAAATGTGTCAGTCGAGAAATTGAACTCAAGCATCGTACATAAGTTAAATACACCGTTCAAGTGCGAATAGGAGAACTTCCGCTTTAAAATGACCTTGGGTAAGCGTTAAATAAATTAAAATTAATTGAAATATTTCAAATACACACGAATGGCACAATAGCCCCATTGAACAAGGTTTCCCAGAAACGCTCTCAACACAAGCATTTTTTTAATATTTTCACACACATGTCGTATACTTGATTTTCATTTCAGTATAATTTTCCACCGTGTTTTATAATCAATTTGTGCTTTCATTCGGGAACAGAATTCCGAGTGCGTGACAAATTTTTATCTCTACCCAAAAATGTTGGCACGTTTTCTACCAAATGCGGTTAGTCTCCCTTGATCAAGTTCTCTTCTGTAAGAGGATACCCTGTTCGAAAAATTGATTTGTAAATGCTAATTATTAAACAAACTACGTTAGTTATTAATGTAATAATAGGTAACATTTATTTTAAAATATTTTAAACTTTAACCTACAAATACAAGATTAATGTTTATTTAGATATTTTATTTATTTTCGATAATATATGTATTTGTATATATTATTCATATAACATGATTTCCTTTCAAGTACTTATCTTTGCTCCCAGCATATGCACTTGCTCTTAAATTGTACCACTTGATGGAGCCACAATCAATTGAATGGAGCCCTGTATTGCAATTAATACTGCTGCCCTGAGCAGTTGACAGCAGACGAATTTACAATTTGTGCTCTACAGCACAATTCGCATCACATGGCAAAATATCTGTACCAGGGGATGTGAGTATTTCCTTCGGTTGCGATTTTATTTGCTGAAAGACACTTGATTCTCGATTCTGATTCATATCGTGCTTTTTACGAGACGCCCATCAAAAGGCGCGCAATTAAGCCGCTTATGTGGCAAAGGATAATGGCATGAGTTTCATCAGACGTGCCGTCTGTTAGGCAGGCAGGCGAACAGTGTAAACGTGCCTGGTTGTATTAACGCTTGATTATACCCAACCTCAAGCAAGTACAGGGTATATAGTTGCGGTTTTGTCAGACTTGCATTCAGGCTTGTATTTAGTTTGTGATATAGCTATAGCAACAAAAATGCGGTTATTTTTTATAGTGAAAATATTTGAATGCCCTATAGATTCTCATATTTCTAAACGGTTCATTTAACTCACATACAAAGAACTGGTCAGAGCAACTGTTGTGGAATATAACAGCACCCAGGGCGCCTTAAAGAGGATCGTGAAATTATTCTTATGTATAATTTAATTATTATGCTTCACATTATTACATTATATTATTATATATTATATTATTATATTATATTATATATTATATTATACAATGTAATAATGATTTTTTTTAGTTTTTTTTTTTTTTTCATGCCGGGTATTCGACAGTCGAGTTCGCTTCAGGATTTTACTCTGCTGAGATGCGATACATGCTGCTCTTTGATTATGCTCGAACTTCGGCTGCCAGGCTAGCAATTTGTCAAACAAAGTTTACGACTGTGTTGGCTCAAGCATTTAAATTACCGAACAAATGGAACACAAATTGCGTGCCAAAGAAAACCTTTGCCCTTTTGTCGCCGAAGTCAACTCGCGGCGCTAATGTCGACGTGAAAACTCTCCAGTTTCAATGTACAGCATTTTAAATACTTAATTTCTGCTGAAGGATGTCATAAAAGTATAAGTCGACGAATATGTTCAAAGGCAGGCGAGCCACGCAGCCAGTGCAAATTAAATGATGTCGACTTTACAAGCGATTTGATGGTCTCTCCGAGCACTCAACTGGGTCAATACATGGAAGGAACATCTGTGCGGCTTCTATTCTGTACACGCATACTCAAGCCGAAACATGAGTATATGTATGTATATGCACTCTTTTTTTATAATTTTCAGCGCAGTGGTGGGGTTGCCTTTGTGCAGACTGCCAGGCGGCGTGGGCGTTCGGGGTAAAGTTGTAAACTCTGCGCATTTATTAAAATTGATATTGAGCGACAGGCGTGGCCAATACGACGAAGACACTTAAAGCAAGATGTCGGCCTCCTAAAGTGATAGAAGAATCGAAATAATAATTTAAATGAATTTCAATTAAATGCTATTGAGGCTGCTAGACTGATACAGATACGGATTATATAATCAGCAGTAATTGTAAGTAATTAGGGTGGCATTTGAATTTGGATTTATAAGAGCGGGAATGTGGCTGTCCGTGAGATGAGTAAATTACCAATAAATAATGACTTAAATTGAAACCGAAACCGAGCAATTGTATTGCAGATCTCATATTTTGAGACCTTATCAGCGGACAGTTTCTAAGAACTGTTTAATGAAGACAAAGCTACCATCCATATTCCATATAATTTTTGAAATATTTCAAATGACCCACTTTCAAAGATCGTCTTAGCATAGACATACATAATTCGCAGAAATTCGCAGGAAAATTAATTTAGTTTAAGTCTAAAGCCTAATATAAAGAGTAAGAGTTAATAAAGAAGAATGATATTGAAAGTTGTCATTGTACAATTACAGTCTCTTTATAGAATAATAAAGTTCAAAATCAAGTGGTTAAATGCCCGCTGAGTTGCTTCTCCAGCACTTTTGTTTCTGTTCTTCAAATATAATTCCATGAAACGTGACTAAATCTCTCGGTTAATTTACGCACTCAGCTACATAGGTGACTGAGTGGCACGTTTCTGACATAAATTTGCATATAGTCTGACAACTATCTGCACTTGAGTTGAGCGACGCAGCTGACTCTAATAGGAAGGCTCGTTGACTGCCTCTGACCTGGACATAAACACTTTAAAAGCTGTTTTGGCTGCTGTCTTAACCGTCGTCGTCGTACTTTGGCCTAATTGCCATCCGCAACTAGCTGGCGCAAAGTTAACGTGACGCAGATGAGACTGTCAGCTAAAGAGCATTGTTAATGGATGCCCCACCTCATACATAAGTATATCAACAAAGAGTTTAAAGCGTTTACACGGAGTAAACATAAACGTTATGCCAAGTCTATTTACCTCCATACTTTGATTTGTGAAAACGAAATAATATGATATATATTCTTGAGCAGGATGACAGATTGAGTTGATCAATTTAAAAACAAGTAAGGTGACTCTAGTAGAGACTGCTCGACTAGGAATTACCCTGAACTCTCCAAGCTGATATTCCAATCATATTGCATATCTTTTATGCACACAGACATACACTTGCATCCGCATGCACGCATAAGCATTTGTTAAAACTTTCGGAACGTAATCATAATGTGACGCACTAATGCGAACGGACAGTCGGACAGGGCTATATCGACATTATACCCTGATTTCCCATTTTCAATGGGTTCAGGGTATAATAAAAATAAAATGAAAAATTAACTTTACGCAGTACGAGTTTATATACATTTTTGAAAAAATGTGTGATTAAGAGGAGTCTATTGAAATGCCCCACAAATATAAATAAGCAAAAGCAACATTGTTAAATGTTCGTATGGGTTGTTTCCTACAGGGTACATCCTAGTCAGGTAGTGCTACTCCTACATGTTTTATGATAAGTTTTGACAATATTTGGTTTGTTAGATTCCCAAAACGTTTCAAATATGTTCGTATACCCTTAGCAGTAACGCCACTTTTTCTCTTTCTCTCTCTTTTCTTCTCTACACAGCGCATTGGTTAGCAAAGTTTCGAGATAAAAAGTTGGATCTAACAGCGGCACAAAGTGAAAATTTGTTGGCCAGCGCCGTTTGAAACTGTGTTTTTGACCAGTTTGTGGTTATTTAACTGTTTGCCCGCAGGTTCGCTTAATTTAAATAAATGCTCTACCGGTTCCACTGGGCTTTGAATATTTGCCCTCTGAAACTATCTTTCCACCAACGCGTTGACTAGAGCATGGGCACATTGTGTGAATTGCTACGCAAATATTCGCATCACAGTCGCATACCAGTCGACGAAAGCCACTCGAAAGTATTGAATGCTATGTTGTGTATGGCATTTCCTACTAAGTTTGATTTTATTTCTCATTCATTTTTGACAACAGTCAGCGGAGAATGCACAAGGTCAAAGCCAAGGACTGAAAATGTCTGTGAAATACCTAAAACTATACTGTTGGGCCAAATCAATTCATATTCATTTGCTTAACTTGAATTTATACATATATTCTTATATTTGGGACCAACCTAATAACTTGCCTCTCTTGCATTGTAAAACTCTCCTTACTTGCAGTAATACTACATATAATATTTTGTCTAATGAAAAATTCCCAATTAGTAGAAGTTTAAATTGGAATTTAAATTAAATTGAATTGAAATATTTACTGCTGAATTAAAGAATAGGTTTTTGTTACTGAGAACTGTTATTATTGAGAGTCGAATATTAACAGTGCTACAAGATTAAGATTTAAAAATCTCCAAGGCTGAAGAAAATTCGGATCTATAACGTCCGCCATAGGAGCCAAAAGCTACATGGGTAACATAAGTACAAAATTTGGAAACTCACGCATCTTGGAAGGGCATTGGTGTATGAATGCGAGTTTGTACTCGAAAATCAACTTTCTTGGCTTTAAAAGCTATTCATTGATTGTTTCTGAGATACCTAAAAATGCATTTTATAATTTGTCCCACCTTTAGTGGGTAGTACGGAAAAATTTTGAACCGCTTAAGCATTCAAGCGGACACGGGACGGACATTGCACAAAACCAATTTAGACAATTCACTTTGCGGAATGAGTATAAGCATACATATTTGTTTTTATTAAGTGTACAGTCTATGCATCATTTTTTTCTACCTCATCAACAAATAGATTGAGAATTGATTTGATAGTCAAACAGAGCCTTCTCACTGCTTGAACATTTAGTTGCAAATCCAAAGACGTATTCACTGCCACAGCGCCATCTACCAAATTGTATATAGAAAACGCTTGCATGTTTGTATATAGCTATACATATGTATAAGAAAAATGATTGACTATGCTCAGCACAACCAACCACGTGATTTAGCCAATTACCTAAATTTAAAAATATATTTAAAACAAATTTTGAAATGTGTTATAGATACCCCTCGCCTCTTTCCCCCGCTCGCATTCAAATTAACAAGAAGAGTACAGTAAATTTGATGTTCCACGTGATTCAGTTCCTGTGCAAATAACTAATCTAATAAGTTTCGGCCGTGCCAGACTCGATGTCAAGCAAATTGACGTTATGAAATCGATGCATTATGTATACGCGTAGCTAGTTCGATTCGTTGCAGTCATGCTTTCAAAAAGGGTATTAAATGTACGGTCCAATCCCGAATGATATCTTCGTTTTGAAAAGGAACTTACAATCAACATGAAACTCGTAAGAAAACAAATATGTTTGCTTACTTAAAAGTAACAATCTTATTTTGGTGTCTTTTACTCACAGATTCTGCTCACTGCTGTGCTAGCTGTCTTTGGATGGAGACTTAATAATACTGGTGGTGACGGTAGTATAGGCGATCAAGTGGGTTATGATCCCCACCCACTTGTCTAAACTTACTTTCCTTGGATTAAAAGGATGATGAATGCTGAAAATAATTGGCTCGATGATATCATATTATTATGAATACAATTTGAAGTATTTTGAATTATTCTTGAGAGTCTGTCGGAATATATGATCTCATTTTCGATATGAAATACCATTAAATTTATATGCTCTTCTTAGCTGGAGTTAAATTTTTTCAGTAATTCAATTTATTATTCTTATTTCTAATAGCTGTAAACAAGACTAAACTATGTTTTTATTTACCTCAAACGCAGTGACTAAATATAAGTTATTTACATGTTTAGACTCGCTTTGATGTATTTTTAGATTCCATTAGCGAAGTCACAAAACTGAGGAGCTTTCTAGGCATTTAGCCGAGCTACGTTTTGATTTGCTTATTGAAATGAAAGCTGAGAAGTAATTTGGAACGACATTTCAAATATTTTTAATGAGGGAATTATGAAAATATGCAACATTTAGGCTAAGCCATTTAAGGCAGAAATATTACCTGAGCTTCATAATAAAATTTCATGTTCAGGGAAAGATATTGCATTTTGAAATTATTCCCTTGTGCGGAAAGAAATCCATAAATAAATGCAATATCATTTCTGTGAATTTTTACTGAATTCTTCGTTTACAAATTTGCATAAATGGAGCACAGAAAACAATTTGCATATTTTTGTGAAAGAAAAAACATCACGAATATTTATGCAATTGTATATATTTCGTAGCACATTAGAGATACTGCGGCGGATGCTGCTGCTGCTGCTGATGCTGCTCCTTGGTAATATGATTTAATTAGGAAAAAGTTAAAAGAGTGAAACGCACCCAATCTACGCAATGGTGGTACGTGTCAAGCGTAATTTCCTAATTGAGATTCTATAGATACTCTCAGCATTTGCACAGTTAGTTAAACAAGCGTAGGTGGGGTAAGGAGCGGGCAGGAATAGAAGACATTTAAGCAATTCCTATTTACTTAATGCTGCACGTCGATTTGACAGCTAACCAGGCCCAGCCACGCCTTCAGCATTGCCGCTTATATGGCCTGCACGTCCCTATCGCAAATAGAATAGAAAATGCTTCACATTTTGTCTGACAAGAAGCTCTGAATCTCGCCCTTTTTGTGGCATGTTTCCAATTGCGCCAAGTTCTCGTTGACTAAATCAAAGCCAAGTATTTTAAGCAGGTGCCAGAGCAAATGTCAATCGAAACTTCGTATATCAAATGCAGTATTTAGGGGTCGAGGCATTGACAGATTCTAAACAAAAAAAAGTTAGAATATAATGTGGGTTAAATACTCAACGTGTGTCCTAATGGAAGCCAACTGAATTTTGTAAATTTTATATAAATATGAGAAATAAATATAAATATACTTTAATATTGTATGTGTGCTAATAATTCGGCTTATTGGAAACCAGCTGAATTCGGTAAAATATAAAAAAAATAAACTAAAGAAATCACACAAATTCAAATACTCAATAATTCATATTTTGGCTTTACCCTTAAAGCTATTAAGACCAAACTCACTTTTCCCGTTTGTCAAGCCTTTTTTTTTAACTCGCATTGCAACATTTCCAGTTCAACCAACGGACAGCAGTGCGTATACGTCATATGCACAGTAAATCATACGCTTGGCATGATGAATTGCACTCGCCGAAGAACGATTGCACAGGAGTGTTGAATACCCTTCGCTCAGGGTATTTTGTATATGTATATATGGAGTTAACATACATTTATAAATATATATGTATATATTATGTACTGTTGATCAAAAAGAGCCACTCTGACTTCTAGAGTCTAGATCAGTTAGTCAGTCAGTCTATTACATGAATCGTAATTTGTTACTTTAGATTTCTGGAATTATTAAATCAATATAAGTATATCATATCATATATCATATATCATATATAAGTATCAATTACTACCTTAACTATAACGAATTTATCAACCTATCACTACGAATCAATAAGGCCTATATCGACAAGTGTATAAAATATGCGGTGTGTAGTTACCCCTAGATTTTTTTCCAATTGTCTTTCCAGCAATTTTCATGCTTCCGTTTGGTAATCCAAATGTGTGAAAATTGCCAACGGCTAATGGATTCTCACAGCGGCGAACGAAAACTTTAACGTGGCAACGAAGGGGGGGCGCTTGAGTGTTGAAGCTTAGTCGTTCATTGTATCAGCCAATAATGTTGAGCGAATATTTGAACAGAAATTTAAGCAAGATTAAAGTGTGAGAGAATGGTGGCGTGCTCACCTCAAGCGAGCCAATCACATGCCCGACAAGTCATAAATAAATAAATAAATAATGCGATGGGAGACCGCTCTTAAAAACAAATTGACTGGAAAAAGGCGACAGAAAGTGACTATGCCAGTGCGTACATATCGGTCAAGCTTGTTTATTCACTTGATTTGTGTAATATTTGACGGCTACCCCTGGCAATCGTCAAGCACGTCCTGCGAACTGTGCTGTGCGACACTTGAGCTAACCAACGGCACGTGCTCATTAGCAGGTAATTCCCCTTACCTGTACATGTGTATTTGCACTTCTCAAATTTGTTTCGCAAGCCACACAATTTCGATTCGGTCATGGAAGCTCTATTGTTGTATCGTTCTCTTTGTCTTCAATTATTGTCGAGTGCTCCCATTAAATATTCATTGGTATGTGTAAAGCCCGCTGAATATGACCCCGCAATGGTTGAAATTGTAATTTAAATTCGCAAACAAAATCAATTTTACTTGTCGACTGAAATTGCTTCGTTTTATGAATGAATAACCTTCTTGTGACATATACAAATAGAATATCTAATATTCAATTATAGTTCAACCAAAATATAATTTACAAATGAAATATATTTCTGCAGGAGAGCAAGTAGTTGGAACATTGTGCTTTATGCCTATTACCGCATTTCTGCATACCTTCTTACTTCAAAGATGGTTCCATCTCGTATATGTATACACTATTTATTATATATGTATGAATTAAGATTACTATTTAAAAAATGATATTTCAGAAACATTGAAGCTTTCCACGATAATGAACCCTATGCATAGCCCACAAAATCCAGCCGTTTGTTTTCTCATTAGACAATTTTAATATCTGTTGGTTCGATCTGTAGGTACATTTATCGATTTAGTCGTGATACATGACAAGCAAGACTGCAACGAATCGAAATAGCTACGCGTATACGTAATGCATCGATCTCACAACATTAATTTGCTTGACATCGAGTCTGACACGGCCGAAACGTATTAGATTAGTTATTTGCACGGAACTAAATCATGTGGAACATTCACATTTACTGTACTTCCAGAAAATAACAGGAACATTTATATGATCTATAAGATAAGAAATTTCATATTTTTCTACCCTAAAGCCATTGAAAATGGGAAATCAGAGTAAAGGGTTTTTTTTTTAAATGTATGTAACAGCCAGAAAGAGGCGTGGAAATCCCCATAAAGCTTATATATATTCTTGATCAGGATGAAGAGTTGAGTCGATATAGTCCTGTTTGTCTGTCCGTAAGAGCGCCGAGATCTCTGAAGATATAAGAGCTAGAGACTAGGAGATCCCTTGAACCCTTCGAGCAACAACTATTTCAATCATTTTTAGCGTCTTTCTGCTTATGCAAACACACACATACGCAAACACACGTACAAAGACTCACATAGGTACGCACGCATTAACACGCATGTTTTGCAGTGTGGGCTTCTTATGGGAACTCAATTGTTTATTAACTTTTCTTGTGGTTGTACGTTCTTCATGAAACTTTTAGATTGTTATTATATCATTACTATGCGTGTATATGCCGAAGCTCAAGTATTTAAAATACGCCATTTACAAAGGTGAGGGTTAGGGGGTGGATATAGGGGTGGGGGGTAAAAACCTAAATTCTATAAAATACATTTAAAATTTGGAGACTCTAGCTCTAAAGATGTAGGAGATATAATTTTATAACAGGTTTTCGATAAGGTTTTTATCGATAAAAAATAACGGGAAGAGTTATCGAATTTTTGGGATAAACTCGATATGCACGTGTTATTTACGGACATTTAAAAAAAAGTTGAAGTTTCTAGCTATTATACGAACAGACGGCCAGACGGACATGGCTAAATCGACTCACTTCGGGTATAAAAAAATAAAATATATAACTTGACCAGCTCAAAGCTTATTTATGCATTATGAATTGTATATTTGAATATACATTATATATCAAAAACCAGTTTTAGCTTTTACTTTGGTGGTTCTGGTGGGTCACCGCCCTAGCGGGCCTCCAGGACCATTTCTACTATCAGGACCATCAGTAAAGGCATAGCAACCCGATGCCAAGACAGCTAGCACAGCAGTGAGAAGAATCTGTGGGTAAAAGACACCAAAATAAGATTGTTACTTTTAAGTGAGCACTTTAATTTGATTTCTTACCAGTTTCATGATGATTGTAACTTCTTTTTTTTAAAACGAAGATATCATTCGGGATTGGACCGTCCATTTTATACCCTTTTTGAAAGCATGACCACAACGAATCGAACTAGCTACGCGTATACGTAATGCATCGATTTCACAACGTCAATTTGCTTGACATCGAGTCTGGCACGGCCGAAACTTATTAGATTAGTTATTTGCACTGGAACTAAATCACGTGGAACATCAAATCTACTGTACTCTTCTTGTTAATTTGAATGCGAGCGGGGGAAAGAGGCGAGGGGTATCTATAACACATTTCAAAATTTGTTTTAAATATATTTTTATACCCTGAACCCATTGAAAATGGGAAATCAGGGTATAATGGTTTTGTTAAAAGTATGTAACAGGGAGAAGGAGGCGTGGCAGACCCCATAAAGTATATATATTCTTGATCAGGGCGACGAACTGAGTCGATTTAGCCATGTCCGTCTGTCCGTCTGTCCGTATATATGAACGCGTCGATTTCCGAAGCTACAATAGCTAGAGACCTCAACTTTTTTTTTTAAATGTCCGTATATAGCGCGCGCATATCAAGTTTATCACTAGAAATCGATAACTCGTCCGATTATTTTTTTTATCGATGAAAAACCTTATCGAAAGCCAGTTATAAAATTATATCTCCCACATCTTTAGAGCTGAAGTCTTCAAATTTTAAATGTAGACTTATATGTACTTCATAAAATTTCGGTTTTTGTTATAATTCCCCCCCACTCTTATATCCACCCCCTCACCCTCACCTTTGTAAAAGGCGTATTTCAAATACTAGAGACTTGAGCTTCGGCACATACACGCATAGTAATGATATAATCACAATCTAAAAGTTTCATGAAGAACGTACGTCCACAAAAAAAGTTATTAAATAATTAAGTTTCAATGAGAAGCCCACACTGCAGCCCGTGCGTGTTTATGCGTGCGTGCCTATATGTGCCTGTGTATGTGTGTGTGTGTTTCTTTTGTAAGCAAAAAGAAGGGTTCAGGGGATTTCCTAGTCGAGCAGTCTCGACTAGAGCTTTCTTACTTGTTTATATAAAGCTTATATATATTCTTGATCAGGATGAAGAGTTGAGTCGATATAGTCCTGTTTGTCTGTCCGTAAGAGCGCCGAGATCTCTGAAGATATAAGAGCTAGAGAGCTGAAATTTTGCATGTAGACTCGTGTCGCATTACGAGTTTATCATATTTTCTCGATAACTCACTTTCTTAATAACTTGTTACGCCTTACGAGTTAGTTTGAGTTCCTAAAATAGAACAAGTAAGATAGCTCTAGTCGAGACTGCTCGACTACGAGATCCCCTGAACCCTTCGAGCAACAACTATTTCAATCAGGTTTTTATCGATAAAAAATAACGGGAGGAGTTATCGAATTTTTGTGATAAACTCGATATGCACGTGCATTTACGGACATTTTAAAAAAAGTTGAAGTTTCTAGATATTATATCTTCGGAAATCGACGCGTTCAAGCATACGGACAGACGGACATGGCTAAATCGACTCAGTTCGTCGCCATGATCAAGAATATATACTTTGTGGGGTCTGCCACGCCTCCTTCTCCCTGCTACATACTTTTAACAAAACCATTTAACCCTGATTTCCCATTGAAAATGGGTTCAGGGTATAAACAAATAAAATATATAACTTGACCAGCTCAAAGCTTATTTATGCATTATGAATTGTATATTTGAATATACAATATATTTCAAAAAACCAGTTTTAGCTTTTAATTTGGTGGTGGTGGTGGGTCAGCCCGACCTTCTGGAGCCTCTGTTAATTCTCCAGGAACAGGAACACCAATATAGGCATAGCAGCCCGATGCCAAGACAGCTAGCACAGCAGTGAGCAGAATCTATGGGTAAAAGACACCAAAATAAGATTGTTACTTTTAAGTGAGCACTTTAATTTGATTTCTTACCAGTTTCATGTTGATAGTAGCTTCCTTTTGAAAAACGAAGATATCATTCGGGCCTGGACCGTCCATTTTATACCCTTTTTGAAAGCATGACCACAACGAATCGAACTAGCTACGCGTATACGTAATGCATCGATTTCACAACGTCAATTTGCTTGACATCGAGTCTGGCACGGCCGAAACTTATTAGATTACATTTACTGTACTTCCAAAAAACAGTAACAATATTCATATGGTTTTGTTGAAATGTATGTAACAGGCAGAAGGAGGCGTGGCAGACCCCACAAAGTATATACATATATTCTTGATCAGGGCGACGAAGTGAGTCGATTTAGCCATGTCCGTCTGTCTGTCCGTCCGTCCGTCCGTCCGTCCGTCCGTCGGTCTGTCCGTATGTATATAAAAGTTGCATGAAGAACGTACATCCACAAAAAAAGTTATTAAACAATTAAATTCCCATGGTAAGCCCACACTGCAGCCCATGAGTGTTTATGCGTGCGTGTCTACGCATATGTGTGTGTGTGTTTTTTGTAAGCAGAAAGACGCGAAGAAATATTGAAATTCAGTTCTCCGAAGGGTTCAGGGGATTTCCTAGTCAAGCAGTCTCGACTAGAGCTTTCTTACTTGTTATATTCTTCGGAACTATGCTGAAGCTGACCAAAATTACTACTGCCAGGTGAAGGTTTTATCTTTGGTCGTTCCTAGGGAACTTATTATTAGATATGTATATCAAAGTAGCGCCCTGTATACTTCATCTCTGCACACTTGAGGGTCCTTGAATATTTTAGTTACTAAATTCGTTAGGCGAGCACATCACGGACTGATGATATTTATGCTGCTTGTTCATGGAAAGACGTGATGCTGATGATGATTTTCCAGTTATTGTTTGTCTTTAATATTAGAAAAGGGGAAGCCACTCAACTGATATATGAAACCCACCTGCTGCAAGTTCTCCATGTGCTTCTGTTCTGCTCCTGCTGCTAGTTGACGCAAAGATTTAATGTACTGATGAAAAGATTTCATCCATTGCTTTTGTCACGGCTTGAACCAATTAATCTGAATGCGTCTCCAGAAAAGCATGAGATGCACAGCAAACTGCAAACTGCAAACTGCAAACTGCAAACGGCAACCGGCAGACCCAAAGGGCCAAGATTATGTGGCTTTTTTCAGGAAACAAAGGAAACAGTGCAGCAGTTGTCGGGGCAATCTGCAGCGAAGCGCGTAAGCTGGTTAAACAAGCGCAAAATGTGCACAATAGAGAAAGAGAGACAGGGAGAGACAGACAAAGACAACAAAAAATACATATTATATTAATTTCAGAGTTTGAGTTTATGCCATTTTCTTGTTTTGCTTAACTGATTTATTTCAGTTCCTTTTAGAATTCCAGTTGAGCTCAAATTCTTTTGTACATTAAAGCGCAATCATATCGTTTGTTTTGATGTATATACATATGATATATCTGTTAATAATCATTTGCTGGGCAGCATGTGGCAACATTTGATGAGATATGCCAGAAAAAACTTTCAAATGCCTCTGACAGCTGTCAACAGCGATTTGAATATGCCCCAAATCTCAGACTTTATGTTAAACGAGCCATGCCTAAGTCAAAAGAATCATTTCGCATATGTCATGTAGAGAGAGAGAGAGAGAGAGAAAGAGAGAGGTGAGTGACAGATATATGAAATTTAATCCCTAATATCATCCCCATTATTTAATATTTTTTTCATGCTATATACTTTGGCTACTTTTTGCAGTGTGCAGTGTGTCACACTCCAATCTCTAAATCACACATTTCTCCGCAATATTCTCGCCCACTGAGAAGTTGCCACTGACAGCTGAGGAAAGTTTGCATTAGTTTCACTCATGATTTGTCAATAGTCACAGATATTTCTTTTGCGACAATTCAATTGAGTTCACTTTTGTATAGTAGAGCGGGCTGCGATTGAATTCTTATCCCATTGAATTAAATATTTGAAATGCTTTAAAAATAGTACCATAGAACATATGAGAGGAAAAAGAATTGTATTTTAAATTTGCCTTCTAATCGAACTTAAATTTCCAAATCAAGGTATTATGAAAGTTTTGTGAGAGTGAGTGAAAGAATGATTTGTTGCATGTTACTCTTAGTCCCATAGTCCACACCACGAGCCTTTCGGGCGACTTTTCCAAGAGTGATTATTATTAAGTATATTATTTATATAAATAAATGTATCTATTCATAAAGTGCTAATCACTTTTTTTTGACTTTAGACTTTCTTCGAATTGATCATTCAAATAAGTAGAAGAAATATACTTGAGAGTAGTTGACTTACAAATTTCAACAACTGAAGGAAACACTTGATCCAAAACTTTTTCCTCATTTCAGGAATATCATCCATAAGCGCTTGTAAAATAAACAATAGGACCTCCTTCCCTTACAGCTTGTTAGCCTGAGTGCCAAGTTTTGTGTGTTGAGCATATAAACGAGAATAACCCATAAACGATTGCTGGTGCACATATGATTGTGAGGGCTATAAATAACTGAGGGAAGCGTTCAGCAAATTAACTTGTATATTTATAGCCGATTATGAGTCCTAAATTGAGGCAATTACAAGCACTTTTTGGGCCCTATTGGCGCCCGTCCATAAACAAAGGAAACGTGCGACCCCCCGCAGGCGTCGTAACCCTTACACACATTACCCACAAAGCCGACTGCCGCTCTGAAGCCAATAATCAAAATTTCTATACATTCACAATGACTAGCAAATATGTTGGAAAAGGCGTTGCCGACCTTCAGGCGACTTTCGACTGGGTACAAAAACGACCGCTGGGAGTCTTTATAAGTTTTGCGGCTTCATTAAGTCTCGACTGAGAGCTGAACATACCCAAATATTTCGAAATGTCAACAGGGTCATTAGGCGAACCATCGGCCACACACACACACATAACTGCATGTATATATGCATATATCTAGCCACTGACAGCTGGCAATGCTTAATTAAATGCCTCGCAAAAACAAGTTTATTTCACTCTCGCCGTTTAAGCGCCTGTCAAATTAATGTTTAACACTGGTTTCTTGCTCAACTTGTCTGGCAGGATGAAAATAACTTCCTCACCATAATATAGGCAGCTATTTCTAACTATATTTGCAAGCTGCTGTCGTCCATTCCTGTGGGATTCTTCATAAAATAGCTGCCGTATAGTTTGTCCCTACTTATTGCTGGTTGTATGTATGTGTGTGTATATTAAACTGAGCTCAGTTTACTTCTTGCTAAACTTTCTGCATCTATTTATGATCACAACGGACTTAACAGCTACGTCTGCAAAAGTTTTTGGCCAGTACAATACTTTTGTATTCTATAAGTAGAGACTTTAGACTTGAAGAGACTTTAGACTTCAAGAGACTCGAAACTTTCCATTTTGCTGAGCGTCTCAAAGACGGTCAATAATGATTAAAAAGTTAAAATTAGCTGAACATTAGACAACACACATTAAAAGAATTTTAATCTCATATTGATATACGTGCATATCAAGCACATGGTATCGTAGATTTTTGACTAGCAATAATTTATATAATTATATATAGCTAAACAATATTCTAAACAATTATATAGTTTTTTTAATATTAATTAAACAGTTACTTTTCTTATATATATATTTATTTTTTTTTTGCTCAACTCTCTTGCAAGAAAATACATTGATAATCTTTTGGAACACCGTAAATATCAATTAGGGAGTAGGTGTACAGCCAACATCTGATAATCCCCATTATCTACAAAAGAGATGGTGCCACACTTTGCTCGAATACTTGCCGGCTTAAGTCGCCCACTGTCGCGTCTGTGTCAATAGCGTGAGTGAAAAGGAACGCCACGAGCTATGCTCCTGTTGTTCTACTTTTCCATTTATATAACTAACTCATCTGTATAACTACAGGTAGGCGAGAAGAGACTGCGAAACAAAATACGCAGCCACGCAAGGGCTTTTAAGTCAGAGGACAGGCGACATTTTCATTTGTCAACTCTCTACTGGATCTGCTTCTGGCTGCCGGAGGATGCTCACCCTTGACAACAGCTGATTAAGCTCATTTATCAGAAGTGACTTACAAGCTGTCACTGCTTTAAGTTGCGGCTTAAAGCATGCAATTGCTCAGTCACCTCACCCAGGGGACAGTCGACATGAAAATTGATGCTATTGTTGGGGCATGACAGCAACAATAAACATTAAATTTTTAAAAGTTATGCACACGTCAAAGGAATTAAAAGATAATTAATTTTTTGTAGTCTTAAATATTTAGTAATGAATTCATTAACGAAAAATTTTTCGTTTTGTTTTTCTGCATTTGCATTCTTTAGATTCAACGCTTCAAATATACAGTTATATAGATGCAAGTATTTATATTTCTTATTTTGCATTCTATGTTCTCTATTCTTTTCCCTCTACCTCGTACACTTTGTCTCCTTCTCGTGCTCCAAAGATATTTAAATTTTGTATATAATAACAAGTAAGAAGGCTCTAGTCGAGACTGCTCGACTAGGAGATACCCTGAACCCTCCAAACTGATATTCTAATCGTTCTGCACTTCATTTATGCACATATACATACACATGCCTCCACATGCACGCAAAGGCTCGCGCTCTGCTAACTGTGCAGTAAGCAGCGACTGCGCTTGGGCTGCGCTGCAGTGTGGGCAATACTATGAGATTATATTTGTTGAATAATTTCGTTTGTAGACGTATGATATTAATGAAACTTTCAGAATGTAATCATAATATATAAATATGTGTACATTCCGAAGCACAAGTCTCTAGTATTTGAAATACGTTTTTTACGAATTGGGGGCGAAGGGGGCGTGGTATCCAAAATCTGTAGATGACAAAATGTGTGTATCCATCGAATGTATATACCCAACAAATCTGAGCACTCTATGTTTAAAAGTGTTCAAATTAGGCTGAAAAAACAATATCAGTTTATCGATTATCCTCGATAAAAAAGATATCGAATACGTTATCGAAAAAATATGATAAACTCGTACTGCGTATGGTATACACGAGTGTACATACAAAATTTCAGCTCTCTAGCTCTTGTAACTTCTGAGATCGACGCACTCATACGGACGGACGGACAGACGGACAGAACAAACAGAAATATCATTGTCCTTAGCTCTAAAATAATGCCAGGTGAGACACTTAATAATTCGCAGCACAACGTCTTTTGAGGTCTCGTCCCCCTTGACGTCTGCCTACTTGGCACTCATCGGAAATTCAGTTTCGCATTTATCAAATAGTTGGCGACTTTCCACATGCCAAGCAGCAATCAGCTTATTCTTTACGTGTGCTGTCTCCAAGGATTAGGAGCAAGTCCTCAGTCACTCTGCTAGGTCTGGGTTCCCCACAAATTTGTCGCGTTGACAGGCCAACAGAAACTTTGAATGATTAATCTGAGCATTTGTTCGGCAAATTGTTGGCGATTCCTTTGCCAATTAGTCTTCCTATCGATGTATCTCTTCATTCCGCTTGCCAATCAAATACGTTGAGTCTTAATTCGATGTCTCGACTCATTTAATTTCTTATGTCTAAGTTACTTGCCTCTTGACAGTCTATCCACATTTTCTACCTTGATTACATGCTGTAATCGAATAAATGAGATTCTGCTTTTAACGACGCGTCAACAGTTTAAAATGTGTAAATTTGTATTGCAAGTATAAAGCTTTTTCTATACTAAGATATTTTGTATTCAATGTTCAAATTGAAAACCGAAATTTATGATGTATAATATACTATAGTGATTTTTATAAAGTTACAATAACAATACCAGTATTTCTTTATCCCATGAAATATTTTAAATTGAATATATTTGCTTAGACCAGTTTTCCTTAACTTATTGGACAAGCCAAAGGCGGGTAGCTATCTGTCCATTTGTAATTTAATTTGCTGACCAATCGAAGGAAAAAAGGATGCTCAGGACTTCAGTGGTGTAACTTAATTTGCTCCTTGTTAGTCAGACGCTCTTTTTCTCTCAGTGAACTGCCAAATGGTTTGTGTTGTGCAGTAGCAATAAAAGCCTGAACTCTTTAAAAATAGTTAAGCCGGCTTGTTCGCTTTCGTTTAAGTTTACTAGAGACAAAAGAAAACATTGTCGTACTCGTAAATCATTGGATGTGGAGGCCTCTAGAGAAATACCTAGTGAAATTATATTTTACGTCATTTTTAAAGTTTCGGTAGAAAAAAAAACATTTACAAATACTCTCCCCCACTTTTCTTCTAAAATGTAAAAGTCATACTTATTTATGCTTTAACACTATTCAGATTCCAAATGTAGTAAAAATTGAAAAAAAGTTCAAATTTAAATAGATTTGAACACTTAGGCTGGAGTAAATATTTTTTTACAGACCCACTCTACAGGGTTTCGTGGACATTTCAAATGTATTTTACTTATGTATGTCACGCCGCTTTTGGAGGTCAACTTCTGTCCGAAACAAAGCGCTCGCTGACGCATGCTGATTTGTGTGAATCGAAACTGTTGGGCGAAAGTTTCATTTCCGTGTCCGTCCAACACATTTTATTTGCAGGAATTATGTGACTATTTTTGGGACAACATTTTTGTCCCCTTTTGGGTGTTGGGACTTTTTATCAACTCACTTCTGCCTGAATACACAGTGCGCACAGTGCAAACTCTCGCACAAAATAGAGCCCGAATATTATATTATATGGGTATATATTTACAAAATCCTTTATATTGGCCACTTTTGTTATCCTTTTGATGGAATATGTTTGGTTACTTTTGCACACTTCACTGCATCCGCTTAAAATATTTCAAAGTGTATATTCTATTTATGCCCGAGCTATGCTAATTTCATCAATGCCATTTGTGAATTGTTGCACGTACTTCTATTCCACATAAGCGACAATTTATTTGCACTATCTTACAGAAAAGTTGGTAAAATTGTGTTTGTGTTCAGTAATGTTCTTTCGTATATCTTGCATGTAAAGCCAAGCTATAGCCCAGAATGGCAAGAACCAGATGGATCATATACAAAAACATAGATGATATCAATGTAGCGGATAGCATATATTCGTCAGATCGGTATACATCCAGGTGGCGATTATGTACTAGGCTGGCACTGTAGAACGACAATAAAGTCACGTACAGGAAAGTCCAGCCTTCGACGAGCACCAGATACCCCTTGTGGACCGAGAACACGACAATCACTATTAGTATATAGACGACGGTATAGACAATTGTTGCGATCATCATTACGCGATAGGTGGGTATGCAGCGCAGCGGACAGCTCGCGGCCATGCCGTACACAATCACGTTGAGCACCAGAGTAGCCAATACGACCACGGAGGCCAGCCAAGAACTCGTCGAGGTCCAGTCGTAGCATATGACACAAAAGGTCATGCTCTCCACGGTCACAAAGCCCAGCGTCCAGTTGACGGGAAACGTGTCGTGCAGCTCGGTGTATACCATGAGGATGATACATACCAGCCCCGTGACCAGCCACATAAAGCTCGGCATTGGCACCGTGCCGCGCAGGTCGAACTTCGTAATCCTCGCTATGGCCATCTGGCTCAAGCCGATGGCCACGAAGAGCAATGCCACCAGATAGACCTTCTCCATTCGCTTCCTATCCCTCCTCGTTAGTTTCAACGATAAGTCGATTCCTTTTTTCTTCACTGGCTTTATTGCAAGAATTTCGACGGCTTCCATTTCGTTGTTTCTTTGCTAAATTATTAGAAATTTGTTAATCTTGATGTGTACGAAAATATATAATAAATTTGTCATGAACTGAAAAGAGTTCTTTGTTCTTCTTGCCCTAAGTATCTGCAATTGTGTATCTACTATATAGACTGGCAGTATTATTGGGTATTCATGTGAGTCTATGCTTTTATACTCAAACTCATGCAGAAGTTTAGTGTATCTCTGGCTGAGTTTGTAAGGCTTAGCGTCGGCTTCTTATACATTCTGGGGCTGTAAGGGTCAGCGGTCATATGCCTATTAGATTTCACAAAAGTGGCCCTTATCTTTATCTCTGTCTGCACATCTTTGTATATAGTGTGTGTTCATGCTTGAACACGCGTAGGCAAAAGTGTCAATTCATATGCACAAGCATTTAGCCCCACTCATATGTATGTTAGACCACTCAAACTTGAGGACAAACATGGATACTCTGCTCAGACACAACAAACAACTCAACTCAACTAAAACCACAATAAAAATCAGAAATGGGCCTCCAGTACATGGTATAAATCTAATCTACAAATATTTGTATATTTAGTCTTAATGCTAAGGTCGACAATTGTACAATCGTATAAATACTACTACTATATATATATCCCTCTAAATTCAACTTACTTCAGGCAGTGTTTTCAGCTGTTGAGGGGCACACGCTAATCAATGAAACGTGCTGGCTTTCAATGTAGTCTGTCCTGACACTTGGCATGTTTACACACGCCCTGTGGCCACCTTTTGTTCCCTGCTGTCAGCTGGGCTGCATTTTAATTGACATTAACGGCAAGACAAACAAACGTCAACGAACAGCACGCAAATGGATGATTTCGCACCCAAAAGTTAAAATTTAAATCAAACAAACATGAGCAGACACAAATGGCAAAATGTTAGAAGTGAAAGCATCTGAAATGGGCAGTTTGAGGTATTTAAGTTCAATCGAAATGAACATTTGATAAATTTATTCTTCGACGTTGTTTGAATTAATTATTATTCTATTATTAAACTAGCCGACTTCATTTTTCTTTTTTCAGGCTGTAGAGGGAGTCTTCGAATTCATATCAAATATATAAATGTAAATCTTAAGTAACTTAATTTATCTATAAGCAAATATACTCTATGTGCTTTAACAAAGGCCATTGAAAATATTTTTGTTTTTGTGATTAGAAAACACAGAACTGTCAATGTTATTATTTGACAATGAAGACTTAATATCATATCATTCGAAATCTCCCTTTAAGTCAATCAAAATCAAAGCAGGTGTCCAACAACTTTGCAATGAATTAAATGGACAGCTCACGCAAATCTGTGATTGAGATGGGAAATTTGATTTATTCTGAAGCGAACAGCTGGCTGAGGGTATGAGAAGGGCATAGTCACAATATCGAATTTTTAATTAATTCCATTTGCATCAATGCAAATTTGGCAGTGAATTTCGTAATTCAATTGTAAATTATGTTTATCAATGCAAAAATAGTACAATGAAATTAATTTTGACACGTTATTACTAAAACTAAGCAATAATAAGGAATTAATAATGCAAATATGCAGCAAAACCAACTGAAAGCCAATAGAAACTAATTGAATAGAGCGCCGACACAAAGGATAATTAATATACATATATATATATTTTTTTTTTATTAAAATTGAAAATTTAATTTGTCATGATTTTTCCAAAAACATTTACAGATATTGGAGGTTTTTATGATTTTTCTTCTTTTGAAATAAATTTAAAACATATATTGATAATTAATATATAGATATCGAATTTTCTGTATTTCTTTAATATGTATATAGATAATAAAAAATAGAAATTTTTATATTTTTTTAAATATATCACCCACATTAAATTTTTATAAATTTTAATTTTAATTTATTATTATAATAAAAAATTAGAATTATTATTATTAAATTAATATTTTAAACAATTATATGTGGGTGACATATTATTTTTTTTATTTTAATAATTTTATTATTAAATTATTTAATTTTTGTATGTATATTTTTTGCCGCCATCAATGACATCTGTAAGTATTAAGGCAATTTGCCATCGTAAGTAATTTAGATAAATACGCAACACCCAAATCGATTTGATCAATTGTGCATAAAAGACTTGACTTTTCCATTTTCCATTTTCCTTGGGTGAGTGTCAAAGTCAATATGTATTTCATATGTATTCGGAAATGGCTATAAAAGGGCCACTGACAGCTAATAGATGTGCGGTACCTCGGCTTTATGGCTGTTGTATTTTTAGCTATGAGTGCTTTAAAATGCAGAAGAATTTAATTTTGGCTGCGGGAACGGCACAGCTGCAAAATGTTAGCCATCACGTATACGCAGCGATAACCACATCATCTGTCTCTGCAGCCACGTGACATGCGATTGAACGAATAACTTAGGGAGCTAATAAATTTTTGCAGCACCTCAAAAGCCGCCCGCATGCGAACAACACTCGCAATAAACATTAATGCCAGCGAGCCATTAAGAAAGCGCAAGTTAACAGGCAGTCAAAAGGAGCCCCCGGAAAGCTTGGAGGGAGACAGATCTGGAGAGAGACCAGAGAGACAGAGCGAAGAGGAGTTGGCTGAAAGGTTGATTGGGCGCAGACCTAGGGAGCAGGCTAACACACGCACACATGAATCCACGCGACACTTCCGGTCTTTCAATTGAATGCGTTGCGCACCATGCGGCGTATACGCGTTATTTTCCAGGCGTATGCGTGATTTTTTCAGCTCTGCACCGTGGGTACTGTTTAAATTGGCTTGCCGTTTTCGCTTTCGCTTTCGTTGTCGTTTCTGTTTTCGTTTTAATATATTGAATTTTATTATTAAAGTCTACAGCATGCAGCTGGTCCGCCTGCCTCTTTCGCTTTTTTCATCAATTATTATTAATTACCGTCGATTAAACGGTAACTCGCAGCTATAAATAACATGTAATAAATGTAATATAAATATATATATGTACATACATATATGTGTCAGCTTATTCTTTCTATGCAAATTGTTTTCTATTTATATGTACATATCTATATATTTAATAAAGCGTAACTTAACTTTGATAGTGCCTGCTAATTGGTGTTGGAAATTAAACTAATAAGGACACTAAAGGAAATGGCAAAGCAGTGCAGTGCATAATATTTCATTTCTAGTTAAGTTATTTATCATGATTGGCTAATCTAAAGAGGGACACTGCATTAACTTATTTGTCAAATTTCGAACTAAGGCTTTCAAGCTGCATATATTTACCTTTACATATCATTTTCATTCAAATTTGCATAAGAATCAAGATTGTGTTTTCGGCGCATTTATGTAATATTCAAACTTGCGGTTATTTCTCTACTCTATTTTGGGGTCACTTTATGTTCGCTCGCATTTCGAAATTAAGCTTATATATATATATGAATGTCTTACCATTTTCCATACCCTGTGGGCCAGTACTAAAAATGCTTTTTGCCTTCGCTACCCTTGTTCTCAATTTAATTGCAGAGCTTTATATAACGCGGGAGTTATTTTTCTTGTAAGGCTCGCATTGTGTTTCGGGTTTTTCCTTGCGTGCGTTTCTTAATTGTACTTCAAAAGTTTTTCGCCCGTAGACGAATGCCAAAGCATTTTGCAGGCTGTTGCATTTGGATGATTCTTCCGCAACCAACACAAAAGGGCGTTCCTCTGTTGTCCTACCCAAGAAATATCATGCTGGGCACCGAAAAACAATAGGCACACACTGAGAAAATAAATGCGAGACCTCAGCCAAAGGTAAATATTAAAACTAAAGGTGGAGCACCCAAGATTTCCAGTGGACTGCATTCTAGATATCATCGTCAACATGTTGACCTCAGTAAACTGAAGAAAAAGAATAGCATTATCAACTGCTGCTACTTGTTGACAGCATGTCAAAGAAGACAATAGACACAGACGACCACAACTTTTACTCCGAGTCTGCTCTGCCTGCACATATTATTCATTTACAAGTTCAGTTCTCTTTCAACTTGCTCAACATCAGTTTCAGTGGCTTTAAAGTCAAGTTTAACGAGTTGAAATAGGAACTCAGCCCGGGTAAAGCAAAGATGTAAACACTTCTGCGTATGGATACCGAAATAACAGCCAAACTGATTTTATCTTAAATTTCTAACACAACAACAAAATAGCCAAAAACTCAAGTAATTTGATTTGTATTTAAATAAAAATTATGTAAATAAATAAATGTTTAAAAACATAATGTTATCCGTTCTTATTGCATTAAAAAGCTATATTAAATTCCTATAGAATATCCGCTTGTATACAGCATTACTGTACTGTATTGTGCCACACCCCGACGGTTTCAAGAGGTCTTAAATTATGTAGTTATATCACGCACAACTTGAGCTGATTTTTACCACCCTCGTTGTAGCTTCGTTTGTGCAGAAGCTGTATATAAAATTAATTTTGCGCCAAGCCAAATGGAACTTGCGGCGAATACTTAAAAAATTACATTACTTTTTATTGATATGAGCAATCGGTTTGCTTAACAAGGAAACTCGACATGTCGGAGGAGCAGCTCGTACCAGTAATGGCAATTGCATTACTCTTGAGAGCACTTGCCTAAGGAATAATAAAGCCTTTCAGAAAATTTCAACTTTAAACGATTCCACTTTCGATTCAGATAGCAATTCAGTTGACCTAAATTATAACTTAACTAATGCTGCTTAGATTTATTTAAATTAGATTTTAGATAGATTTAAAAACAAATCAAATTTAAATTAAATTTACACTAAATCCAAATATAATCTTATATTCCTCCACTACGCTGTTACACATTAAAGCAAAGATAGAATTAGCAGCAACTGGAGTAGATAAGCTTCATTCTAACTTTATAAATATATGCTTAGGCTCCATTTACCCACACACTAATCATATTATTTTACATACACAGTAGAATTAAATTTTAATTTTAAGTTTTAGCTTTACAGTTAGTTTTTGTATAATATTTATACAAGTTTTTTCCCCCGCACTTCTGTTTATTTCTAGCAAATCAATTTCCATTGTATAAATGAATATGTTTAAGTAGAAAAAGATAATGGGTTTCCGTTGCAGTAATTTTGAATAAATATGTATATTTTATATAGCCATTTGGTGGAGATGAAAAGGTAAAATCCAACGACTGTGCTTTACCACCAACAATTATACAAAGTGGAAAAACAAGCGAAACAGACACAAAAATTTTATTTACATGCCGCAATAAACACGAACACACACATATAGCATGAAATTGAGCTCTTTTGGTCCACCCTAATGTGCTGGTAAATATATCGTGTGCAGACCGTTTGAGTGGCCAAGGGGAATTCCAGTTAATAGGTGACTGTTGAGTAAATTTAACTCAGAGTTTTATGTACTTGTGATATTTCGCCGACACCCTGAACCCATTGAAACGGGGTATGATGATTCTGTGTGGTAAGTTTGTAAAAGGCAGAAAGAGATGCAGGGTACCACACATAAATTATATACATTCAGGATACAGATAAGCATCTCAAATCCGAATAAAAATTGCAAATTGAAAGTGAATAAAGTAAATTGTGAATTTGACAATTCAATCCCAATTAGGTATCTTTCAGAATAGACAAAATTTGTATGTTAAAATACGTTAATCTTGGACTGTGGTATCTCATAGTGTGTCACCCTCGATTAAGCCAATGGCTTCTTTCTCACATAAATTCATTTGAAGATACTCATAAATTATGCCCGTTCGGCATTATGAGTGGCAAACGTTAACGCGACAGAGGCGTAAATTTATAATGAGATAAGTAACCCAGTAAATTCGTGGCAGAATAATGGCCGCAGGAGTATGGCTTGTACTTGTTGTTGTTTGTTTGCCCCGCAGCTGCAGGGCTGTAAATCTACATAAATTTTTATTAAACAACAGAAAGTCCCTACCAGAGGCGCACTTGATACAAAGTCAACAAACCAGATAAACAATGCACTGCCACCGGCTAGGCGGAAAAGCAATTATTCCCCCTGCGCATTAGAATGTTCGCAAGTTCCTAAACATAATTGGCCAATTAGTAGACACGTGCTCTTGCCGATACCGGCGCAAACATTCTAGCGAGCGGAAACTATGGCCTGAAGCAAAAGAGAAGTATAAGACACATACATATGTTAATTTCCGTATGTAAATATACATAAATGTAAAATTTCGAATTCTGTATTTAATTTTACATGTTTCTTCTCTAAACTGTTCATAACGATATTTTTAACAATTGTACATCTATTTCCACTTGGGGTGTACAAATCAGGGAACTCTGAACCTTCTACAGTTTTACAGTTAATGAATAAATAAACATTATTAATTGTAATTTGTTTTATTATAATTTATTAGCGGAATCTGCATTAATGTGACTATATAGAAGTATAAGACTATACCTTACAATAATCCGTGAAGTGACACAATGCATTGATATAGTCAAGGATATTCTGAAAATATTTCGATCTCTGCTTGGGTGAAAATTGGACAAATTGAAGTTAATTTTTTTCTTATTTTAAACTAATATATAATATAATTATCGATCGTCTTCAGTTTGCTGCACTTGACAGGAGAGTGAACTGAGTCTGAGGATCAGATTGCTCTTACATCATTCCTTTCGATGCTTGGTAATGGCTTCAAAATATTTTCCGTACGTCCTTTTAACAGCGACTGTTAATATTCACGTCAAGAAATACGGTGTCAGAGTGAATGATGTACTCACGACGCAGCCATTTGGAGGTGTTCATAGTGCTCGGACATTTTTCATAGTTCCAACTCGTTAATGAATGAGGGGTGGCAGACCCCAAAGAGTATATACATACATATATTCTTGATCAGGGCGACGAGCTGAGTCGATATAGCCCTGTCCGTCCGTCCGTCCGTCCGTATGAGCAATTATTAGAGCTAGATAGCTGAAATTTGGTATGCATATTCATGTAAACCATACGCAGTACAAGTTTATCATAATTTTTCGATAACTCATCCGATATCGTTTGTATCGAGAATAATCGATAAATTTAGGGGCAAAACGGGCAAAACGTTTTAGATTAAGGATTTTCACTGGAACTAAATCATGCCCTGCTTTTTGTTGCCCACTAGAGACAACGTTTGGGCTGTGAATGAGTATTCTGCAATCGGTATCGCCCGACTACAATGTTCATACTTATTTATGACAATGCCCGATAGTTGGATTTTGTCTTTAAGCGTAATTTGAGCCGACAAACCTCTGACTTTATATGTGCATGTAAAAGATACGCAGAATGATTGATTCATAGGGTTGAGAGCATCTCCTAGTCGAGCAATCTCGACAAGAGATTTTCTACTTGTTACATTTACATTATTGTTGTAATCGGGGCTCAGAGTTTAGTTTAAATTTCTTAATAATTTGTTACGCCTTACACGTATTTTGACTACCTGAAATAAAAAAATAAATAAAATAAAATATATAACTTGACTAGCGCAAAGCTTATTTATGCATTATGAATTGTATATTTGAATATACATTATATTTCAAAAACCAAATTTAGCTTTTAATTTGGTGGTGGTAGTGTTGTTTCTTCGTCCCCATTTGGCCAAGGGTCAGTAGCAAAAACAGCATAGCAGCCCGACGCCAAGACAGCTAGCACAGCAGTGAGAAGAATCTGTGGGTAAAAGACACCAAAATAAGATTGTTACTTCTAAGTGAGCAAACAAATTTGTTTTCTTACAAGTTTCATGTTTATAGTAGTTTCTTTTAAAAACGAAGATATCATTCGGGGTTGGACCGTCCATTTTATACCCTTTTTGAAAGCATGACCACAACGAATCGAACTAGCTACGCGTATACTTAATGCATTAATTTCACAACATCAATTTTCTTGACATCGAGTCTGGCACGGCCGAAACTTATTAGATTAGTTATTTGCACAGAAACTAAATAATGTGGAACATTCACATTTACTGTACTTCCAGAAAATAACAGCAACATTTATAAGAGTCAGAAGATTCGAGTTGTTAATTTGAATGTGAGGAGTGGAAAAAGGCGAGGGGTAGCCAAATTCTATTTTACAATCTATTTCCAGCACATGTTGAATTTTGATTTGCATATACTATGCATATTCTAGAAACCTGCCCTGACCCTCCAAGCTGATATTCTAATCATTCTGCGCTTCTTTTATGCACACATACATACACTTGTAGCGTAAGTAGCGCAGTAAATTGTCTCAAATTGAAATAAAAAGCCATCAGGTGTACTAATCCAGTGAAAACGATCAATAAACAAATTCAAATATGATTTTTTCACCTTTGACAATTTTCATACAATATACAAAGCATTAAAATGTAAAAATTTTATAATTTAATTAGGCATAATTAGGTGTATTATTTACAAAGGCCCACCCCTGGAATGCCTTTAGGGATCGCAAGAATTTGAACAAATTTGATGATTGTAGTAATCAAATAATTAGCAAAATCATATATTTTAGAAATTTATAATATAATAAATGTATTATCTATATAGAGAATTCCTTGGTATTCGTCCATCAAAAATTCGTGCACTATATATGTATAGCAATGATTCAAAAACAGTTTTTGCTTCGCTTTAGCTATCAAATCGTTATTTAGATATTAGATCTGATGAATTTCTATTACCCACACACAAAACACACAAAACACAAAAAAACACAAAATTAAAAAAAAAAAAAATTAAAAAAAAAAAATACAAATTAAAACAAAAGAAAGATATGAAGCGCATTTATGCCGATACTTATGTGCCGAAATACCTCAGTGGGAAATGGTCGTGGGACAAGAAATCCGACAGCCTGCGTTTTGAGCAGCACCACGACTTGGCCGAGAAGAGGGAACGCTATATAGAGACAAACGGCTATAAATTCCTGCGGACAATTAATCAGGAGGAGGAAGTGATATTTCGACAGGAATTCATGCGTGGGGATAATACTTTCGATACTGATACAGTGGTAATCAACGATGTGCGTGATCTGGTGCTCTTCTTATCGCCCAGCGAGTTTCTGACTGTCAAATTTATCGAGTTTATTCACAAGCCGGCTGTGCACAGGTTGCTGCATGCGTTGATCATCTACTTTGAGTACTTCTTGCGAATGGTCGAGTTCGTACTAATTCGACGAGATGAACTGGCCGGCAACATGGCCCAGATACAAAGTGAGCAAACGAACGATATGAAGCGCATATTCTCGATCTACTTGAGTCAGTACCGGATGTTAGTAGCTCGCAACTATAGTGCGATCATAAAGGGCGAGGGGGATATGGCGCAATTCTATCACATGAAAGAGATTGTTAATATTTCCGCGACCATTAAGGATAAGTACTTTCACGAGCAATTCCTGGCCGTGGCCATACAGATCGTATGGATTACCCTGCACAGACGCGCCTACTATGTGATTGAAATGGAGATGAATAGGTTATTTCGCTCAGAGCATTTCATCGTAAATAAACCAGAGTATCTGAAATTCACGCCATTGGAAGTCAGTCTGCTATATGGACGCAACAATCGCCTTGTCAACTATCGTAGCCAGGTATCCCCACTGATTCAGGAGCTTCAGCATATACCCGAGGAAGACTTGCCTATCCTATGGATAGGTGAACGAAAGTATCGGGGCACAGACACGCGTATTGTTCAGATTGAACTGGAGTATATTGTGCCGGGGCCGCAGTTGTTTATGATCGATGTCACACATGGGATATTGGGGCATCCAAAGATTCTGTACGATACCATGCTGAACTTGAATTGGCCGGCGGTACGATTTGCCAATTTTTCCACTGAGTACGATCCGTACCAGATTGTGCGGCAGCCGTGTCTGCAACTGCCCAACATAAATGAGAACAAGATGCGTAAGATGTCCACCCACTACGATCAGTTCTTTAAAGTCTTTCGCATCTATGAACCATTCAGCCTTCAAATGCTCGCAAAATGGGTTCGACGCGATCGACTTATCAACTTTTATCGTACTGGCGGCGTCTTGCAGGATATTTATCTACGCTGCACAAAGGATTTGAACCAAAGAGGATATGGCCCCCCAGTGAATACCATTATTGCCAAATACTTCAAGCTTATTGCTAGGCATCGCAAGAACGCGTACGTTATTTTTGATAATCGATCAAGTATAGCTGGATCAATTATGAGCATGTCAAGGGAACGCAAGAAGCCAACACAGGACGATCGTTTCTTTGAGGAATAAAGTGTGGTTGATAATGCAAAAATATCTTCATGTTTGATTTGAATGAACCATTCACAATATTACATTCTAAGTAATCGATGCCCATAAAATAAACGAACATACCAAAAAACAATTCAATCAGAGTTTGTTGATTGTTGCGCGAATTGAATTCTGAATTCTATTCCAATTTCCAATCAACACATTCATATAACTAATCATTGCTTTATATAATAAAGTCGATGTTTGTTGATGGATGGTCGTAGATAACTCAATGCTGTGCCGAGCCCGTGTTCTTTGTTGATCGTATGTCAGAGACAGGGTTTACTTCCTGTATAACTTCAATCACTCATTATCAAAGCATAAACTAGTTTAGTAACGTAAATAAACTAGTTCGATACCTCACTTTAAAATCATGAACTGTATCGATCATTTTAGTCACTAGTTCAGTTCCATATCGATTATTTTTAGCAATCGTTCGCAGTGTAAAGTAGTTCACTTGAATAACAGAAAGAACTGTTGGCAGACTTCGAAGGTTGTGCAAGGCACTTGCATTACTTTTAATGTTAACAGCTTTTGTAACGTCACAGCTTCACAATTTTCAGTTTGAGCTCTGTTACTTTTTTAGTAGGCACTTAAGTAGAGATCTGAAAAGCAATCCTAAGCAACCAAATCTATAGTTACATATGAATATTGCCAAAGTTAAATAGTAAACAACTAATAAGGGGTCAATCACTATATAAAGATTAGATAATGGTATGGGTGACCTTGCCTCCAGTATAAAAATAAGTAAAAGCAAAGTAAAAATGTAAAAGAAAATGTGGTCATTAATTACAATATCGAAAACTTATCATGAGATTTAGTATTAATAGTATAATTATATTATAATTACATATAATTATATTATATATAAAGTATATATTATATTGTCCGACTCATCAATCTCAGCTCAGCTCGTTTTATTTTATCAATTGATTTTTAGATATATAACAGTGTCCAAATAGCTTAATTTTCGTACAAACTTAAAACGCACACGCACCATTTTCTGAAATACCGACGTCAGTCTGTTAACTTAACAGACCGATTTGCATTATCTAGCATTACTCAATCGTGCGTCTGTTATCTCGTGCTTAAAAAGTACGCAAACAGCTTAGTAAGTTGTCTAATCTCAATGTCTGTAGAACTGGAGCCTCGTACGGCTCCGCCGTATAATCACTTTACGCAAATTGGCGACCCTGTACTTCGTATTCGTTCAGAAGAAGTTCCAACTGAACAATTAGATAGCAAGGAAATCCATGGCATTGTGGATCAGATGGTTAAAGTGCTCCGGCATTACGATTGCGTGGGCGTAGCAGCACCCCAATTGGGTGTTCCACTGAGAATTATTGCAATGGAGTTTCGTGAGGCAAAGCGTGAACAGTTTACGCCCGAAGTGTACCTGCAACGAAAGATGTCTACACTGCCACTCAGCGTAGGTTAAATGTGTGTAGGGTACATGTATTACTAAATAATTTTTTTATCTCTTAAGGTTTTTATCAATCCAAAAATAGAGATAATTGGCGATATGCAGCACACTCAGCCCGAAGGCTGTATGAGCGTTCGTGGCTTCTCCGCCCGAGTGGCTCGATACGATCGTGTACGAGTCACTGGCACTGGAATGCTTGGAACACCTGATGAACTGGAACTTGTAGGATGGAGCGCGCGCATAGCGCAACATGAAATGGATCATTTAAATGGTATTGTTTACATTGACCGAATGGACGTTTCGAGCTTTATTTGCAATACATGGGCACGGATTAATTCAAATGGTGGACGTGATGTCATAACATTTGATAAGTAATTAATTTGAACAAATTTCTAAATTTGAATTCAATTGTTGCTTCGCGCCTAAATTTCGAGCAGCTGGTTATCGCAAACTATCGCAAGAATTGCCCTGTTAACTATCGATTAATGTACGTCAGCCCTGGCTGAAATGTATTTTCGTATTTTTAATTTTATTTTTCACAAGTAAATAAATAAGGGCATAAACGTGCATATTATAGTTGTCTTATTATTATTTATGCCTTTATGTGAGCGAGATAATTAAGAGTCAAGTTAATTTTAAAGTAACGAGATCTAAAGAAATGCCTTTGTAAGGGTATAAGAAGTAGACTTGACTTTTTTATTGCAGAGTGTTACGATAACGCCGGCATAAGGCAAAAAATGTTAAAGCTACATAAGTTGTGTGGACTGCATACGAGGCAACTCAGCACCAGCCATGTGTCCTCTCAATCCTTCAGGAAGTGGTACCAACAGCTGTGGACAACCGAGCGCACGAATTTACCGCCCTACAGCCACTTCACCCAGATCGGAGACCCCGTGCTGCGGGACAGAGCGGCAGAAGTGCCTGTGGACTGTGTGGACAGCAAAGAGATTCGGGCGATAGTGGATCGCATGGTGCACGTGCTACGCAAGTATGACTGTGTGGGCATTGCTGCACCTCAAATTGGTGTCTCCCTGCGAATAATTGCCATGGAGTTTAAGCGGAGCATTAAAAAGGAGCTACCCGAAGCGACGTACAGGGCGCGACAAATGTCCGAGCTGCCATTGACTGTAACTTGAAGTAATAATATTCATGCATATATAATATTCACAAATTATTGTCGGCTTGTTCGCACAGGTATTCATCAATCCAAGACTGAGTGTGACGAACTATACCAAGCACAAGCATCCGGAGGGATGCATGAGCGTTCGCGGATTCTCTGCGGAAGTGGAGCGTTATGAAGCTGTTAAGCTGTCCGGGCTGAACAGACAAGGCGAACCGCTCTCATTGGAACTGAGTGGCTGGAACGCGCGCATTGCCCAACATGAAATGGATCATTTGGATGGCAAACTGTATACGGATCACATGGATCGTTCCACATTCACGTGCACCTGCTGGGAAACGGTTAATACGAAGTCTGGCCGTGTGGAAATCCCATTTTACAAATAATATCTACACGCTGTTTCCTCTAGTTAATGTTGCTAAAAATTTATTCATTGAAAAGGAACTGTGTGTGTTGGCAACTGTTTTTCTGTTCATTTCTCTGCGCTCATATACATTCTCAGATTGTGATTGGCCGTGCCGAGGGCAGTCTTGGCCTTGAAGTACTCGGGGCTGTCCCACAGGTCACGCTTGTCCATCATGTATGTAAAGAGTTCATTGTATTCACGCTGTAGCAGCTTGTGTGTGCCGGCGACCTTTCTGCGCAGCTCGTCGATTGCTTGGGCCAAATTCTCGCGGGCAGCATCGAAAACAGCTTCTGCCGTGGGCTCATCCAAGGCAGGCGACTCTGTTGTCTTAGGCCCCTCGTGCTGCAGCGTACGCAAGTGCATGCGCTGGTTCTGCCAGTCGTCCCACTGTAGCTGCAACAACTTGCCCAAATAGTTGAGAACGGCAGTCCGCAGGATGAACTGCCGTATACCTGGATGGGCTATGTTGCGCACACGCACTCGGAACATCCTCAAACAGTTGCTCAACTCTCCTCTGATTCCTAATGTCAAGTTACATTGAATGTCGTTACTACAGACCCGGCTGCTTAAATAAGTAAATCCCTATCGATTATATTCTATGTAAAATAATTTTGGCAACTATATCGATCATACATAGTTGGATGTTTCGTCTATTAGACTTCATCAATGGATTCGAGTTGTGCTGGAGTTATATTTGAATATGATATGATGAGAGCTGTTTTCTGTCTGAAATCCCTCCATTCAAAATAAAGTCGTCGCTACAGCTTCAATTGCCAGTCCTTTAGTTACTTTAAATATTGTATAAAATCCAAGTCCCTTACCTCACTAGAAAACGTAAACGCATACAAATCAAATGGGAAAAAGTATGATAATTAGGGGTAATCAAACTAGGCAAAAACAAAGTTTTAAAGAGATCTTTAAACTTTCGTAAATGAATGAAAAGAGGAAATATTTTAATCCAAAAAGAAAACCTAAATATGCTAGCTAAAAATGTAATTGAATACTAGCTCTACTTATACGTCTTTTAGTTTCTCTTTTCTGAGGCGATTTATCTTTGCCTACACTATACTAAAAGAATTATATGGGTCTTGAAATGTGCACCGTACATACATATATGGTTAGTGGTATATCAAAGTAATTTGATGATTACTGTTAACGTTTTAGTCTTATAGAAATTTATTGGAAATCCATCCAGAGCAGGCATGGCAGACCTCAACACAATGTTCCTTATCCGTATGAGCAATAGATCCAGTAAATCCAATTTTTAGAGCGTAATTTGAGCTGGAAACTTAAGGTTTGCTGTGCAGATCTACATAGGAATTCCATAGATATATATATGATTTTGTTAGAGCACTCTTAATTGTTTGGATACATAATTTTTAGACAGAATAGTTATTTACATCAATTATTAAAACTTAGATTAACAAATGTCATAATCAGTGTCATAAGACAATCTATCGACTCTTAAAACAATCCTTCGATCTGTCCCGTCTCGGTGTTCAGATCGATGTCATAGATGGCTGGGCGAGTGGACAGTCCGGGCATTTTGGTTATATCGCCGCACATGGCAACCACGAAGCCGGCTCCGGCGGATACATAGACGCTCTGCACCTTGAGGGTGAAGCCCTTGGGTGCACCTTTAATGTCGGGATCGCCAGTAACCGAACCGGAGGTCTTCGACATGCAGACCGGAAGGGAACCAAAGCCCTGCAAAAGCAAAAACATTTAAGCCAATTCCACAGGGACATGAATATGAGGGACTTACTGCGTCGGTCAAGCGCTTGATCTGGTCTTTGGCCTCCTGGCTAAGTTCCACTTGGCCCGCTCCGTACATGGTCTGCGCGATCTTGGTCATCTTATCGGCCAGAGGCAGGCTTGGTTCGTAGAGCAGCTTGAATTTGTTATCCAGCTGGCAGGCCTCGATGACGGCCTCGGCCAGGGGCACGGCGCCGGCACCACCGTCTGCCCAGTGGGTGGAGACCACGGCAGCAAAGGCGCCCGCCTGCAAGGCGGCCTTCCTCAAGAGCTCATGCTCGGCCGGAGTGTCAGCCACGTGGGCATTGATGCTCACCACAACGGGCATGCCGAACGAGCATCCATTGGAGATGTGCTGCAGAAGATTGGGTAGGCCCTTCTCCAGCAGGTCCAGGTTCTCCTCTGTGTACTGTTTGTTGAGCGGGGCTCCTGGCGTGACTGGAGCGCCGCCGCCGTGCATTTTGATAGCTCTGACCGTGGTCACCAGCACCATGGCGTCGGGCTTCCTGCCCGAGTTGCGGCACTTGATGTTGCAGAACTTCTCCATGCCAATGTCCGAGCCGAAGCCCGCCTCGGTGCACACGAAGCCCTCGCTGCCCACCAGCTTGAGGCCGATCTCATCGGCGATGATCGAGTTGCAGCCGTGAGCGATGTTGGCAAAGGGACCCGCGTGCACCAGCACTGGGGTGCCCTCCAGAGATTGCATCAGGTTCGGTTCCAGGGCATCCTTCAGCAGCACAGCCAGGGCGCCCGTTACGCCCAGATCGTCGGTAGTCACGGGCACGCCGTCCTTGTTAAATGCCACGACCATCTCGCCCAGCCGACACTTCATGTCCGCCAGGCTGGAGGAGAGCGCAAGCACCGCCATAATCTCACTGGCCACCGCAATGGAGAAGCGCGTCTTGCGGCACATGCCCTTCTCGCTGGGCGACTGGCCAATCGTGATCTCGCGCAGATATCTGTCGTTGATGTCCACCACGCGCTCCCACATGATGGTGTCCACGTCGATGTTGAGTCGCGAAAAGGCCGCGGCTTCCTCTGGGCTCAGCTGATCGGGATCCGTTTTATCAATGCCCAAGCGCTTCAGGCGACGCAGCTGTATGGGGGAGAACTTGCGCTGGCCCTTGATGCGCGGCACCAGCCGGTTGTACAGAGCCGTGTCCGACTGCGTCGCCTCGTGGAAGATGCGCGTGTCCAGCTGGGCAGCCACCAAGTTGTTGGCCGCCGCTACGGCGTGAATGTCGCCCGTGAGGTGCAAGTTGAACTCCTCCATGGGTATCACCTGGGCATAGCCGCCGCCCGCTGCTCCGCCCTTGATGCCGAAGGTGGGTCCCTGCGAGGGCTGGCGCAGTGCAGCGACCACATTCCGCTGCTTGTGCGCGCCCAGCGCCTGCACCAAACCCATCAGCGTGGTCGTCTTGCCCTCGCCCAGGGGCGTGGGCGTGATGCCCGCCACCACGACATACTTGCCCACCGGCTGGTCCTTCAGGCGCTGAATCACGCTCAGCGAGATCTTGGCCTTGCGGCTGCCATACATCGACACCTCGCTCGGCAGCAGCCCGATCTCCTCGGCCAGCTTCCCGATGTGCTTGGGTCGCTGCGCACGCGCGATTACGATGTCAGACGGCACCGGCCTGGCGGGTCTCAGCGGCAGCAGCTCCAGCGGCCACTGGTTGCGCCTGGCGCTAGCCGCTGCCCTGGTGGCCGACACCACGGTGTTCTTCATGAGCATGGCCACGGTCATTGGCCCCACGCCTCCCGGCACTGGCGTCAGATAGCCCGCCACCAGCTTCGCCTGCTCGTAGTCAACGTCGCCCACCAAACGGCTGCCACTCGCCTTAGTTGCGTCTGCAATCCACAAGGATGGGGATATCTCAGTTCAATTGCCAATGCCTGTGCCTAAGCCTATATCTATGCTGCCTACTACGTCAGACTTCCAGCAGTTTGTTGACTGCTGCAGCCCAGAGAAATCTGTTTACTAAGCTTCAAAAAAAAATTCGGAGCGTGGAAAACAACTAGCCCAGCTGCTTATCAGGGTCGCAGCTGAGATCAAACGGGGCGATAACCAAGGGAGAGATTGAACGCGAGAAATAAGAGTACACTGTACCGACTAGAAGATACCCTACACTCATTTGAAGAACTTATCCTAAGAGAAGATTTCTCAAAATTGGCCTTTACCTCACATATCGAATACTTCACAGATTATCATTTATGATTTACGGATGAATTAACCACCCACAAAATATATTCGCTCATTTAGTTCCCCAAGGAACTAAAATCCTATTTAAGATTTACATTAGGCTAAAAGAAATTTCTAGTCGGAATAGACCACATACAGAGATCATATACCCTGCTGAGATTAAGTGAAAAATCATTCTACAGAAAAGATTAATCAAAATATGTGTCATCATGTGTCGACAATTTTCAAAAATCCTATTCAAGATTTACATTAGGCATATTTTTATTATAAATAAAGATATTCTAGTCGGTAGAGCAAAATTAGGTAATGCCCTGAGGTTATTTGAAGAACTTATTCAATAACTTCACATGCTTCGTACTCCAGTTCCTACTTAGGCTACATTAAATAACTCAACAACTCAACCAAGAAATACCTTGAGACCTGAGCCTATCTAGAACTGATGTCCGTCAGTTTTCTCTCGATCAATAGATCTGCCAAAACTTCTTATGTTTGTTATTATATATATTGTTATAGTATCTAGTCTATTACAAACCATGACAGATGAACCAACTTCCCATCTTAATATAGAATAAATGTGCCCAATGATCTCATCTCAATATATGTATATAGGCCTAATAATTATGGAAACCTTTCCTTTTGGCTGTAGCAACTTCTGTTTTTCTAATTTCTCAACAATTCCTCGTTCGCATTGTCAACTCACCTGGCTTCACATTGATGCCACAATCGATGACCACGGCGCCGGGCTTTATCCAGCTGCCCTTGACCATCTCGGGCACTCCGATGCCCACCAGCAGAATATCAGCACTACGCGTGATCTCCTCCAGGTTGCGTGTTTTCGAGTGGCAAACGGTGACTGTGGCATTCGCCCACTTGAGCAGCTCGGCAGCTGGCGTGCCCACGATCTTGCTGCGACCGAGGACGACGGCTCGAGCGCCGGCGATCTCCACTCCGGTGCTGCGTATTAGCTCGAGGCAGCCCCACGGCGTGCAGGGCAGGAAGCCATTGAGATCGCCGACAGCGAGGCGGCCCTCATTCACTGTGTGCAGCCCATCCACATCCTTGGCTGGGGAGACGGCGTCTGTAATCCGGTGCGCATCGATGGCCGTCTCGCAGTCCAAAGGCATCTGAACAATAATGCCATGCACCTGAGGATCGGCATTAAGGTCGCTCAGCTGTGGGAGCACGTGACGTGCGATTGATTCGAAACAGTCGAGGTGTTAATTATTTGATAGCAATTCAATTAAATACTCTATGGGTAGGGTGTGATAATTTTCTCATTAAATATGTAACACATTGAACTAACACTCATTTGTTTATATAGCTTATACCAAAAGTAAACACAATTGAACAATTGAGAAATCTATTGATCAACAGAATCTTTCACAAACTCTGTGATTTATCAGCGATAAATCCGATCTGTCATTATTTAATTTGTTTGTTATTGCGAATATACGTGAAAAATTAAAAAATATATATACGGGTTTAGCATCCAAATTTTAAAATTTGTTTTTATTTTCCTTAAAAAATCCCTATTTTCCATTTTTTGAATCCATAGTGTCTAATTTGGGAAGCTCTGAAGAAATTGCCTATTATAATTGGTGAGCCCTTCGGAATATAAAATTCACATACATACATATATCACTCCCCTTAAAAATAGATATAGAGATTCTGTGTATATGTACATATATAGATAGCGTTATACCCATTCTAAGGATTGTGCAAAAACTAAATGCATAGGGGCGTATGATAAAAAAAAAAACAGTGTCTTTTAAATTTTTAGAGCAACAATCACAAAATTTACAACTAAGCTATTTAGGCATACATTTGAGATTGTTGCTCTAAAAATGATTTTTAAAAATAAACCTGCGCTTTGCAAAAAGTTATATATATCAAAATACATATATCACAGTTTCGATAGTAGAGATGTAAAGTTTTACAGTTACGTTGCTGCATCGTCTACCTCAAAATTACTAAAGTAACCTGAATTGAATTTCGGTATTAAAATTCCTGCATATTTTAAAAATAAATCTTAAGTGTAGTTCTCAATATTCTTAACAAATTTCTAGAAAATACAGACGATTTATTTAATAAAATATAAATAAATAAAAAATATTTAATTTAAGAAATTCTACCTACTATCAAACACTGTTTATATAGCTCACATACTGATCTCATTTGCAAATACTTTATTATTTTCATACCTTAGGAACAACAGGTCAGCTATTTTAGGAACATGCATTAAAAATATTCAAATGTATACGTATATAAATATAATTTACATATATTTATATTATATTAAGCTTGATTATTTTAAAGGCGATAATGACCCAGTCTAGTATAATTCAACATTTCAAAAAATCATATTTTAAATCTTAATTTTTTGCACAAACAGAACAAAGTGGGAGCTAGTATACCTAGCATATACCTAGCATATACATATGTAAGTATTTACATATACATATATGTATATATCATATCGACTTTACTTTAATGCCCGCAGATAATTAATTTTTGATTAGTATTTCTTTTGTCAGGTATTGCGTAACACGCTGATTGACTTTGACTTTGACTTCGACTTCGACTTACCTTATCGAGCAGCTCCGACTCGGTGATGGATCTTGGCAGCTGGACGTGCACGGCATTGATGCCAATCTCCGTGGCGGCCTTTATCTTCATGCGTATGTAAACGTTGGAGTCCTCCCGGCCGCCCACCTGCACGATTCTGAGTCCGGGCACGAATCGAGCGCCCTCAGCCCTCAGCGCATTCACCTGCTGGCGCAGCTCCTCGCGTATATTCCTGACAGATGGAACAGGTGCACCGTGGTGCAATTAGCATTTCGCATCGGGCCAAATTAGATGGCTACTCACTTGGCCACCGCCGTGCCCGATATGACTTTCGCCTCCACGGTCATCTTTCTCGCTTTCGGCTCTCTGCAAAAACGCACAAAGTATTGAAGTAGACGCGCAATGTTTGGTCCGTGGACGAGGCACGATAGCAACGATAGCTACCGCTCGCGCAATGCAACTGAGCTCATATCGGTCGAGCCGGTGCTATCTATACCCATAGCCGTAGCCGCACATAGGTGTGCCTGTGTGTGTGTGTGTGTGTGTGTGTGCCTACGCTCTATCTCAGGCTAATCCCGCTCCGCCCGCCCCTCCAGCGCTCGCTTATCAGCTGACATTTGTGATTATTGGGTTTTGGGTTTCGGTAGGGTCACAGCTACTCGTAAACAAATACGCGAACGTGTAGAGAAGACAAGACACGATTCCTTCATTCTCTCTCACTCTCTCTCTCTGTCCTTCTCCTTCTTTCTGTGACCGCAAAATGACATGCGAGCCGGCTTCAACTATTTGCTTTGGTTGTTTGGTTAAAAGAGTTCCATCACACAAGAGATGTTAAGTGATAGGAAAAATCTCTAACAATCCCTTAAAAATATTACACTTAAGCAATATATAGAAAATTGTTCGAAAAATCATGGGAGAAAATTTTAAATAATTTATACATATATATACATGTACATATATGTAATACAACTTTATAAAAAAAAAAAAAAAAAAAAAAAAAAAATTGAAAAAAAATATATATACATTTTATGTTCTCATTATTTTAAAATTTTATTAATAAATGTACATTTATTATTATTTTTATTAATTTTTTAATTTTGTAACCATGACAATAATTATTAAATTGTATTTAAGAAAAGAAAAAAAAGAAGAAAGAAAAGAAGAAAAAAAGAAAAAAAAAAAAAAACTTGACAATCATGTATTTTTTTAAACAACAAATTTATTTCTTTAAAATTCAAAAATGTATAGCTTGAAAATAATTTAAATTTTTACCATACAAAAAATATATTTTAAGCATATCAAAATAAAAATAAAATTAATGAAACGATGCGTTTTCAAAACTTAAATTGCAATCACTAAGATTTTATTTTATTATTTCCGTTTTATGTAATACTTTTTTTTTATTAATTTACGGAAATTGTTCGCCTATTTAGGCACAACTTCAGATAAATATGACACTAAAACAGCAAATATGTTTTATTTTCCAAAGGATTTCCATTATTTAAAACATCGTCTTTGGAACCACTGTGCGTTTGGAACAATTCTATTTCGTATATAGAACACTGATTTCGTAATCTATTTAATGCCAGATTTCGATGCGAAACAAACAAATTCCACGAGAAAACACAAAATGCAAACAGAAACCAGCAACAAAGTAAAAAAAAAAAAAAAAGTAGAAAAAGAGTAGAAACAAAACAGAAAAATCGTGCCTTATCGCAAGGTGCCAATTGCTATGCAGATAACATGAAAATCGGTGGACATATCAATTAGCAAATTCCAAATATAAACAAAAGAGACAGGCAGAGAGAGAGAGAGAGAGAGAGAGAGTTAGGTAATTAAGAAAGATAAAGAGGGGTAGGTAGAGTGTTTTTTTAGTATCTTCGGTTTTATTCCTGACCAGGGTTTTCGTCTTTAATCTATTATTTATTTTATTTTAACTGCGGCGCGCAGCTTGGCCGAGCGACTGCGACTGTTGCGAGCGATCTCGGAGGCATCGGGCAGGATGACGTGTCGATGCAGTTGGCGCCAGTTGGAGCGGACAAAGGACTCCATGAGCTCTGGATCATAGGTGAGATTGTGGCCGCTGTATTTGAGCGGCACCGGATTGGCCACGCCCTCAATCACATTTCCATTGAGATGCCGCTTGACAATGGTGTCCTCCAGCGAGTGGAAGGTGATGGCCACCAGCCGGCCCTGGACGCGCAACAACAGCTCCTGGGCCAGCACCATGCCGTAGTTGATCTCGTTCAGCTCGTTGTTGACAAAGATGCGCAGGGCCTGAAACGTCTTGGTGGCCACATGCGATGGCCGCTGCAGCTTGTCCATGCGCTTCTTCTCGCCCAGCACAGCGGCCACCAGGCTCGCCAGCTGGTGTGTGGTTTCTATGCGCTGCAGCGCGTTGCGCGCCTCGACAATGGCACGCGCTATCTTCTTGGCCGCCTTCTCCTCGCCATAGACGCGCAGAATGCGCGCCAGGTCAGCCTCCTCGATGCGGGCCAGCACATCGGCGGCGCTGACGCCGCCTTGTCCGCAACCCATGCGCATGTCCAGCGGCCCGTTGTGGGCAATGGAGAAGCCGCGCGCCGCTTCATCGAACTGCATGGAGCTGCAGCCAAAGTCGAACAGCATGCCATCGAAGCTGTGAGGCGGCACTTCTTGAGCTTTCAGCAGCTGCGGGAGGTCCGAGAATTTGCCAAGCATTGGGATTAGGCGTCCTTTGTAGTTCTCCTCCTCACTCATGCGCTGGGCCAGCTGATGGGCAATTGGATCTCGATCGAGGGCATAGACTGTGGTCTCTGGGCAGCTGTCTAACAGCCGTCGTGTATGTCCGCCGGCGCCAAAGGTCATATCGATGTACTGGCCACCAGGCGTCGGCTGCAGGTACTCGATGGCCGTGTCGCAGAGCACCGGCACGTGCGGAGCTGCTTCAGCTGGAGTCGAAGGCGCAGCCGCAGCTGTGTAGTGTCTATTCTGTATGGCTGTTAGTCTTAGTCTGGTCAGGAATCGCTGCATCAGCTGCTGGGCTCTAATTGCGTTTGCCATCGTTCAGATACTGCAGAAACTCCGAGCTGAGCACCTGGTTACACTGGGCAGCAGTTAAGCCCGTTGCCGTCGACTCGAACCGCCTCGTATACTTCTTCGCGTAGACGTTATTCGAGAGCCTCTCCAATGCGTCGATCTGCCTGTTCAACTGCTCAATGGCTGCGGAGTTCTGACTGGAGGCGTCTTTTAACCTGGCCGCTTGCTTGCGGATTTGCTCGCCGAGATCCCTTTTAGGTGGGAGAGAAAATGTTGTTTGGTTTTCAGATTCGCAATTTTATGTGTTTGTTGTGTGTTTCGTTGCAGCGAAAACTTGGCAATAGTTCAACAATAAACGATGCTAAACGAAGCTCAAAAATGCGAGATTTAAGAAATAAACACAGATTGAGTCGAGTCTTAACAGGTTCTATTATTCCACAATAATAGAGTAATGAAAGCCAATATACCTCTTGACTAATTTCAGTTAAAGAAATTCAAGTAAGCAAGCTGAGCTAAGGATAAACAATAAGTAAAGCAACTAGGAATTCAACTATTTATTATACTGAATAACTTTACGTAAGCCAAACACAACTCAGCATTAACTAAGCCCATTCGAAGCTAAAAACAACAATTTTCAACATCAGACTTAAGACTCCTCAATTAAACTTTGGAATTAAATCACTATTAATTATGATTAATTCCATTTAAAGAAATTCAAACATCGGGGAAATGGATTCAAGTATTTACATTTTTAGATTCTTATGTAAATCCACAACAATTAAGTCAATTCGAAGCTAGAAATAATAATCTTTGAATTTCTATTACTACATTTACCGACATCACATAACCCGTTCAGTCTCCCAACAAATAAATTGATAAAATAGTTAACGCATTCCAATTTGAGACGCCTCCATAAAATTATAATGCCAATAGGCATAGAGATCTTAGGAGCCAGTGTCAAGTCATAAGTTCACACAAATACATACACTCCTGGTCTTGGTTTAGACGCACTGGTACTTTCGTTAATATTTCGTTTACAACTTTTATTTGGAAAGCAATTTACAAAAAGTGGATATACAAAAATCTTCTTTATTCGATTACTCTTCAAGTAAACAAATCATAAAAATGTTAATTTTAAAAAATAGCTATGGTTTTATTCATTTTTTGAAAACTATTTAAAAAAAAGGCACTTTTTTCATGGTCACTGAAATAGACGCACTTTAACTAATTCATTTTTTTTAAGAAAGGAACTTCATTTTAAGTATTACTTTTACATTTTATAATTATTTAAGCAATAAATAATTATAAAAAAATAATTTCAATAATGAGTCCTGCTTCCTTTGTTCAAAATAACCTCATAGATCCTGTCCTTCATGGAGTGATACTATGAGTTTATGTAGCTCAGCGAAATCTCGCTCCAATCCAGTTTAATTGCAGCAGTTAGTGTTTATTTGCTCTCTATTGTTTACCCCCTTCAATTACTTTCCTTGAAAGCCATCCCTAAACATTTTACAATTTGTTAAGGTCTGGGGAATACGACGGCAATTCGTGACCTGAACATTTTCCCTCATAATAAATGAATTCACCGAGCATTATTTTGTTGGTAAATCCATGGCAATGGTCCGAACACATCCTTTTTAGTAGGAAATACAGGCTGCAACGAAGTTTTGAAGCGCTCAATGGCCATCTTCTGATCTATGAAAATTAAATCTGTTGTTCCAAACAATGTGATGGCGCCCCACACCATGACTCCACCTTCACGGCTGTGATAGCGGCTGAAATTCAACTCATCTTTTCGTGTATCATGGTAATAATATTTAAAACGATCAGGGCCAACCAAATTAAAACGTTTTTCATCAGTAAAAACCACTGAATACGAATCATTAATTCGACTGACAGATTGAACTCTCCATGTCATGTATTCTCTCGCATGTTGGAGCCGCTCTTCTTTGCGTATAGCATTTAGAGGTGGTTTTTTCGTAATTATCAGACGTCTTAGATGTTTTGCATTGCTAATTGTACGCTGGACAATGGAAAAGCTGGCGTTTACACCGGATGATTCCATAGATTTAGGTGCTGACTTAGTTGAATTGGCAGCAATTTGAACAATTTTTCGCTCAGCTCAGCAAGGAAGTGCTCCTTTTCATCCTTTGAAGTGTGTTCTGTATGCCTCTGGATCTTTCAAGGATATATCAATAGTTCTGGAGCTGCGTTTTATCCTTTTGGCAATATTTCTGTTAGGCAGTCCCTGTGAGTAGAAGAAGTCTACTTGGTGACGTTCCAATGAGCTTAATATAGTAGCTTTTCCCATTTTTTTTTTTTTAATATCACTTGAAAATGATTGAATTATTAATTTTTAGTTTTTACCCAACAAAAAAATCTGGACTTTTGAACATAAAACTTAGAAAATTAATGTGCGCCTAATTCATTGACCAACCGAAAAGCCATGTTTTTGCATAGAATTTTCTACAGTCTTCGATTGCAAAATTATCTTTTCGAATATCAACAGACTATGAACAGATGTTTTTCGAATTAGACTCCTACTTTAATATAAAAAAGTTTTGGCAGCCAAGACATGCCTAATAAATAAATAAAACCGTTTTTATAAAAAAAAAATAGGTGCGTCTAACCTAAGACCAGCAGTGTATATATTCCTTTATATAAATGTATGTAAATCTATATTGTAATAAAATGTTTTGTTGTGACTAAAATATATTTTAAATATATATTTTTAGCTTTAGTGTGCCAAGCCACGACCAGTAGACGAATTATTTATATTTATAAGCTTAAATTAAAATGCTATAAATTACTTTGAGTAGTTTTTCCATTCTAGTTTTTCTATTCTTTATATTCATGAATTCGCTTTTAGACACTTACATAGACACTTCCTGGCCGCCAAGAAGGAAACTCTCTGGTATAAATTGGTAGGCGTATTTAGAAGACATTATGAAGTACGATTTTTAATCAAGCCAAGCCACACACACAAAAAAAAACCAAGCGAGTCCGACAAAAAGCGCTAAGGCACTGAAGCTGCGGCTTATGTTAAATTGGCAAATGTTCTGCCCAGATACGATCCACAATTATTTGTTTACATTGTGGCAAATGTTGACAACATATAGCAAAACAAAAAAAAAAAAAAACAATTGCACGTGCATAGACTTTATAATACAGTTTTAATTATGGAACCTGTTGGCATGCGCCGCAGCCGAATGAAAACAAGTTTAAATAAAATCCAATTATAAGCCGCACACAATTTACGTTCCACTATGGAACATGTTGCCATGTGCAACAACGTTAAAGAGCGTTAATATCAAGCGGCAAGAAATTAACTGAGCAGCCCTTACTTGTTTCGACCTAAAACACATCAAATGAGCATAGCAAATAACATACATTTTCTGTTATAAGCAAATACAATGTGAAATGGTTAGATAACGCCCATTGCAAGACTCCGCTGAACGAACATATTACTGTATGTGTCTAGAAGCTGTCTTACCTGCCGATTTTCGTTTTTTCTGCTGGCCACTTCTCTAAAACGTTCAGAAATCTCTTATATGGTGCAGACATGCTTAAAATAACACAATTTCTGGCAGAAGTTAATATTTTTTACCGCCAAAACAAAAACATTGCACGCGCTGAACAGCTGAGCAATGTAGTCGTTTAGAGCACTAAAACTGCCATTTTACTCCACTGCAAAGAAATGTTGTAAAGCGTTAAAACTATCGTACACGTAAAATATCGATACCATAGATGTTTGGCGCGAATATTTAAATTGTATAACATTTAAACACAACAATGAGTAAACTCTTCTTTAGTAAAATTACATGAAATAGATATGATGAGAAATAATTCTATTATTATTCCACTATCCCTGTTAAAATATTATTTTAATTGAATATATTTGATTTTAAATGGCATTTAGTAAATCAATAGTTGGTAACGTCCTTTAATTAATACTTTTAAGTTAATTTTCGAATTACCTTTCACAATTGCGTATTCATAAAAAATACAGGGTACCCAAAATGTTCATAGAAATATCAACCAATCAGAGTAAAACCGGAATAAAACACAGAGAGCGAGCCGCAGAGAGCACAACAGAAAGACAGAGAGCGCATTAGTGGTGAGCAAAAAACACACACATAAAAAACATAAACAAGCATTTTTTCAATGCGCGTGCAAGAGGGAGAGCGAACGAACCAACAGGCACACATAAGCACACACACACACACACACACAGCCAGGTACTTACGCTCACAGCTGCTTTCCGATTGCAATGTCATGAAAAAAGTTGAGTGATTTTTTTCAGTCGAGTTTTTGCCACCGAGCCGAACGGTTCCTCTTCTTCACACTCGTCTTTTTTACGTTTTCCGTAATGATTTGTTGTTCGCGTACGCACAGCATGTAAATAACGAGGGGCGAAACGAAGCACAAACCATAAACGAAACGAACGTTGCATGCTGTAAATCGTGCGATCTCCCCTCATTCATCATTTATAATTAATCAAGGCGCCAAAATTAAGTCGCGCCAAATTTTGCAAAAAAGAGGGCAGCACAAGTGCAAACACACATACTACACGCTCAAGTGTGTGTTGGTGTGTGTATATATTTTTGGCGTGCGCGGCCATTTTTTTCCTTAGCTCTCAAGTCTGCATGTGTGTGCGTGTGTGCTTAGTGTACTCCAAATTCATAAGAGAAAACGTAAAAAGTGCAAATAGACAAAATTAATAATAATAAATGAAAATAAAAAAGTTAATAATAACTAACTACCGCTTGTTTACCTAGATAGGCAAATATCGTAACCAAAATATTGCTCCCTACACATGCAACACGAAAGTTGAAAACGTAAAATCGCACAAAAGTTGTGAAAGGATAGCAGAAGGGAACGCGAATATTTGTCGAATATTTGTCCTCCTCCCTCACCCTCACTAATAGGTCAGCCAGAACACGTGCTTTTACTACGTAAATATCAACAGAAACGCGCGCAAAAAGAGAACACAATAACAACGGCCGTTTCCAGTTGGTAAGTACTTCGAAATATTTTTTTTAGTTACTTTTCCGAGGGAAATAGCTGTTTTTATGTTTACAGTGGTCAAACATGCTTACCTTTTGCCTTTTTGATTCCAATTTCTATTTCGATCATCACAAATAATATTTAGTTAATTGTCTCATAGTCTAGGGATAAAAGATAATTTAAGATTGAAAAGCATTTATTCAAAATATTTAAAATCCGCTAAGCAAAAAAAAATTCACAATTTGCAATGCCAAACAAAAAATGTGTCATCAAAACATTTGCTCAAATGCAAACGGAATTGTAATACTGTGCAACGACGGCTGCCAATATTTACCCACCCGCCCTGGTCATTGTTTGACTTCTTTATGTGCCATTCATTCGGTGGCGGTTTGTGTGTCGTCTTTTTTTATCTCTGCTGTTTTTGCTCTCGCGCTCAGCACTTTTTTCTTCTCCTTTCTTTTTTTTTTTTTTTTGCACATGTCACCCCCACCAACCGTTGTAGCCTTTTTTCGTTTATTTGCTTAGCAGTCCAAGCTTTTATTCCGTTTTTTTTTGCAGCTTGCTTCTGTCCGGCTCTTCATTTGTTTATGTTGCTAGCTCGCTCGCGCGCTCTCACTCTCTCTGTTGCTCTCTTATGCTGTTCAGCTGCGGTCGCTGCTCGCGCTCAATTAATTTTCGTTGATTCGTTTTTTGTACACTGTGTGTGTGTGTGTGCGTGTGTACATGTATGCATATGTATATGTATATGTTTGCTTGAATGTTTTTTGTGTGTGTTCGTTGAATTTTTTTGTGTATACCTATATTTTTTTGTATGCATACATACATACATACATACATGTATGCTTCTGAACCAGCAACGTTGGCGTTAACGTGCTTTGGGGCCGCCTGAGTGATTCCGTCTTCAGCTGTAGTCGCTGTATGTATGTGTGTTTAATGAATGTATGTACATATGTTTATTTGATTGAAGCCACTTTCAACAAATCCGAATAGAAATAATGTACATATGTATGTACATATATTCTTGATCCATCCACTGCAGGGTCAACAGGCGACTAAAGCATCCTGTGTGCGTTTTCCCTTAAGCCTTTGCCCTCTGCTCAACTGATGGACCAACATCAACAGAAAAAAAAAAACAGCTACAACAACAACCGGTTTTTTTCGACCAGCCAGCTATAAAAATGTTTTAAGAAAAAACCAAAAGAAACACACAAAAAATCTGCTTCTGACGTCAACTGCGCAGCAGCGGCAGCAACGACAACAAAACAGCTACGCACTGCGTCTGTGTGTCTGCCTGTATGTGTGTCACTCATTCTCCCACTCTTGTGCGGCGCTTAGCCGCTCCTTCTCTTTCTTTCACTCTCTCGGACCGATTTAATAACTCAATTTGTTTTATTTCAATGCGGCGCGCGCCAATTCAGATGTTTTTCTTATTGATTTTTTTTTTCTACAAAAAATAAAAAAAGAGAAAAAATACACAAATGAGGGAAACACACGTAAAATTCGGCGAACAAACACCTGTGACAGCTTTTTGTTTACAAATTCTTGCTATTTGTTGTTGGTTTCTGGGTCAAGCAGAGTGGTTCAATTAAATAGGAAGCTCATATTAATTTGTTTATGTGTATAAACATTTATATTGTTGAATACATTAGTACATATTTAAAAATTTTATTTGAAATGGATATAATTTTATTTTATTTATGTTATAATTTGATGAATTATTTTATTTACCCTTCCGTTATCTTTGAATGTGCATATAAATACATACACAACTATTCATATAAATAAAGACTTCTTGTCTTATATTCAACTTGTTCTTGTTGTATTCCCTACTTGTGTTTCTTTGTTTACAATTAGTAAATAAGTTCATCTTCAATTGAATTCTTACTTATTTTAAATAAACAAAAGTCATATTTACGACACCACAATTATTTGATATCGAAAATATTTGTTTATTATCTGAGCATTAGTGAATGAATGATTCTGAAAGATATTAAATATACAATATCAGTACAATGGAAGATAGTCAATCCCTTACAGAAACACCAACCGCAAAAGTAAATCTTTTAATCACTCAAAACAATTTTTTTTAATTCGATGCGCATTAATTATATGCATACATATGTGTATGTGTTGAGACTTAAATTTGTAATCTTTTGTGTGATATATTATTTTTCCATACACGCAGTTTATTAAAATCTATATTTCTATAAATACATACTGTATCATCCATCGTATGTGTATATCGAAAATTCGCTCAAAGATTGCATTTCTTTTTATTTAAAAAAACTCAAATTACCTTAAAGCAATTTCATACTACTTTTTTTTATACATTCTATATATATAGTTATATAATACAAAACCATATTTGCTTTCTAATTTGGTAGTTTATTTTATTTTATTATTTATTTATTTTTTTTTTTTATTATTATATGTACTTTCCGGTTTCCAAAATGATAAAATACATTTTAAAAATTAATAATGAATGAATGAATAATGAAATTATTAGATTTGATCCATTGACAATTCTTAAGCAAAATAATCATAGTGTAAAATATAAATTAAAAAATATGTCATGTGTTATATAATATTAATATTATATTGTATATAATTTAATGTGCTTCATATACATGAATTGAAAGCATTTTCTAACGTAGTTTAAGTACAAGATATACTTAAAGTTATCATTATAATACCACCAATATTATATTATCAAAAGTCCTTTTAAAGTTGATAAAACGTTGATAAACGATCAAAAGTCTAAAGACACCATACAGTATTAATGCTTTACTATCTATAAGAACAAAATCTAAAAATTGCACTCTTATATAGTAATTATCTTTGATCTTTAATCTTAGTTAAATGGCCTAATATACTTCACCTAGGCTTTATATGACGAAAAGTATGCATATATGTAGTTGACCTACGTATGCTTTTCCAGGGTATTTCCTATTCAATTGCTCCCGACTTGTGCTTGATTACTTATTTTGTTTTGGCGTAATTTGAATTAGTCTTCTTTTGTTATTCTGCAATTCTTGAATGTATTCCAAATCAGATAAGTGCCTCTCGTCTATTCTTTATTTAGCATCTGCTTTGGGGAGCCTCATCTTTGTGGCAGATTACGAATTGCCCCATTTTCGCAAAGACTTTTGCTCTGTGTTCTTCAGTTCTCGAGGTGATTGACACGTTCCACTGGCGCCCCTGACTCTTAGCTGGCCTCCCGGCTCTTTCTCAAAAGAGTGCATAAAAAAAAATAGAGAATTTTATTTTTGTTGCTCTCGTTCAATGTAGAATAGAGTATATAAGTTTTGCTATTGGCTGGTTAATTTTAACGGGATACTTATTCTGGAGGCATGCTAGATATAAAATAAACTATTTATCAAACAGATTTAAAAAGAAAACAAATATTTAAAAATTCAGTTTAAGTAAGTCCTAAGTCCTGAGCGGGTATTGTGTGAACAGATATGCCCGACTATGATATTTCTACTTGTTCTTTTTGCATTTTTCATATAAATGAAATGTTGTGTTGTCACATCGGATTTTTTGCTGTGCACAAGCGCCTTTTTTGTTTATCTTGTGTTTTTTTGGCATTGTTTTTTTTTTTTTTTCGGTGCTTGGCTTGCAAAGTTTTGTTTTATTTATTGCACGTTTAATTCATAAACAATTAATTAATTCATGCACATTTATGTTAAATTTATGTACAAAAAGTCTCAAAAAAATTGCCAACTATTTGTAAATGAAAAAATGAAGCAACGCGAAAGCCAAATGGAAAAATGGAAAAAGTAGTTTAACAGTTCTGTTGACTCTACAGAAATTTGCGACGGAAGCCTAAATAACAATTACAATATTTCTGTATTTTCAGCATAAAACCCGAACGGCAAAAAAGAGTATAAGCCAAGAAGTTGTGTAAGCCGCGTTTCGATTTCAGTTTAGTCGCAATCGTTGCCCGGCTCGGTTACGCTCTCTTTCTCTCCAATCTCCGCTGAAGCGCTCGCTTTTGCAAAGGCCGCAATCTGGACGCTCGCACGATCGCCTATCGACCGCTGAACCTAGGCGGGCAGCCGCTTATGGCTGCCGAACTGCCAACGACGACGCCAAATGGCGCTGGTAGCGACTATCACCTGCACCGATCCATCGATCAGCTGCGCACGCTCAGCCATCTCACCCAGCAGCAGCTCGTCCACGACTACAAGCCCTTCAACATCAACGAGTTCCGCCAGAACGTTGAACGTCTGGACTACTCGCGCAAGAACGGGCTGGTGCAGCAGCAGCAAATACTGATTGACCAGCAGCAGCAGCAACAACAGCAACAGCAGCAGCAGCAGCAGCAGCATCAGCAATCGCATCAGCATGACTCTGAGCAACAGCAGCAACAACAACAGCAGCAGCTGCTCCATCAGCCGCAGCTAAAGGGCAACTACAGTGCTCCAAGCTCGCCAGCAACGCCCACTCAGCTCAGCGAGCACCAGGAGCAAAAGGTGAGTAGAGCTAAGAAGATATTGGTATTTAAGATCAAAGGTATAATAAGATATAATTTATAATATACTAAAACATTTAGCAAACGTATTTTGCAAGATTGCCGTAGGGACAAAAATTTTAATATTATCTTTCAACTTTAGTAATTCATAAGAGATTTTACCAAATAGGATTAGGAGAAATCGAGTATTTACATTGATTATGATATATATATAGGAAACATGAGCGATAAAGTGCCAATAATACTTTAATCTAGATTGCAATATAAGGAATAATAATGAATGAGTATAATTTAATGAAAAAACCTCAACGACTTTACCAGTCTAATAATTGTGAATCATTCAAAATGAGTTGACATAAAGAAAGATTTAAATTCAATTTTAGAAGATTATGTCAATTTCTAAAATGAAACGAACACTGAAAATGGAAAATACCATGCTTTGTGAATTATTTCCAAAGAACAAATCTTCCAAGATTAGTTTCAAAATAATTAAAATATATGTATATCAAAAAAATATATTTTATTTTCAGTTAATTACTTTCTTTTTATATTCACAAGAAATATATTTTCATATACTAATATATTTTATATACTATATGCTTTCATATACTATACTAATATTACAATACTAATCTAAGGCTTTAGCTAGATTTATCAAAATTTTAATATTTAAAATTAAAGTATGTATATAATAGGATCTAGTCATTAAAATTGCGTGGAATCTTTAATTTAGAAAAGAAAATGTATTATTTTTGAAAATTTCTAATTTATTTACAATTAATTGAAATTATTGATATTTTTTTTATTTGTTTATTTTTTAATTTGTATTATAAATGCCAAATTATTTGTATTTTATTTTATTTCTAATTATTCTTTTATTAGATTTAATTGCTGAATTTTGATTATTAAAAAAAAAGTGCATGATATAATTAAATTATCAATACTATCATAAAAAATCATTTAAATAATATTAATTAAATATTTCTACGTATAGTATTATATTATATGAGACCATTTTGTTTCTATCTCCACGAATTTAATCTATTTACATATTCTTCATTGAAAGACTCTAGTATTCAATTAAAATTAAACGTTTTTCTTCCTTTCTCATAAATTGCAGTACGATCCGAGCCGTTCGCCTTCTCGGCAGCAGGGTGGCAGTAATGGCAGCAACGGCTCATCGCCCGAGGATCAGCGCCAAGGCGGGGAGCAGACGAAGCCGTACAAGTGCGCCTCGTGCAGTAAATCCTTCGCCAACTCATCCTACTTGTCGCAGCATACGCGCATCCACCTGGGCATCAAACCCTACCGCTGCGAGATCTGCCAGCGCAAGTTCACGCAGCTGTCGCACCTGCAGCAGCACATACGCACGCATACGGGCGACAAGCCGTACAAATGCCGGCACACTGGCTGCCCGAAGGCCTTCTCGCAGCTCTCGAATCTGCAGTCGCACTCGCGCTGCCATCAGACGGACAAGCCGTTCAAGTGCAACTCGTGCTACAAGTGCTTCGGCGACGAGGTGACGCTGCTCGAGCACATACCCAAGCACAAGGACTCGAAGCATCTGAAGACGCACATTTGCCAGCTGTGCGGCAAGTCCTACACGCAGGAGACCTATCTGCAGAAGCATTTGCAAAAGCACGCCGAGAAGGCCGAGAAGCAACAGCAGCGCCACACGACGCCGGCCGCCAATCTGCAGCAGCATGTGCCAGCGGGCGGCATTGGGCTGAATCTGCAGCGGCAGGCGATGAACGACGCCAATGCTGCGTACTGGGCCAAAATGGGCGTGGATAGTGCCGCCGCCACGCTGGCCGAGGCCATACAGCAGCAGCTGCCGCAAGCCAATGGCAGTTCCTATGCCAACTTTGCGACACTCCAGCATCAGCAGCAGCAGCAACAACAACAACAGCAGCAGCAGCAGCAGGAACTGCTGCAGCAGCATCATCAACGCTTGGCTAATAGCGGCGGAGATACGCCAGGACACTCGCACAGCCCGCATGACGAGGCTGGCGAGGATCTGGTGCTGCGTCAGAGCACGCCACAGCATCATATACAACAGCAGCAGCAGCATCAACAGCAGCAGCAGCAGCAACATACGACGCATGCTCATTCCCCTGGACCGGGCACCTCTGCCTTCACGCCGCTGAGCGCCACCGTCGCACCACCGCCCACGCATCTGCAGCAGCACCGAGCACCGCCCGCAGCCACTGCCGCCTACCTGTATCAGCAGAACGCAGCCGCTGCTGCTGCCGCCGCCGCCTTTCCCACGCAGCTAATCTCGCTGCATCAGATACGTAACTATGCGCATCAGCCGAGCGCCGGAATTTTGGCCACCGATCATTTGGCTCTGGGTCTCAGCGCCGTGGCCAAGGAGAAGGCCCAATAGTATCGGGCCAGCGGCCACAAACGGCAGCCGAAAGAGCAGCAGCCACGATGACAGCGAAAGCAGCTTAAGTTAAGTTAGAGTTAAGTTAGGCTTAGCTTGGGCTGATTTAGAGAGAGGGACGGACAGCTGTCGATGCCTGGTTTCCTCTATGCGGCTCTGATGGGGCTGCACAGCGCGACTAACGCGACTAACGCGACTAAAGTGCAGGCGGCAACTGTGCTGCCCCATCGTAGCACATAAACAGATTTCGTAACTCCACACTGCCTCAAGGAAACAAATAACCAGAAATATGCCTATCAATGTGACAGATGCATACAGCAAACCAGGCTTTGACAGCTTTGGTCCGCAAGGAAACTACTTGAAGATTATTTTTTAAAGCAAACTCAGGTTTTTCACTTAGCTTCTAGGACACACTATATATGTATACACATAACTAAACTATAAGCAATATTTACAAGCAAGAACAAGCACAAAACTCTATTCAACTCGAAATATCCATTGTTTCCAGTTGCAAACAGTTTTTTCTGTATCCATGATAGAGGTAGTCCGTAAGCCTGTACAACAACAACCTATAACATAAATAGAGTATCATAGGTGCCGTACAAAGTACTGCGATAGTTATATATCCACAATTGTACATATTATAACTAATTATAATGTGCTGTACAAGTCAACGTATCAACGGAGCTATACAATCCACAATTTGTCTGTATAAATCAAGAGTTAACCAAACTACGCCTAGGATCTATTTTATATTTAACCATAAATGTAAGCGAAAAGATGAACTTAATTTAAAAAGCAAATGATGTAAAAAGATTAATGAATAAACTCTGAAAAATATTTATAAAAGAAAATCAATTTATGGACTCTACATCAATTTTATTGTAATTTGAAGGTCCGGCAACCGCAACATGGATCAAAGGATGCAATGATGCAGAAGCAAATGCACATAATCCGCTTACGTTGCTTCGAAGGAAGAGAGCAGAAAACTCACAAGAGATTTACGCTCTCAGATGTTTAGCATTTCGTGTCCTTCCATATCTTCCCATTACCCTCAGCAGCAAAGAAATCGAAACTGAGAAGCAGCTGCTGCTACCGCCGATTGACGTCGCATTTCGAAGATTAATGATAGCATCGTCCGAGCGGAGCTCAAATTTGAATATATGGGCATTCATTGAATCGCTGTTTTCAGCTAAATTTAGATATTACAATATTGGCTTGAACATTGAAACGGATGTGTGAAATACCAATACATTCCATATTTAATTAAGCAGAGTTTAAGATTTTTTGTACTTTTATGCTCTTTCACTTGATATCACATCTGAAATTAGTTTGGAAAAGTATATTTGCTTTTATAGCTGATGTAAATTCAGATATATCATATTTACATCTATCTTAGAAGATCTTTAGCTAAATCTACTTAACAATTTTACACAGATTCCTATGAAATCTTATATTATAAAGATAATAAAAATCGTATAACAAGATTTATATGTGCTTTGTGAGTGTATTCAGCTTTCGACATGGATCGACTTTATAAATTTCTTTCAATTCTGGTTTTTTCTTCCCCAACAACAACAATCTGCTTTTAGGGAACTACCGAACACATCACGAATTTCAACTTATGGCTACAAGTGCTCACTCGAAAAACGAGTACATCGAAGGTTCTCCTAACGTAGTTTAGAGATTTTTGAGATTTTGCTCGTTTCGCGTTGCCAATAGAGAGAAGAGAAAGAAAATAAATTAGAAAAATGTATAAAATTAAAGTAGAACGAATGAATGTATTATATAAATTATATATTAGTGACATGGTATACAAAAAGTATATAGATCCATTCTCTTATTACGAGTCAAATCTAAAAACAAGGAGCAAATTGAGATGACTACTGCATAAGAATGAAATATATGTAAGACAATATATATTCACATGAAGACGTAAAATTAGTGACAAGTTTTGCTCAAAATTACCCAATTATGTGTTTTAAGGCACTGAATTCTCTTAAGTTCCATACTCTTCATCCCTCCACATACAGACATAAAAAGAGACCAACTGAAACACCTGCTAGACCGCATAGTTCTCTTGCGAAATTCTCGCACTCTTCCGCAGTTCATAGTTCATAGTTCAAAGTCTCATTTCATGTCCATTCTTTCATCTAGGTCACACCAGCTACACTCATCTTTTACAATATCGAACACATCAACTTTTTTCATATCATTGTCAACTGTTCTTCTTAAAGATGCGAAGCATCTTTCTGTGTTATTAAAATGAAACCCAAAAGAAATGAGTAAAAAACTTATAAAAAAAAAAAAAAATAGATTTAAGAACAAGTTCTTTTTTATTTAATAAAAAAAAGTGTTTCTGATTTTTCTTTTATCTAATATAATAATGGAATAAAACAAAGTAAAAAATTAAATGTTGAGAGTTCCGCCTGAAATATAATTTTACGGAGTATCTGAAAAGTTTATTGTACAGATACAGATATATCTGTGATGTGATGTGATAATGAATATATGTATACTTTATAACAGTTTAAAATAATAATAGCTTCAAATAAAACAAGTAAGAAAGCTCTAGTCGAGACTGCTCGACTACGAAATCCCCTGAACCCGTATTTTTGATTACAAAAGAAACACACACACATACATAGGCACATATAGGCACGCACGCATGGGCTGCAGTGTGGGCTTCTCATTGAAACTTAATTATTTAATAACTTTTTTTGTGGACGTACGTTCTTCATGAAACTTTTAGATTGTGATTATATCATTACTATGCGTGTATGTGCCGAATCTCAAGTCTCTAGTATTTGAAATACGCATTTTACAAAGGTGAGGGTGAGGGGGTGGATATAGGGGTGGGGGGTGAATTATAACAAAAACCGAAATTCTAGAAAGTATATATGAGTCTACGTTTAAAATTTGGAGACTCTAGCTCAAAAGATGTAGGAGATATAATTTAATAATTGACATTCGATAAGGTTTTTCATCGATAAAAAAATAATCGGACAAGTTATCGAAATTATGTGATAAACTCGATATGCGCGTGCTATATACGGACATTTTAAAAAAAAGTTGAAGTCTCTAGCTATTGTATCTTCGGAAATCGACGCGTTCAAACATACGGACAGACGGACAGACGGACAGACGGACGGACGGACGGACGGACGGACGGACGGACAGACAGACGGACAGGGCTAAATCAACTTATCTCGTCGCCCTGATCAAGAATATATATACTTTGAGGGGTCTGCCACGCCTCCTTCTGCCTGTTACATACATTTTAACAAAACCATTATACCCTGATTTCCCATTTTCAATGGGTTCAGGGTATAATAATAATAGTTAAAATTATAATAGTTAATAACAGTTTAAAATCTTTAACCAATTCAAGATTTAACTACATAAGTGTACACAAGACAAATATAAATATATTTGTTATATTTTTAATAGAGCCCATTGAAATACATTGAAAGCAGGAAGCAAAAATGAAAATATAATATTAATATTAATTTACGTTTATGTACATACATATTTTTATGTTATGTATAAGAGATGTAAGCAAATAGAAAGGTAATAAATCTTAGACAACTGGAGCTATTTTAAAAGGTAGCCTGGAGCTTCACACCGAATCCTCAAGTAAAGGTGTTCAAATTGGATATTTATTTATGTAAATAACAAGTAAGAGTGCTCTAGTCGAGACTGCTCGACTAGGAGATACCCTGAACCCTCCAAACTGATATTCTAATCATTCTGCACTTCTTTTATGCACACATACATACACATGCCTCCACATGCACGCATAAGCTCGCGCTCTGCTAACTGCGCAGTAAGCAGCGACTGCGCTTGGGCTGCGCTGCAGTGTGGGCAATACTATGAGATTTTATTTGTTGAATAATTTCGTTTGTAGACGTATGATCTTAATGATACTTTCAGAATGTATTCATAATGTATAAATGTGTGTACATTCCGAAGCACAAGTCTCTAGTATTTGAAATACATTTTTTACGGATTGGGGGCGAAGGGGGCGTGGTATCCAAAATCTGTAAATGACAAAATGTGTGTATCCATCGAATGTATATACACAACAAATCTGAATACTCTATGTTTAAAAGTGTTCAAATTAGGCTGAAAAAACAATAACAATTTATCGATTATCCTCGATAAAAAAGATATCGAATGAGTTATCGAAAAAATATGATAAACTCGTACTGCGTATGGTATACACGAGTCTACATACAAAATTTCAGCTCTCTAGCTCTTGTAACTTCTGAGATCGACGCACTCATACGGACGGACGGACGGACGGACAGACGGACGGACGGACGGACGGACGGACGGACGGACAGACGGACAGGGCTATATCGACTCAGCTCATCGCCCTGATCAAGAATATATATACTTTATGGGGTCTGCGATGATTCCTTCTGCCTGTTACATACTTTTCACAAAACCATTATACCCTGATTTCCCATTTTCAATGGGTTCAGGGTATAAAAAGAAACCAGTTTGATGAACAACTTAATAGAATGAATAGACTTGATTTTAACTGCATAGATGATACATTTAAATTGTAGATATCAAATGAAAACGTGTTGAAAGCGTTTGAAAGTACATAATATATGTAAATATAATACTCTGCACATAAAATAGAAACTAAAAAAAAAAAATAAAAGTACATCTTAAATCAATTTCATGACAAATTTTATGAGCCTAGGCTGAAGCCCAGACCCAGAAACCAGCAAAAACTGCGAAGACGCGAAAACCAGTTTTAGAACTTAACAGGTGTTTCACTCAAATGGTGTGGAATATACATAAAAATAAAAGTAAACATAGGCAAATAAAAGCAAAAAATGAATACAAAAGAGCAATAAATTAAATGAAATAAACTATGTTTATGGGCGCATAAAGATAAGTGTCTTTTGCGAGCTCGTTAAAATCGGATAAATAGCGAAACGTATCCGATAATTGAGGCAGTAGAGTGATAGAGAACGGTAGAGAAAGAGATAGAGTGCGCCCACAAGAAGTCAATGAGAGGCCATCAAAGGGTTGTGCCAATTGTCTGTTTGGCGTAAACAAAGCACATTTAGGGATATTTGTTAAGCATTTGGGCACGAGTGTGATCCTTTATACTTTAGTTTTTTTTTCGAAATATAGGAAGAGGAAAAGCCAGCCCTTTTTCGAGGATTGCCGACAATAAACCAACAAATCATCGCTAAACCCGTCAGAGATCGGCACACAAAAGAGCGAACGAGACAGAATTGGCAACACACCACAAAACTGAAAGGAAAAGAAGAAAAGAAAAAATTGAGAAAAAGCAACCGAAACAAAGATCTCTTGACAATGGCAATACATCGATCTATAATCGATCATTTGGCAGATTGTGCGAATGCTGAAAAGAAGAAAGGGAAATTTGCCAATTGTTTGTGCAACCCCAATCTATCTCTCGCTCACTTTCTATCGCCATCTCTTTCTATCTCCCTCGCTCTAGCTGTGCGGCTGAAGTGCGATCTCTTTATATCGAGGGCGCTACGCAATGTTTGCCAATAATTTAATTGATAAATGATTTGAAATTTTGTCGTTTCTTTTTTTTTTGCCAACTCGCGATCGCATCGATCATAAACGCAACGAAGCATTCGACTTTGGGACTAGTCATTGATTAGCATATCAATATACATTATTATAGATGCTCTAATGATCAAGGGATTGTTGGGCTCTGTATCTGCTATCTGCCATATCTCAAGCAAATGCCTTTTGTTTGCGTGATCTTTTAGATTCTGGGGTGCTGAAATCATCACGAGGCTTTTCCTTTTGGCTGCATCATCACGGCCTTTGTTATGTTAACTATGAGAAAAACGCTGGCTGAGGATCTCTGACGCCACAGGATTCCTTCACTGCTCACTGTCAATTCTTTTTTTTTAGCCTGTCCCGCTCGGCTTTGATCGATATGATAATTAGAATGCAATGCCTGAGGTCAAAAATGAGTTGATAAAAAATGAGTGGCATCTGCCAGGACAGCACACAGAAAAAAATAGGGGTACATTACTTAAGAAACTAAGCGAAGAAAATATCTATTGAAATAGAAGATTGAATAGAACAAAAAATAAAAATATTATAATATAAAGCTTTGAAATAAGTAAATAAACTAATGCTGGACATATATTGTAGTTGGATTACAAAATGTTTAAAAAGTTATTCTGATTATTATTTTAATTTAGCAGAAAATATTAGAATTTTTAAATACTAATTTAAACAATTTTATTTTATTTTCTGATTTTTATTTTTCAAATTTCTGATGGATTTTCCTTGTATTAAAATAAATAACATAGAAAACTAGTAAATATATGATATAAGTACGGTCATATGTGATCAGTTTTCAGTGAATTTTAACAGCAAAAACTAGATAAATAATATTAATAAGCAATATATAAATAACAATAAATATAAAACTAAAATGCCAGGACATGTACTGATGCTCAATAAACTACTATTCCCATCCTTTACTTGATCTGTGCGTTTTACAAGTTTAGATTCTCTAGCTGGGATCCTTGAGTATTGCAGTGCATCCCCTTAGCCAGAGGCATTATGCAAATAATGTGAATGCCTCCGATTTGAATATTGTGTGTATGGGATTTCAATGGCAGGAGATAATTTGATGCTGCAGAAAGGCGGCATCAATGCCATCAATAGATTTATGGTTTCTAAACTCCAGATATAATCAAAACACACACACGAAATTGCTTACACAGAGTAACGGAATGGTTCTGCTCTGGGGGTGCTCAGGGTTCGTACAACCCTCAGAATTGAGTCGAGTTTAGCATAAGAAAAGGACCTCGAGGATCTCGCTGCTCGAGTCTGTGCGTGTGAAGCCGGCTTGTGCGGGCAAAATGTAACCCTAGCATTTAGTCGCCATTCAGCGATTCTTTGGATAAACTATTTATGAAATTATTACACAATGCGCACAATATATTGAGTGGGGTGCTGCGATTAGCCCAGTTCGAATAGAAAGCCGAAAGAGGAGAGGTGTGTATGTTTTTCCCATAACTTCTTGTTGGCTGTGTGCGCCTTTTTGTTACCATTCACCGATTCGTATTCCTATTCTCTACCAACTCTTGTTATTTTTTGCATATATTGGTTTCGCTATAAGAGAACAAAGATCTCCAACATATTTGTATCTCTGCCATTCAGCTCATTGTTGGATTCTAATAAGGTGCGATATTGTGAAATTTGATGCGATTTTTGTCTATTATTGAATTTTGAACCCCTATTTTTTGCACACTTTTGTCTGCCCCGGTTGCACCTTATACAATGGGTTTAATTGCTGAGGTTTTTTGTGGTCTGTGGCGTTGTGTTCATAGCGTTTCCTTTGTGTTCATTGTGAGAGGGCCACTGATTAGCGATCGGATTGATATGTTATTGGTGTCTATCAATGTCAGTTTGCGAAATTTATGCATTTTTAATAAGATGTTTTACCAAAATTTGCATTTATTAATAATGATTCTTGATGATCTAAGACGAATATTCAATAGAGTCTGACGGAAATTCAATTCTAAGTGGAGTATTAAAAGTTCTCTAACCTGGATTTATGGATGTGGATAACCAGATACAAATACAGATACAGATACAGATACAGATACAGATACAGATACAGATACAGATACAGATACAGATACAGATACAGATACAGATACAGATACAGATACAGATACAGATACAGATACAGATACAGATACAGATACAGATACAGATACAGATACAGATACAGATACAGATACAGATACAGATACAGATACAGATACAGATACAGATACAGATACAGATACAGATACAGATACAGATACAGATACAGATACAGATACAGATACAGATACAGATACAGATACAGATACAGATACAGATACAGATACAGATACAGATACAGATACAGATACAGATACAGATACAGATACAGATACAGATACAGATACAGATACAGATACAGATACAGATACAGATACAGATACAGATACAGATACAGATACAGATACAGATACAGATACAGATACAGATACAGATACAGATACAGATACAGATACAGATACAGATACAGATACAGATACAGATACAGATACAGATACAGATACAGATACAGATACAGATACAGATACAGATACAGATACAGATACAGATACAGATACAGATACAGATACAGATACAGATACAGATACAGATACAGATACAGATACAGATACAGATACAGATACAGATACAGATACAGATACAGATACAGATACAGATACAGATACAGATACAGATACAGATACAGATACAGATACAGATACAGATACAGATACAGATACAGATACAGATACAGATACAGATACAGATACAGATACAGATACAGATACAGATACAGATACAGATACAGATACAGATACAGATACAGATACAGATACAGATACAGATACAGATACAGATACAGATACAGATACAGATACAGATACAGATACAGATACAGATACAGATACAGATACAGATACAGATACAGATACAGATACAGATACAGATACAGATACAGATACAGATACAGATACAGATACAGATACAGATACAGATACAGATACAGATACAGATACAGATACAGATACAGATACAGATACAGATACAGATACAGATACAGATACAGATACAGATACAGATACAGATACAGATACAGATACAGATACAGATACAGATACAGATACAGATACAGATACAGATACAGATACAGATACAGATACAGATACAGATACAGATACAGATACATATACAGATACAGATACAGATACAGATACAGATACAGATACAGATACAGATACAGATACAGATACAGATACAGATACAGATACAGATACAGATACAGATACAGATACAGATACAGATACAGATACAGATACAGATACAGATACAGATACAGATACAGATACAGATACAGATACAGATACAGATACAGATACAGATACAGATACAGATACAGATACAGATACAGATACAGATACAGATACAGATACAGATACAGATACAGATACAGATACAGATACAGATACAGATACAGATACAGATACAGATACAGATACAGATACAGATACAGATACAGATACAGATACAGATACAGATACAGATACAGATACAGATACAGATACAGATACAGATACAGATACAGATACAGATACAGATACAGATACAGATACAGATACAGATACAGATACAGATACAGATACAGATACAGATACAGATACAGATACAGATACAGATAAAGATACAGATACAGATACAGATACAGATACAGATACAGATACAGATACAGATACAGATACAGATACAGATACAGATACAGATACAGATACAGATACAGATACAGATACAGATACAGATACAGATACAGATACAGATACAGATACAGATACAGATACAGATACAGATACAGATACAGATACAGATACAGATACAGATACAGTAAAAGGTTTTTAATTGTTTGTTGTTGACCTAAGAGTTATTCGAGTCATTTTCTCGCAAATCGTTGTTTCTTTGCATTTCACAATCAACTATACAAATATTTGGAAAACTGGAGGAACAATACGTCATTGGGCTTTTAGACAAAAATTTTTTGTATATACATAAATCGAATTGAGTCGCACGTGTTTAACAAACTGCGCAGTTTGTTATCCTCCGTGAAAGCAAACCAAAATGACGCACTGAAGTAAATTTAATTAACATTTTCATGATACAAAAAAAGCTGAAATTATAAAAAAAGGAAAATTATATATTTTCCATTGTAAAAAGGTAAAAAAAAAATATCCGTTAAGCTAGAAACTTACAGTAACGAATTAACAATACTCATTGAAAGTGCTGCCAAAAAAAAACTTGTCACACAGCATTTTAACATATTTTCAAAGGGTCTCCAGCTCAAGCATAAAAAAAATAAAATGAAAAGTAAAAAAAAGAGACCCAATTATACACGACTTTTTCTGTAGTCAAGCATAAAAAATGCAGCCTTAAAAAAAATGGGTTAAAAAATTGACGAGCTGTATAAAAAGGCGCGCATGCAGCGAGGATGCGCTCGCAGGCTGATGATTTTTTTTTTATTTGTTGCGAGGACAAGAAAAAAAAAACATAGAGCTATCCAAAAAAGTATGCAACGGTGCCTCATTTGAATATTGGGCGCTAGAAATGTTCTCACGATTTTTTGTGCTTGCGTTGTTTTTTTTTTTTTCTACTAAGAGACTACCCACAGGCCTCAAGGATAATGGAAGAGCGCACAAGGAAGACAGCTCGTATAAAAAATAAGAATCCGGATTTTTTTGCCTCATTTCCATGGCAAGGAATAGACTGCTTAAGAAGCAGCTCGGCAAAGGGTGAACACGCACAAAGGGTTAAAAAAAAAGCGCTCTTAATTTATGCACAACACGTTCGCGGATCGGACAAAGGGTTGAACGCGTGATCCTTGCACAGGATATCTGTGTGCAGCCCATCCGTCGCATTTGCATATTTGATCAAGTCCTTTTGTCAAGGGTGCGGGCCCAGCCCAGGGTCAGCATCATTTTTCATTTCTTCTCCTATAAAAAAATAGAAAAAAATAGAAAAATGCGCAAATTATTCAAAAATGTTCCTAATGCGCAGCTCATAGTATAACTTGCCCGGCGACTTGAATCTGAGTTCAGCTCATTCCAGATTTTTACATTAATATACTAAATCGAATCGTTTTAATTCGATAAATAATTTAAGTTCTTAGTAGATCACTCTCTTCCTCTCTATCTCTCTCGGCTTTTGTTTGCTTTCGTAGGTAGACAAGTCAGCAAATGGAAGCAAGGATCTACCCTCTATAGCTCTGAGTCTCCTCTTCTTTTTTCACAACATCTTGGGTCTCCTGCTAGCTATCTATTTTGCATATTCGGGTCTTTTCGATTTCTTGTGTGACGCTTTGTAAAAGTTTTAAATCAATATTTGCTCATTAGTCATGTTCAATAATTCTAATTATTCTAATTTATTTCTAAAGGACATTCTTTGAACTTTCCAATGAAGAAAAACAGCTGTCATTTGTTAAAGTCGACTGAGATTCTATAAGATCTTTGAAAATTATTGCTAACATCAGAAAAGCCTTTGAAATGAAAAATTAATAAATTGAATATTTATAATTACTGGATGAGATTAAGTGCTATAAATAGACTACTAGATCTAAACTATTAACTAGATCTTCCAAGACGGCATTGAAGGCCTAAATCTAGATTATAGCGAGTCCCTACATTTTAAAAGCTGAATGTTAATCTAAAATTAACTAAATTTGCTGAGTCTCCTATGGGGGAGATAGATTTAATATAGTTATTTATTATTTTATTATTATTTTTTGTATATATATTTACATACTTTTTATTTACTTATTTATTTATCTTTTTAATTATGTTTAGTATTGTTTTATTCAATTAGATATCCCATTAGGCTACATGACCATTGCAATATTCTATTACTACTTGTGAACAACGGTAATAGCCGACGGCGTTTAAAAATATTCCATGTCCTGCACTTGACAAGAAAAGACTGATATACCATCCGGATACCATCCGGCTATCTAAAACTAATCCGATTATAATATATTGGATTATAATTGCTATTATAAAGGATATCAATTAAAATATAAATAAAAACTAAAGTTGCTATTTCTACTTGATATTAACTTAGTTTATCACAAAATTATCAAATATGATATAATTTAATAAATAAGAATTAGATTTAAGTTTTCTTAAGTTTTTCGGCGTGCAATATCTGATTCTGATCCTAACACCGAAGGTGGCTTTGTAGAATAGAATATATATTCGAAACTTACAGTAAATAAGACAAGTTTTTAGGCACCCTTTAAGGAATTCCTGCAAGAAGACATAGCTATAGATAGTCACTTTAGCTTAACATTTGCTTTCAGATCATTTAAGATTGTTTTCGTAGATTTGGGTTTTTCGTCTTTCTTTTAGTTAGAATTTGCAGATTGATAACGTTTCAAGACTGTCAATTGATTGCTAAAAAGGCAGCTTAATAATATTAATTATAGCTTGCTATAAACTTTTAGAAATTGTTTAACGGTTTTGCAAACGCTTTCGAATGGTTATACTCGTTTTTTTTTCTGGCATGTGCAAACATTCCACAGTCGTCGAACAAAATCAATCAAGCTCGGTGACATCCAGAGATAACAATATAAAAAAAAAAAAACATCATCAAACTCTATAAAATTAATTAGCAAACGTTAAATAAATTATGCAAAAATTATACAAAATTATGCGAAAAAATTGGCAAAATAAAAGCGAATAAACAATTTAATAAGTATGCAAAAATAGCCAAAAGTTGCGAATCAAAAACCATTTTGCTGTGTTCATATTTAATTAATTTACTTAATTACAGACCCGGCTTAATAGCTGCCAATAGATCTGACTGACCTCACATAAAACTGGTTAACTTGTGCCAAAATTAATTTTTGACGGGTTCATTTGCGATCAAAGGCAGGCGGAGAGAAGAGCGTTCCAATGGGTAAAAATAAAGTTGAGCTTGTAAACAAAATGAGCAATCGACAGCTAAAATTATGTTAGCATAGGAAAAAAAAAATGAAAGACAGAAGCCCGAAAATAAAATACTCTGCATAGAATTTATTGCAATGGAATCGTTTCAGTGGACAAATATTTTAATAATGTGTCCATTATTAATTAAAAACTCGAAATTATTTAGTCACAGTCCAAAAACACATATATTTAATCAGAAATCTTTAATTTATGGGTTATGGATAGAACTTGGTGATGAGAAGATATTTTCTTTAAGTATAATTGGAATCACATACCTATATAGTAAAAGTAAATATAAATTCCTTATTTAGTAGAGCAAGGTACAGGAAATTTTATAAGACTAACTTAGGCAAGTGATAAACTGACTGAGAGAAAAGATCGTTGGACAACAAGTCTGGTAAAACATAACACCAATAGACTAGTTTTATGTAAGTACAGAAACACCTTCCTGTAGGCATTGAAAATACAGCTCTTAAAACATGTGCCCCTACATACAAATCAATTTCGAAACATGGACTGGCTGGACAAGGGAAAGTCAGAAAGTCAGTCAGAATAGTTTCATAAAAATAAAAATAAGATTTCATCGATCAACTATCATACCATCTAAATTATTTAAATTCAAATGTAAAAGAGCGCCACTTGCTTCATAAGCAAACTATGATACCCACTTTAGGGGCAGTGAAAATAATAATAAAATAAAAGAAATGATTGATTGAATGTCAGTTGATGTCAGCTAGAAGAAGAGACAGAGGAACCAGTGGAGGAAGGGGGACTAAAGCTATTAAAAAAGTGTTGGCTAGATGGTTATACTTGTATTCTGCTTTCAAAATATTTACTGAAAATATATTATTTTACATAGAAAATATATTATTTTTAATATGTATAAAACTGTACATATAAGTATGTACATATATTGGAGTATTTTAATAATTAATATTTTCCTACTAATAATTCTATCATTTCTATGAATGACCCCATTGCAATGGTAAGACGAATTGATTCTGATGAACTTTACTTTATTTAAAGTCGACTTTTATTTATAAATCAACTCTGAAAGTTAAGAGTTAATACATCACATAGTTCATATCATAATATATCATATATCACATACTTTTCTAATAATTCTATTCAAATCACAGCTAAAAATCATTTCATATTTTTAAAGTATTTATGAAAAAATAAGAAAGAGAAGATGATGCTGGATGGCTGTAGCGATGAGTTGCCCAATCCCCATAAGAACTGCTTGCGGGAGATGCTGAACACGCTCATCTGCAGTGATCAGGATGTGAAGCGCTTGAACACAGAGTTGAAGAACTTGCAGATCGAGCTGAACGAGGAGCTGCGTAAGTTTGAGAAGGAAAATGCAACGTGCGAGGAGGTTAAGAAGAAGATGATGGAGAAAACAACCAAACCTCGATTATGTGAGCCTGACGAGGAGCAAGCGGAGCTTACCAAGCACCTCATAAACCTGGATGAACTGAAGCATTTCTATTCCAAGCGCTCGGAGGAGATACGCAAGCGCCGAGACAACATCATCCTGTATGCCAGGCAATGTATGCAGGCCTACAACGAGGAGAAGTGCAAGTTCAAGGCCTTCCACGAGAACACGGTGGACTACATAAAGCGCACGGCCACCTTGTCGCAGGACCGGACGGTTGTGCTGCGCTGCGAGCGGGATGTCTGCGAGATGCACAAACGATTCGTGAAGGAGGTGGCAAACCTGAAGCACTGCGAGACCCAGCTGCAGCCTTTCTTTAAACTCTTGAAGGAATCGGATCCGAATGTCCACTGCGAGTGCTGCTGCCTCAAGGACTACGACTGGCTGCCGCCGGGCAAGAATATGGAGGCAGTCGATGCCGCCACCAAGGAGCTGAAGGAGAAGATGGGCAAGACCTTGGTGAGCGCCTTTGCTCAGCTGCACATTCACATGCCTCAGGATATGTACGGCTTCATAGCCGGCTACCTGATGAATGTGGAGCGCAACGAGCATGAGGTGAAGGAGAAGCTCGATCTCTTCCAGGACCACGAGGAGTGCCAGGTTAAGGAGCTACCCGATCCGACCTATCGCTGCGACAACGAGTGCCCCAAGCAGTAAATTTTAATTGAAATTAATTTGTTCTAATGGGTCAAGTCTAAAACTGTCTCAACTTGATATCTCATTCTTCAGAGAATACCGAAATATATAATAAAAGAGTCTGTCCGAAGATTTATGAAAATAGAATCCCTAGTTTAATGGCTTTAATCGGAAACATAAAAACAATTTGTAATAAATTGATTTGATAAGAAATCTACCAGCAAAATGGAAATTAAATGAAGAGCTAAAAGTTCTACTATAGAAAATTAAAATAGGTTTCACATAATGTTAGTAAAGGTATATCAAAACATTATTATATGAAAAGATAACCAATTCACCCATCTAAATATACCAGTCTGATATATAGTATTTGTAATTTTTATTCAATATAAACTCACATTCAGATGATAAAAGTCCCTACAAGTAGAATAGCCTTGCATGTTAAGTACATAAGCTTTTAAACATACAGATAGATAGATAGATGTATATAGATATTTATGTATACTATATTATTCAATAGCTTTTTGTTTCACTTAGAAAATCACATATAGAGTTGTTTTTGCATTAGGCGACACTTAAGCTTCAGTTTCGATTCTGATTCAATAATATTGTGCAACTTGGTTTCGAGAACATTTCTATTGTTTCTTTGTTTTCTTCTTTGTAATGCCGATTTGAATATATTATTATTATATTTGAATCATCGAACTTTTTGAATGCTCAACCTAAACCCTAATTCATTCCTACGTAATTCTACTTCTTGCGACGATTGGCGCGCCGCGAAGTGGTGGCAGGTTCCTTATCGGTGACTCCTGTGATGGAGGCGCCTGACATTTCGGTGTTGGCCATCTTCTCTTGAGTATCCAGAAAGAACATGACATCGCGCAGCTGCTCCTTGAGATCTGTGACCTCCTTGTCATGGTTGTGCTTAAATTCATTGTATTGCAGTTCCAGGTTTTTGTATTTCATGTGCCAGGATGTTTGATTGTCCTGCAGGGCCTTGGACAGTTCTCGTTCCTCAGTCAGCTGCTTCTGCATCTCTTTGAGTCTGCGTGACGAGATGAGTTATGAGTCTCAGGAGAAATGTAGCTACTTGACATTGACTTACTTGTTTGCCTGTTGGGCAAGTTTTCGTTCCAGAACCTGTTTCTCCTTCAGCAAGCTCTGGTGCATCTGCTGCAGTTCGCTTATCTCAGAGTTGGCCGCGTTGGCATTGCTCTGAAAGTCCTGCCACTCCTTCTCCAGGCGTTCCATGCGCTCCTCGTAGTACTTGCGTTGCGTGTCTAGCTGTGAGGTTAGCAAATAGGTGAACTCCATTTGCATCGAGTCGATCTTCTCTTCGCGCTCATCCTTCTCCGTTTGCGAAGCAACGAGCTTGCCGTCGGATTTGTTCTGGAACAGACGATGCACGAAGTTGTCGCCGGCGTAATCCCAAACGCTCGATGTGCCCAGCTGCATGGCGAAAGTGTGATTGGTGGCGCGATAGTGCGCCGCGGCATGTCCGCCTTGATATCTACCGCAGCCCACATGTCCGCAGATCAAGCATATCCACAGCGAATCAGTGCCCTCGCACTCCATGCAAACCGAATCCTCGACGAGCTCCGGCGTTTGCACGTGACGGCACACCGGGCAAGTGGAATCTCCCCACTTCATCAGGCAGCTGGCGTGGAAGGCATGATTGCAGAGAATCGTTAAAACGCCATCGACGCTCTCGTCCATGCGCTCCAAGCAAACGGGACAAGTGGGCAGCTCAGTATGACCAAGGGGTGGCAAACCATGTTCCCCACGCTCCACCTCCGACACCCAGACGGCGTGGCAGATGGAATCAGGCTCCAGGGAGTTGTAGGCTAAGCCATTGTAAGAGTTGTAGAACTCTAAGGCAGATTCATTTGAGCGAAACCTAAAGTAGATTATACAGATTACATGTTGATTACACACAAGTGATCCCATCTGATTCACTTACTCCAGCAGCACCATGAACTGATTAGGACTGCCGTCGCGTACGATGCGCACATGTTTAATCTCCGCATGACAGGGCGCTATGAAGTTCAGCAAATCGTGGCAGTTGAGTGTGGAAGGCACGGCGAGCAGGCACAGCTGATTTGAAGGCGCCTCCTTGATGGCTTTGCGTTCGCTGTCAAATGGAAAAGACAGACTTGACAGTTAGTTATTGCTTTTGTGGCATTTTTTGCTACGCACTTTTTCTTGTAGAGATGTATTATGCCTTTGGTAACCTCCACAATGGGATTGCCGGAGAAGTAGCCGAGCTCTTGTGGAAAGTTGGAGGCAGTCCCCTGCGTTTCCTCGCCGCCGCCTCGCGGCGTCGTCTCCCGAGAGCTGCCTGCCGTTGGGCTGTTGGTATGCTGCTGCAGTGCAGCGGCCCAATTCATTTTCTTCAATTCCTTCGCTGCGTTTGTTTCCTTAATCCAACGTAGGTTTGTATATGTTTCAATGATGATTTCGTGTGCCTGGCGAAGTCCGCGGTCGCGTTCACGCTCCTTTTGCACACGCGGATTGGTTGGATGCTCCGCAGAGACAGCGCCTTCTAGGTCTGTGTGAAAAACAAAAAACAAAAGCAACAACGTAAAATCTTTGTCTCTGTTTTCGCAGTTCAATTTAGGTCATTTACCTGCGTTGGTTTCCAAATCGATTTCGATTTTGATGACACACAAGGAAATATTTTCTAGCATTACACAGGCATAATTTTCGTCAGGGCAAAATGCCAAAAATCATATTAATTCTTAGTTTATGAGAGAATTTCACAATTTTCACTACTGAATGGAACGCGCAACAAAAGCGAACTATGCAAACAAAAACAACTACTAAAAAATACCACAAATAATACTCATTGTTATCGATAGTGCTATCGCATGGCTGAGTAACAGAATGCAGCATTAACCAACACTAACAAACGTAACGTACCGGTTTTTAAATCCATTTGATTTTGAAATTGTTTTTTATTTTTTTTCTGGAAGAGCAGCAATTTAATAAGTGTTATGATTTACGTTGAAATGGACTGGATTGCTAAGTTTTTCAATTATTTACATACGCTAAATAAATAAATAATAAAATACATATGTACATTTTTTTTTAAAATATATTTATTATATATATTTTTAATAATTTTAAATGACTTATTTTAATTTTTATTACTTCTTATATTAGCTCTGTTTAACCTTCTTCCCCTCCCTCAATTCCCCTATTCCATAGTTTCGCTTTCAGCACCTTCGGCTTTCGGTTCGGCTGAAACTCACTTCGGCTTCAGTTGGCCAAAGCGCGGTACGTAAGTGAACAATAACGTTAGGTTAGTACGTAATAGTCGCTACTGCGAGTTGGTCGTGCTGTCGAAATTTGACGCGCAAGTGGCCAAGCACAAAAACACGTTAAAAATTCGTCATCTCGTCTCACTCCTACGCGCGCGTAAATATACAAAAGCAAAAACAAAACAAACCAACCAACCAACCAACCAACCAGTGAGTGCAATAACGGATAGCCTACAGTTGCTTTTGTAACTTAAATAGTTGTTGTTGTTGCTGTAGTGTTGGTGTTGTGGTAGGGCATAATAAACACAACGATTTAATTGCAACGTACATTTAATTGCAATTACCAAAATTGAACCGCAAAACATGTTTGCAGCATTGGCCAGCAATCATTTGTATTGATTTTCGCCCATTATATATTAATGCAAAAAAAAAAAGAAAACAACAAAAATAATGTAACAAAAATGTGGCTCAGTTTAGGTCTTGGTTCGTTGGTCCGTTACTCGCACATGTAGTACACAAATACACTCACACTCACACATAGTCGCTTGGCCATGCTAACAAGCAGGCGCCAACACGCACACACACACCACACACAGACAGGCAGACAGACACACGCACAGGCACACACACACACACACACAGTTACGTCGTTCGCTCTGACTGTAGCTGACAGCTGCCAAGTGCCAGAGCTTGTCGTCAACAAGTCTATCAAAAGTACGTTTGTCATTTCTGTTGCAATCCACTGAAGGGCAACCCCATCAGGTGGCAGCCCCTCCCTCTGCCTTGCCCACTTCCACTTCACTCAAACTCTTGCTGTGAGTGTGTGTGTGTGTGTGTGCGTGGCAAGCGTCTTTGTATTTATAAATTTTGAGTTTGTTTAACTACTCTAGCTACATATACATATTTATTGTTCTTGTTGTCCCGCTATTCTGCACTCTTACGCTATACCCTCGCACCCTTCCCCCTCTCTCTCTCTCTCCATCGTTAGTCTCTTTCTATGCTTGCAAAGTACTTTCGCAATTTCATTTGCATTTGTCTGCTCTGCAAATAAGCGAAACTCAGCGAATCAATTTGATAAGAGCATAAAAAAAAGGAAAACTTTATAAATAGCATGCATATTTATATATGGAATAGAATAGAATAGAATAGAAATAAACGACAAACTTGATAATAACCTCAGTGCTCAGTGTGTTATGTTGAAATGCAATTTCAAATCTATTTCTTTTCTATGTGAGTTTGTTGCTCACTTTGCGCAACACGAGAGAAATATAACTTGAATAAAGTTAATATATACAAAAAAATAGATATGAATGTATCAAATAGATATTCAATAGATATCAATTTGATTCTAAAACTATTCTCAAAGCGTTACAGGCTAGAGAATACTCTGTTCGACATCATTTTAGGTATTTATATTCTGATCTGGATCATGAACGTTCTGATCTCTGAGCCAGTAAGAGCAATCTTATGGCAATACTAGTTCAACTTTGCAATAATCGATAATAGCTTCTATTTTAATAAAATCGAATTAAGTTATTTTTTTTTTTTTTTTTAGAATATCTATTTTAATGGAGTCCTTCCTTTTTTGCCTGTTTTACATTAAATTTCTATAAAAATAGCACTAAAAATTTGTATGGAAATTCATAAAATTTGCTGTTATATGTAATTTTATGTCTTGTTCATTAAAATTCAAGTAATAATAAAATATTATTGATATTTTCATTCATATGTCTAGAGGTTTGGGTCAATAGGTTTTGATGTCACGTCCACCTAATTTCTAAATTATGAATTACATTTACATATTAAACGTGAGCCAAAAAATTTATTCATATGCAAATATTCAGTTTATAATATAGGTATTATACAAATTATACATGGAATATTTTACGTGTAATTCTGATGCTCCCATATTTATTTTTTATGGTAAATTTCAAGCATGAATATTTTAGGAAAATGTTTATTGAATGCGAATACGATAAAATCTAATCAGTTCTATATAATTCTCTAAGACACTGTGGCTTAAAATATAAAGCACTATGGTGAAGCCAAATTAAAAATTAAAAATAATTAAAAAAGACGTCAATAAAAAATAAAATAATATTGTTTTTTTTTTTTTATATATATTTTAATATATGTATATATATATTTTTTTTTTCAAATTTTTCTTATTAAATTTGTGCCAAGATAATTTAATGTCTTCGAAAAAGAAAACTCAATAGTTTATCTATTTTATTTCAATAAAAACTTAAATTAAGACTCTACTTAAACTTAAAACTATATAAAGATGAGAAACTTAAAATTCTTTGTTTTATATTTTTAGATCTGGAATGGCATCAGGGAACATTATATTTAAGCTTTAGTGACTTGTTTATTGTTTTTATTTTGAACGGACAATTATATAATTATTTTTGTATACATTTATCTAGTTGGAATCTGTAGAGTCAAGCAATCCAACTATTTTGTTCACTTGGGAGACTGTAGCCCAATGTTCAAGCAGCACGCATATAAATTTAACTAACTGCAATCGTATGTAGAACACATGTTTTTCCACTCTTTTTCGGGGCGCGCTTTGGTTCATACAAATAAATGTTTTTGGTTTTGCCTTAATTTGAAATTGGTGCAAACAAAAAACAATCTACATTTGTTTTCGCTGCGAGAATACATACATAAATATTATATATACATACATATATACATATATATATTGTAGTAGTAGATTTTGTGGATTTATTCAAAACTGCTTCAAAATGCCTGATGAAATACCGCAACGACTTTTGCAAGCTGTGCTCGCTCTCTCTCTATCTCTCATGCTCCCCCCTCTCTCTCTCTCACTCTTCTTCTTCTCTTTCTTGTTGTTGAGTTGTTGCTGTTGCCCCATTCAAATTGAGTTGTTGTTTATTCATGCATTTTGTTGCACTTCTGCTCGTTCCATTGTTGTTGTTGTTGTTGTTGTTGGCACACACGTTTACGTAGTATGTGCATGCGTGTGTGTGTGTGTGTGAGTGTTTGTATTCACTCACTCATTCATTCATGGAAGGCCTGCATAGCTGTGCATAACACGAGGCTTGACTTGCCCGCACGGCCTGACATTTTGCATGGTAGCTGTCAGAGCTCAAGTATCTGTTACGTTTAAATGCCGGCACACACACTCACACACACTTGCACACACACACACACATACACACCTACAGAGTTAAACAAACAAAAATATGCAAATGTGCGTGTGTGTGCTATAAGAGCTGTTTGTTGTGTTAGCCCCAAGTGTGCACTTTCACTTTTTTTTGTCTTTTTTTGTTATTTGTTGCGAATAAAACAAAAATAAAAACAAAAACAAAAACTGGCAAAACGACAATCATGGCCAGGTTTTGAGTTTTTAAGTCTCACGGTTTGTTGTTGTTTGTGAGCCGTAAATCATGTATGCGCTGTTTGAGCCAAATGATTCAATTGCCATGATTGCCAGCAACAGGCACAGACAATCTCTGTGTGTGTGTGAGAGAGAGAGAGAGAAAGAGAAAGAGAGAGAGAGAGAGATAAAACAGGTTGTGGGCCACAATACAGCCGTGTGCGGTCAAGTAACATAATCGCAGTTTCAGCTGCAGATGAAAGGGCAACAAATGGAGAGAGAGAGAGAGAGAGAGAGAGAGTAGAGGAAAAGAGAGGGAGAGTGAGAGTGAGAGGCTGGCTAGCCGCAGCGGGCTGTTGTTGTTCATATTTTAATTGCAGCACACGACAATTAATTGCTTTATCTGCAGGCGCATGAAAATGTGTTTCTGATTGCTCAACGATCAATATTAAGCATACGCCTAATTGTTCCATCGCCACGTTACGCATACGCCGCGTGGCACGCACTTGGCGGTAAAGCACGGCATTGATTGCACTGATTCTGAAGGCTAATTACTTTAGCCAGTAAGAGTTTTCACTAGGTAATAGCAAATAAAACATAATTTCTTTATTAAAGTGATGAAATATTTTACTATTCCTTTGAATTAGTAAAATCAAATCAATCATAATTTCATTATGAACTGCTTAAGTAATTAAATATTTTACTATTCTTAAGCAGAAAAACTCGTGGCCACATGCCACAGAATGGATGATGAATTGGTGTCCGAAGTGAAGTAGAAATAACTGTTTAGCAAGAGCAAGATGATGAATGGGACAAGTACGTCTTCAAATATAAATATTTAAAGCTTTTTAAAACTAACTCAGCATTAAGAACGAATAGCTGGAATTAGCTTATGAATTTAATGGGGTTCTAGATGACTTCTCTATGATTGTAAAATACAATATAAAATAATATTTTTTAAAATAAATTATTACAAATTTAGGTTTGGTTTAAGGCTACTTAGGATTGAAGTTGAACTGAATCGAAGAGCTGACATTTTAAATATTGTTAAGTTGAATATTTTTGTAATCCTGAATCAGACTGTATTTCGATTTATGGCGCAGGTAAAGGCCATAGCCAGACAGACGGAGCTTCAATTTGGTTACTTGAATTTACAGTTACGCACGATGTGAACACAACGATTACTTAAATTTAATTTTATTTGATTTTATTCTTGATTGTGCCATAAAAATTCACATGCACATTAGCATTCGCAATTCAATTCGCAATTCTCCTTACAATTTTGCACACGAGGCTGACACCGAATGTTGCATTGCATGAAATATCTCGCCTCACCTCCTCCTGGCGATGCTGCTGCTCCAGCTTCCTTGCATTGAAATGTGTCGACTGCAATGTACACGACATTCAGCGTGTAAATGATATAAAGAATGGCAGCGCAGCAGGCGACTAGTTGAGGGGCGTGGTGGGGCGGGGCGTGGCGGGTGCCTGGCAACCTGATGTTTTTGCCACGCCACGCCGCGTCGTCATGACAGCGGGCGGGTGAAGCAGTCATGGCGTGTTAGAGGGCGGATGGGAAGTGTAAATGTCTAACCTACAGCATTTCTTGCAGTCAGTTGCATTTACATGGCAACTCAAATGGGAAGGTGTTTATTAATACCCAGTACATGGCATGCGAGCATGGCCTGCTCGACTCGTCTGCCAACTCAACAGTTGCTACTGAGGGCAGCAATTTGATTGATGTGTGAAGAATATTCATTGCAAAGCTTCTCTGAGATCGTAAGCATTTAATACGATACGATTGATATAATATATTGATTAAAAAAAATTTTTTTTTTTTATTTATTTATTTTTGTTTTAATTTTTTTTTTTTTTTTTTTTTTATTAGGAAGCGCCAGAGCATCTTTTTACCCTATTATCTCCCTTGAAGCAATAATATATTGATAGCTAAAATTATACAAATAATAATAAAAATAAAAAAAAAATAGGAGTAATAATTTTGTAATTTTGTAATAATAATATACATTTTCATATTATAGTATATTTGTAGATAATTATAATTATTAATTATATCATTACACCTAAGAATGCGTAGTTTTCCATGCTACAAATTACTTTTGGGTAATCAATAGAAGAAGAATAGGTCAACTGTCCAATTTTTAAGTTATTCAATCTTATATTTTAGCAAATATAAATTATGCGTATATATCCGCCTTATTTTGTTTTTGCGCTGTCAACCTGAGAATATATTCCAAATTTCAATCTCTAGCATTAATAGTGCTCAAACTTTAAAAGGATTTGTATAAATCATGCTCACATTGGGTCTAATATATAACAATAATATATAATTTGTTAATTAATAATTTTATGTTTTATTTTTATGTTAATCAATCGACAAAAATGTAAGAATAATAATATTACTATTTGTAATAGATAATAATAATAAATAGATATTAGATTTTTGTTTTGTTTTGTTTTTAAATGTATATCAAGCTGCTACTAAAGGTAGCAGTAAGCTTGTTAATAAAATATAAACCTTAAAAAAAATCGATCTTTATATGATCATTACAATTCACTTTCACCCGATTTGCCATGCTCCCAATTGGTGTAGAGTTGTATATACATACATATGAGCTTGTATTGTCAGCGCTAGTTTACATTCCGAATTTCAACTCTCTAGTCTTTCAACTGAGATACCAATTCGCCACGCCCCCAATAGGCGGGTTAAGAAAATCTTAACATTTTGTAATTGGACAATATACACGAGTATGTGCTTCAAATTTCAAGTCTCTAGCTTTCATGGTGGCGAAAAAATTACATTCCTACAGACAGATGGACGGACCTACGGATGGACCTACGGATGGACCTATGGACGGACCTACGGACGGACCTACCGACGGGCCTACGGACATTCCACAAAACCAATACACTCTTTTCTCTTTCTTGAATGAGCATTTATGCTCATTGATAATATTACCTTAAAAAGTTTTCTAGGGTATTTTAATGCCTATCAAATTACTTTATTGTGCTCATATTGTTGCTCTACTTATGTGCCTGTGTGTGCTTATGTGTGTGTGTATGGATGTGTGTGTGTATAGATGTGTGTGTTTGTGTTGATGATGCTTTGCATTTGAAGTGCACGCAAAGTTTTGTTGTGCATTTGCCACGCTTCTATTTTAAGCACCGCTTCATGTGGCTTTCCCCTCCCGCTTCCCCCTTTTCTACAAGGAAATTTACGTGCATATGTATGTGTGTTTGTGATTGTGTTTGTGTTTGTATTTGCGTGTGTGAGTGTGTGTGTGTTATGTCAATTCTGCATCCTGGTTGGTCTGGTCTCCACCCACCTGCTGCTGCCATGGTAATTTACCTAGCACTTCAGTTGCAATGCGCAGCGTGCTACGCGGCGTATACGTCATGTTGCGTATACGTCGTGTCTGCTGCGTTCTACAAACAAGCTTTGTTTCTGTTATCCCCATTTTTTTAATACGCCGCTGATTCTCGCTGGCAGCCAGCTCGCTGTCAGGGTCAGCTGCAATACGTACGCATATGCAGTTTCCCCCGTCCCCCGTCCCCCATCTCCTGTTTCCCATCTCAATGCGTATTTGCATTTTCATTGCGCTTTTTGGAATTTTCAGTCTAAGCAAACAACCAACAAATCAACTTATTTGCTAGTCTCTCTTTTTTGATGAGGCTTTGGTTAGCTCTTTGCTGGTTGGTTTCCACTGAACTCTCCGCTTGAGTTGGCCGACAAGTTGATAGAATGGCAAAAAGGGTTACGACCAAAATGCATAAGAGCTGAGAGATATTCGCTTCAAGTAAAATTCAATTACATTTTCCATTTTTGCTGCTCCATACTCTCCGAAATATATATATATACATATATATATGTATATGCGTATGTGTGTGAGCGCTTAATATAATATTGAAAGCAAAGCATCGAAAAAGTGCTTGAACAAATTTTGTTTAATTGAAATTATTTTGGCAACATTTTTCGTTTTTTCGCTTTTTCGTTTTTGTTTTTTGTTTGGGCTCTCTGTGAAAAAGTTCAGTTTAAGCCACTTCAAGTCAATTAAAAAGTTAAATTAAAATTATCAGCAACGTATGCCTTTAATATTCGCCATCACTGTCATCATCATGCCCATTATCATCATCATCATCATCATCATTATGCGCATCAGCATCGGCATCCTCCGCTCATAAGCCGTATCGCAATCAATCCCTTGGGAGGCTGTGGCTGGAATGTCAAACTCTTGTGGAATGTAAAATATAAATTGAAATTAATTTTCATATTTTCCTAGACAATTTTAATTAAATTTGACATGTTTTTTTATATTTTTTATTTTATATTATATATTTTACATTTTGGCTTGCTGGGCGCCGGCTTTGCCTTTGGCTATTTATCCTTCTATTAGCCACAACTTCGTTTTCAATTAAAATTTTCAAATTTAATAATGCCTCAAATTGATTTTACAATGTGCAGCCAAGCTACGCCATATAAAAAGGGCTAAACTAATTTTGATTTGCACATTACTCTGATAATTTTTATCGAATATATACGAGTCTATGTAGTTTACGGAATATTTGTAGTATCTACTATTCTGCGAAATAATTTATGCATATATAGGCAAAGGTGCGTTATGTATGTGTATATATATATTATAGGATTTTGGTGTGGCATACAAACATATGCGAATTCCGACTGTTCGGTATGGGTTACACGAGATTTTCATTTCACGAATCTAAAAAATTTAGAATTAGCAGAAATATTATATATGCTTAGCTAATTAGATATATATTTGGATATTTCGAAATTTAGATATTTAGTTATTCAGACTATTAAATTGTTAGATATTTCAATATTTAGTTAGATATGTCGATATTTAGATATTAAATATTTAGACTATGAGATTTTTAGGTTCAATATTCGATGTAGAATCAGCAGGAATATTATAAATATGTACATATATGCTTAGTTATTTAGATAGATATTTAGAAATTTATATATCTAGTTCAGACTATTACATTTTTAGATATTTAGATAGATAATAATGCGATATTTAGATATTCGATTTTTAGATACATATTTTGATAGTTAGGTACATATATGTACATATATGTAGATATATAGATATTAGATATATAGATATATAGATATTAGATATATAGACTTTTAGAATTTTAGAAGCTTAGTTATTTAGATACAAATTTTATTATTTCGAAATTTCGATATTCAGTTTTTCTGACTATTAGATTTTAAGATATTTTGATAGTTAGATATATATATTGATATTTATATATTATTTATTAGATTTTTAGATATTTCGATAGCTCGATATTTGATGTAGAATTAGCAGGAGTATTATAACTATATTTTTAGGTATTTATATTGATATTTAGAAATTTAGATATTTATTTAGATATTTTGTTATTCAGATATTTCGATAGTTAGATACTAATATGTACATATACATATATAGATATTAAAATTTTTTAGATATTTCAATATTTGAATATTTCGATTTTATTTAACTCGTTTTCAATAGGGATATTATTTTGATGGTTAGTTACAGGAGTAGAGACTTGGCGACGTTAGGGTATTCAGCTGGTTTGTCACGATTCAGTTCAGTAGATAAGGATGTTTTGCGTAAACCTAATGTGCTTTGTGATTAAGCCATTTTAAATAGCCTTTTTTTGGCCAAGCAAATTCTTTTTGTTGCATTATTAATGGCTAAAACTATTTTATGTTTTTGTACGCGTGACATAAATTCAGTTTAACTGGCAAAACCTACATAGCGATAGTTTTTCCAACTGAATTACGAACTATCTTCTAGTTAAAATTATAATTTATTAGAGATAAGATATGCTACTAATATATTAATGAGGGCGTCTAAATGCTTAAAGTTAATATGAAACAATTAAATACAGCAGTTCTTGCGATTTATTATGCGATTAATTCGGTAGCTATTTATCAGATTTGTATACCTCATTGAATTTTAAAATCATTATCATTTTTTATTTATGCATCTTTATTTAAACAAATTGAGATTTTCATGAGATAGTGAGCTAAAATGATGGGTTTTCTTAGTGGAACTAAGTTTCTTGATAGTTAAGATTATATGATAGAGCTGCTAATAAACATAGACATAAACAAAGATTCTTCTATTATATTACATAGATCGTATTTTTGATGTATGCTAAAATATGTAACAAGAAACGAAATATATACAAATGGAACTTCTATAAAAATATCAAGGTGTTTCGTGAGTTGAGTCAAATGAATCGAATAGACAGACACAAAGAAACGAGTTTGAGCAGATACTTAGTGAATATTTTTTTTGGCTCTTTCATCTTAGGTAACAAGGCCGAAGGTAAAGTCAACCCTTATAAGAAATGTAGAGTTCTGTTTCACAACCCAATCAACCTCTCCACAAATTGGCTTTCCCCATCATATATTACTAAGTAAATTAAGCTTGTCTCCGTTGACTGGAATGCATTGTGGCTGGCCTGAACATTTGCCATGCAGTGTGAAAACAATAATCCTTAGAATCGATTGTGATTGTGTGTGTGCTCAGTAGTTATTCTCATCGTCTGTTTGCTCAGTGGCTGCTGCATCAATAGATTTATCAAGAGCAATGCTAACATTTCATCATCAGCGCCATGAATCGGATATGGAGCTGGGCTTAACTAGCAGTAACTTTATCCATTCATGTCCACTCCCATAAAGCGCTATCGAGTAGACGTGAGAGACAGGGAGAGAGAGACAGGGAGAGAGAGAGATAGAGAAATCGAGAGCGAGAACGAGTGCTTTGTAAATCAAATCTTTAAACTTGTGCCAGCTGCGTGCTTATCGATGCTGCCTGTTTCCTGGATCCCACCGCTCCGCGTTCTGGGTTCCGCATTCCGCGTTCCCCATCCACTTTCCACTTGTTCAACGGCACTTTTCCTGCTCCCCCTTGCCGCTCGACTGTCGCTCGAGGGCTTTGCAATAAAGTTTAACGCATTTTCTTTTCTTTTTGTTTTTGTTTTTGTTTTTTCTGTTCTGTTCGCTTCATGCACTTTGCTTCATCATCAATTTTTATTGAAATTGACACTATCTGGACGACAAAATGGGCGTGGCTAGGGGCTGCCGTCCTGCTGAAATGAATCACTGTTCCATTTCGCCGTGGACACTTTTAATGAGCAGCAACTCGAGCAGATAAAAAAAAAGTTGGCCAGGCCTGCAGGGCGAGAGCTTATAAACTTGCTAATTGGATTAGATTTTGCGATATTAAGTAAATTCATTAAGCATTCGCTGCGCAGCATTCAGTATATTTTCTTTTCTCCTGAACACTTTGCGTTCGCAGTTGAGCACAAATGGTTATTAAAAATTTATGGCCAACTTTTTGCCTCCATCACATTGCACTCAGCTTTGCACCCAACTGAAGTTGCTTTTGCTGCTGTTGCTGCTGCTGTTGTTCGTCTTATTAGCAGACGAAAGCTACGAAAGTTCACAAAGACATAAAACAAAAGGAACAGTTAATAAAAGACAGTGAAAAACGCAATAACTGAAACAGCTACAAATGGCAAACAGCTGTGACTCTTTGCTGCTGTCCATTTGTATGTGTATGTGTGTGTGTGTGTGTGTGCGTAAAGATGTTCAACTGGTTTGGCGAGCCAATAAAAACGACAACAGCAGCAGCAGCAACAAAAGCGTCGACAACCAGCGAAGCCAAACGAAATGAAAACAAAAGTAAGCCAGGGCGCAACAAAAGCCTCAAAAGAGACAACACAACATCGAAAACGACAACAAAAACAAAAACAAACAGCTACAAAAGCAAAGCAATAACTGTAAATAGGAAGCGATAGCAACATAAAATACAAGAAAAAAAAAAAGAATTACACACACACATTCCAAATGCATAAACTGACTCTTAGTGACTGAGTCAACTCAAGATTGAGTCGAAACGTGTTAAGGCCATGTTGAAGAGCGTTAATGAAGTGGGCAGAGGGCGCATTTTATTGGCAATTGCCGGCCTATAAATACAGCATAGGTTAATCATGGCAAAGTTAGTTAGAGAGGAGGAAAAGAAATAGAAATATGTAATAGCAAAGCACTCAAAGGCACAAATGTTTCATTTCAAAATATGCGATATAAAATAAAAGTAAAATTTTAAAATATATAATTACTAGTTAGGTCATATTTATAAATTTTTTTTTTAATTTTTATTTCACATAATATTTTATGCTATAAAACTAAAAAATCTTAAATAATAAATTGAATATTAATATATAAAATTATATTCTTTTAAATTGAATATTATAGAAATACTAATATAGATAAAATAAATTGATTTATGAAATATGAATTAAAATTTGAAATAATAGCTTGAATAATATTATTCAAAATAATAAAATATAATATTTAATATTTCATTTAATGAATACAAATTTAAAATAATATCATATAAACATAATAAAATATAATATTTCATATTCTATTTAATGAATATGAATTTGAAGTAATAACTTGAATATTATTTTAAAATAATAAAATATAAAATAATATTTTTTAAACATAATAAAATATAAAATTTAATACTTAATCCAATGAATATAAATTTGAAGTAATAATTTGAATAATATCATTTTAAAATAATTAAATATAATATTTAATATTTCATTTAATGAATGTAAATCTTAGATAATGACTTGAATAATATTATTTAAAAACAAGTAAGAAGGCTCCAGTCGAGACTGCTCGACTAGGGGATACCCTGAACCCTCCAAACTGATATTCTAATCATTCTGCACTTCTTTTATGCACACATACATACTCATGCATACACACACACGCATAAGCCCGCGCTCTGCTAACTGCGCAGTAAGCAGCGACTGCGCTTGGGCTGCGCTGCAGTGTGGGCAATATTATGAGAATTTATTTGTTGAATAATTTCGTTTGTAGACGTATGATCTTAATGAAACTTTCAGAGCGTAATTATAATGTGAAAATGTGTGTACATTCTAAAGCACAAGTCTCTAGTACTTGATACGCGTTTTTTACGAATTGGGGGCGAAGGGGGCGTGGTATCCAAAATCTGTAAATGACAAAATGTGTGTATCCATCTAATGCGTATACACAGTAAGTCTGAAGTCTATATGTCTAAAAGTGTTCAAATTAGGCTGAAAAAACAATACAAATTTATCGATTATCCTCGATAAAAAAGATATCGAATGAGTTATCGAAAAAATATGATAAACTTGTACTGCGTATGGTATACACGAGTCTACATACAAAATTTCAGCTCTCTAGCTCTTATAACTTCTGAGATCCTTTTGCTCATACGGACGGACGGACGGACGGACAGACGGACGGACAGACGGACGGACAGACGGACAGGGCTAAATCGACTCAGCTCATCGCCCTGATCAAGAATATATATACTTTATGGGGTCTGCCACGCCTCCTTCTGCCTGTTACATACTTTTTCACAAAACCATTATACCCTGATTTCCCATTTTCAATGGGTTCAGGGTATAATAATAAAATATAATATTTAATTAAATGAATACAAATTTGAAATAATATTTTTTTAAACAGAATAAAATATAATATTTTATATTTAATTTAATGAATATAAATTTGAACTAATAACTTGAATAATATTATTTAAAAATAAGAAAATAAAATACTTTATATTTTATTTAATGAATATACACTTGCAGTAATAACTTGAATAATATTATTTAAAAATAAGAAAATTAAAAATAATAAAAAATTATGTAATATTTCTTTTAATCAATACAAATTTGAAATAATAAATTGAATAATATTATTTTAAAAAAATTAATAAAATATAATATTTAATATTTTATTTAATGAATACAAATTTGAAATTGTAACTTGAATAATATTCCTTGAAAATATTACATTTTATTATTTTAATTAGTATTATATTTTAATATTTAATTTAAAATTGAACAATAGCGAAAAAAGTAAATAAATATGATTATCTTGGGGCACATAAATTTAGTTTGATATTATTATATGTAATTCAGCACAATTTTCAAAAATATAAAATAATAAGAATAAACATATATAAATATTTGTATAGTCATATATTATTTTATATATCATTCGATGTATGAATTTATATTTTATTTAAAGTATCATATATGCATGTATATAATAATATATATGTATATGATAATAAAAATACACTTCCCTTGGGTATGAGCACCTTTTTGAATGAACTTATGTATGCAGGCAGCCTCATTAAATTGACAGCAATTTTACGACATACCCTCAAGGATTGGGAGGACGCATCTTATCTGCTTTACGGCTGATTTTTAGTGCTCATCGTAATGCGAGTCATTATTGTGGCCCTGTTTAATGACTGTCCCCTGGCTCATTCATTGGGCGAAACAAATCTACGAAGATTTTTGCTGCTTGGTCGCCTAATGGATGGGCACGCCGCCCAACACAATGGCCCAAGCAGTTGGGTCCAATTAGTAGGTTAAGGAGGCAAAAATAATTGTAAGCTCTAATGGACAATAAAAAATAGGATGTTGTTAAGTAAATGAATGACTTTTAAGATTAAATGCTTGGCAAGTGCAACCAAATGGAGACTTGAATAAATCCTTACAAGTTGAAAAATTCACAAAGTTAAAGCTTTGTCGAAAGCAACTTTAAAGCTTTACTTTAAGGTATAACTTTTTTATTTAAAGCTTGGCAATTATATTGATGATTTAAATAGGATAATAAAATATAAGTCAAGAAATATGTCTGTATATATATAATTATATAATATAACATTAAATTGCTTGAGTAAGTCTTAAGCAGTAAACCATTTTTGATTAAAGCTTCTGAAAGCTTTTGTTAAATTTTTGTTAAATCAAGTTGAGATCATTAAGGATTAAGGTACTCATAACAGTTGTTTAAAGTTACGTTAAAATAGGCCCAGAGTAGAGTAGAGAAGCAACAAGTATTTGACAAGGTGAAATAATAATAATCTTAAAATAAAGCTTAAAAGTTCATTAAAGCTTTTCGATAAGACTTTGACTAAAATAATTTGTCTTTCATTTAAACAAGAAACTTTAAGATCTTATAAATATTTAAAATGATATTAAAGTAGTCCAAAGCTTATGCAAGAATATAAATTAAAGAAATTTAAATATCAATACATTTCCTGTTATAATTAAAAGTTTACCAATTATTCAGATTAGAACTCTCTAATTTACTTTAAAATAATTTCCATTTATTTTCGCCTTTCACCAATCATTATAAAAATCGCATTAGCACGGAAATAGTTTTGAATTCAGTTAAGTGGAGATAATATGATCATAAAATCACTTTAACTGTTTATTTCTTACTCCAACCACAGCTGGAGGCGAGGCGCCGTGGCATGGCAAATGGAAATGCATGGAAACAATCTGGAAACAATCATCTAAAATTGCCTTGAAAACTCATGTCTGGCCAATGGAGCATGTAGCAAGAAGGGGAAGCAGGAACAGGAACGGGAACGATAACGGGAACGGAAACAGGAACAGGACATCAAAGTGGCATTAGAGGTTAACTTGGCTTGTAACAGTTGTAACATCTTGGGCGCATGGGCGTGGCCAATTTGCTGACAGCAACGGCATAGCATTGCTGCCAGTGCAACATAAAAGTCAATTAATGTACAGCTGCAACAACAATTACGGCGAGCGCCTGTGAATCAGCGAGCGTGGCGACAAGCAGCAGAGGCCTGAAGAGTGCCTGAGGCCACACCCCTCTGCCGCCCACGCACCCACACACATCCACACATCCACACACACACACAACACCGGATAAGCAACGGAAGCGGCAGGCAACAAAAATTTCTGCAAATTACACGCAACGTGAGGCGGAGACTGAGGCTGCGGTTGAGGCAGGGCTCAAGTGGGCGAGGCGAACGTCCGTTGGCGGCCGCAAAATGACTTTCCTTAACAAGCTGAGCAAAAGCTTCCGCTGGCTGCGCTGCTCGACACTGTGCGCCATTTTGTTTTATATGTTTTTCATTGGCCTCATATTGCACAGCACCAGCCACAAGCTGCAGCAACAGCAGCAACAGCAGCAGCAGCAGCAGCAGAGTCTGGCTGAGGCCAAGCCAATGCTCAATGAACGCCCTAATAGTCGCGAACAACAACAACAACAGCAACAGCAGCAACAACCGCTGCAACATCAACAGCAGCAGCAGCAGCAAGAAGAAGAAGAAGAAAAGCAAAAACTAAAGTCGCAGTCGCAGCTGGCGACGAGCAATTTAGTGTTGGGCAACGGCCAGACGAAGGAGCAGCAGCGACGCAAAATGCAGCCGATAGCTGCTAATAGAGGAGAGGCAGCAGCAGCAGCAGGAGTTGGAGCAGAGGGTACGAAAGGAAGGGAAGATGCTGGTATTGCAAGCAGCAGCAAAACGTCGCAGCCAGAGCCCGAAACAGTTATATTAACGGCCAGCAATGTGAACGAGAAGCAAATACTTGCAAAAGCTTTCAAGCGGTAAGTTACGCCTTCGCACTGCCCACTGACGAGAAGTGGGCGTGTGGCTAGAGGTGGGGGGGTGGGGGCTTGTTTGGCTGATAATTTGACGCTAGTTGGGAGGAAGCTTCATTGTTGTTGCCTCTGCTGCCGGCGGCTATTGTTCACGCTACGCCATTGGGGGGTGGGGGGGGAGGACAGCGGTAAATAGATAGCGTCAATGCGGGAGGTAAAAGAGCAGAAGAACACCACAGAATGGACGGCAGCACAGTGCGTGCCAGAATTGTGTGTACGACAAATTGTGAAATTTATGGCAGCAGCGGCGAGTGAGCGATGGGTTAGGAAGAAGCAGCAGCAGCAGCAGTTGATAGATGTTCTATTTGGATCTGGGCGCAAAGGTGCTTCGGGGACCCGGAATGCGATTTGTTACTTTGAATGATTTTGATTGGACGCCGGATAATCGGATTAAGGACAGGCGGCCAAGGCAAGGCAATCATAATTATTGATTTGAGCGGAAGCTGTGCTCTGCTCTGCACGTGTCGACAGTGCCACAGAATAGAAAATACAAGTTGGAAAATTTGAAACTTTTGTGCTTCTTATAGCTGAACTATTTTGTTAGTTTTTCATTTAACGAGCATAAATCTTGAAGAGTCTCCTGAGCATTCTGTACAGCTTATTTATTGCCAATGAACCGCAAGGATTATGAAAGCAGTTAATAACGGGCGATGGGGCTAACATGGCGTATGATTGACTGATTAGCTGCTCAAATGCCTGCGGGAGCATGTGGGAGGGCAAAGGATTATGCTAGACAGACTATTATATCTTATGACGAAATAAAAATGCGAGGGCAGTCTATAGACTTTTGCTATTTATTCCGATTTTGTCTTTTCTTCCTATCGAAAGATTAGCAAGATTTCACTTTTATAAATTTAATATAAAATTCATTCTTTGTTTCTATATTTGGATTAAATTTGCATAAGCCGTGTAATTGAATTTAATATTTGATATATTAATCAGACTAGGTTGCTTAATAAACTCCATTACACTTCATAGAGTTTAGTAAGCATCATAATCAGACTGCTGTATCAAATATTAAATTCAATTTAGTTTGATCAACTTTTTATGAGTTAAAACTTTGTTAGAAACAAAATCAAAATGAAAATAATAAAAAATATATATGGAAAGTTTTATGGCGTCGCATTTGCGCTGCGAATCAAACTATGCCACTAGATTATTATTAATATCGGGTCTGTTGACATTCAACCTTTCACTCAATTTCGTAAATTGGATTTTGCCTCAAATAGCAACAAATTCAACACTTACAACAAAGCAGAACCTTTGCGGGTTATTGGGGAATCAAAAAACCACAGCCTGTGGACGACGTGGCGTATGAGTAACAAAGCCGAAAACTTTTGATTATACATTTTGTGTGTGTTTTCCTTTGCTGTGATTTTGTTATTGAGCTGAAAATGGAAGATACTTGATATATAATCATGTATGTAGCCATGTATAATCTAAATGTTTTGCTTGCACAATAAATATGCATTGTTTCACTTAAAGTTGTCATCATTGATGAGCTATTTAATTTTACTTTATTGTTTGAGCTTGTGATTTAAATCAGAAAAAGTCTCTTAAAGTGTACACTGCTTATTCGTGCAAACTGTCTTCTGTCTTAATTTCTGTTAACAATACCCCAATGACTGCACTGTTCTTGCCTGTTAAATGTGTCTTTGTCCCCAATTTGTGTTTAATATTTAATTCTCAATCAAATATTAATGCGATACGCACACAAGTGCCCCGTGTCGGCCGTGCTCCTCGCCCCGTTCTCATGTATCATTGGGCATTTAATCGGATTAAACTATCATTAATTCTGATTAGGTTAATGCCATCGTGCCCGGGCACAGCGCCACCAAAGGGCCTTCAATATAAATGCCATATTGATGGCTCCGCCGGCGGGCGCAGCTGCAATCAGTGGCGAAAATGGGAAATTCGATTTGAATATTTATTGAATATAGAAACACGTTTGCACACAAACATTGCCGTAGCTCGCAAAAATATTTCTATTTGAGTCTTCCCCCTTGCGTCGCTCGCTTCAACTTTTTCGCAAGTTGCGAGCAAATAAATTTGAGACTCGGCTGCATTCACATTTTTCTGCAGTTGCCAAACTTTATTTACTTATTATTTTCCTTTTTTTCTGTCTATCTTTTATTTAACATTTTCGCTTTGCATTCCATTTCGATTTTGATTGCTATCTCCAACTAAGCAATTCGCAAATTACTTTAAGTTGGTCAAATGTTCGATTTTACGATTTACAGCATTTTTTCCACTCGACGGCACAGCAATTTAAACTTTGCAATCAATTGAACTTTATACGTATATATAAATATATGTATGTATATCTGCAGTCTATTATATGTAAGACTAATTACCCGAATTTCCGCTGCCCAAGTAATTACAACTTCTTGCTATTCATTTAAGGCCGTACATTTGGGAGCAATTATGTTTATTCAGGCAAATAAATATTGAGTCATCGGCCCTTAGGTCGCCCTCTGTCCTTGTTAATAGTCCTTCAGGCTATTTTCATGCAGCTTAAACAGGTTTAGTAGACATTTGTTTAAAATTTAATTCGATATCAATCAGTTAAAATATATTTGCACAAAGTTTGTATTTATGAATTTTTAATGCTAAATATAAATTTATATATATTTTAATATATTTATTTTTTTAAAGAATTTAAAATGCATTTGTAGAATTGTTTTTTTTTTTTAATAAGTAAAACCCTTAAATATCAATTTAAAATTAATAATACAATTCTTGATTAGTATTTAAACTTTAAATTCAATAAAAATTTTAATTTCTTAAATTTGTTATATTATATTTGAAAATATTTTCATTTGATATACTTTTATATATTTCATTTATCATAAATTTAAAGAGTTATGTTAAACCTAATTAACATTAAATTTAATTCGATATCAATCATTTAAGATATACATATTTGTACAAAGTTTTTATAGAGGAATTTTTAATGCTAAATATAAATTGATTTATTTTATTATATATACATATATTTTTTTAATAATTTAAAATGCATTTGTAGAATTGTTTTCTTTTTTAACAAATATTAAGGGTTTTATCAAATAAATTGATTAAAATTTAAACTTTAAATTCAATTAAATTTTCAATTTTAAAAATTTTTTATATTATATTTGAAAATATTTTCATTTGATTTACTTTTCTATATTTCTTTTATCATAAATTTAAAGAGTTATGTTAAACCTAATTAACATTAAATTTAATTCGATATCAATAATTTAAAATATATCTTTACAAAGCATTTATTTATGAATTTTTAACGTTAAATATAAATTAATATATTTTATTATTTTGTTAATTGTTAAAAAAACATGTTTAGAATTTTTTGTTCCTTTAATCTCAAATAATAATAATAATTAATAATACATTTTTGGATTGGTATTTAATTCAATTTAAAAAATTAAACTTCCAATTTTAAAAATTCTTTATATATTAAAATATTTGTATTTAATATCTATTTCTATAATTTATTTATCATAAACTTAAAGACAGTTAGGTCAAGTTATGTCAAACCTAATTCATTTTACTTTATTTTCTTATATTTTATTTTCATATACTTCACTTATTTAAATACAATTTGATAGCCTTCCGCAAACAAATAAAACTCTTGAGTGACAGGCTGCTCACTTAGTATTGACAGCAAATTGCATTTGAATTTCATAATCTGAGATGCGTAGTTGTGGCAGGTCACCTCGGGCAACTGGTATTTAAGCGCCTTAAGCTCGAGCAGAGGTGCGAGAATGTGTGAATATTATGAGCCGCGCCCCGGGCTCCTGTCGGCTGTTCGCACGAATGCGACTGCTCAAAACAGGTGTCAGTTGCTAAAGCATCCAGTGGATGGGGCTACGCTCGTGATGCACTCAAACTAACCGGTGAAATAATCACGAAATGGCTGCCAGGGGAGTGTCAATGCGTATCCCAGGGATTATATCGTTTGCCGTTGTGTTTGTTGTTTGATACTCGTTCACTTAGTGAAGTGAGTATATAGAGACTGTTGAATTTGTTTGCGAATAACTGTGACTGTGTTGACCAAACTCCTTTCAGATTCGCTTAAAATAATATAATTATTTATTATCACTATAACATAAAGATAACATAAGCAATAATGTTATTGATATGTTAACAACTAAAACCAAAAAAGAAATAAAATTATATTAATAAAGGCAAACATCAAAGTGACAGGGAAGATAGATATAGGAAAATATTAATAAAGACAAAATTCAGAGTGAGAAGAAAAAAATGAAAGGTAAGATGAACATCGTTAGTTTGTGGTTAAGATCCCAAAAGAAACGGAACTTTAAATAAATTTTAGTTGTTTTCGTACCGTAAACGAGTATTATGCAAGCTGTTACACCCGAATGAAACATTCTTATTCTGTTTGTGCTGAAATGCCCTTGGGGATCGGAATGCGAGAGCGAATAGAGAGGCGAGGGCGATGGCAGTGGCTGCACCGCACAGTGGTTTCATTAGCATATATTTAAGGCATTAGAACTTAAATAAATAAACCGGCAACTAAAGCGATTTCCAGCTAGTTTCCTTCCGCAAAACTTTTGTTGTTCGCTCCGCCTCCATTCTCCGACGCCTCCTCCATTCCGTAATGTATGTGTGCGTTGCGGTCTTTGCCAGTTCGGAGTTTCAGTAGAGCAGGGGAGTGCGAGGGGAAGGGGCACCGGGTGCACAAATTCACCAGAAATAAAATAAAAAACAAACAAGCCGAAAAACATAGTAAAAAAGAAACTTTTTTTTTTGCTTTCCGCCCTTTCGCATCTCTTCTACGCATACTTTGGATGAAAAGTTTTTCATTTCGACTGCGTTTTTCACATTTTTGCATTTCTTTCTATACCCTGTAGTCATAAAATAGCTAACAAGGACAAGACGACAAGAAGATATGTTTGAGACTCCAAGTTTAGTTATGTATGATTAATATTTGATATTAAAAGCTGGGATGAAATATTTAACATAGTTTCCTGATTAATTCTGTATTCATTTCCCATGGGGATTGCACTTTATTCTTCTTGCTGGTCTAGCTCAGAGACTTACTTTTTAAAGGGTATCCGACTAGTCCGACAGTTTGTTTGGTTGCAAAACAGCATGCCCTTTGACGAACAGCAGGACATGGGATTAGTTGCTAGGCGAAAATGCATTTTGCATAAGCCTGTGGCTTTTCCTTTGCCAATTGCCAGTGTTGGGTAGTTTTCCTTTTTATTTCGTTTTTTATGCGACAGCAAAGATTTTGCGAAATGGGATCTTTGGCTCGTGTTCGGCTTGTGTCAACGTTGTGACTGCAAAAAATTCTTGCAAACCGTTTGTACTTTGCAATAAAATCAAGCGGAATGTGACAGAGAACTACCAGAATGAAACTCTATAGTGTTGGCAAACGGAATGCAGAAATACTGGGCTATATCTGATGCAACTGATATATTTGAGTAGTTGCTCAATAGTGGTAGTAACTGTCAAGAGCTGAATGGAAGACTAAAGTTAAACTATGTGTATGAGGAAGGAGATAATAGAGATCAAAAACAGTGAGGTAGAGGAGGAAGAAAAAAGGAAGTAGAGAAAATGACAAAATTATTGTGAGCGAAATGAAATTGGGATGATATAATGAGAGATAAGGGTTAATAAGAGAGTGTAGGAGAAAGCAACTAATGGAAAATATTTAACGATGTACGTAAAGAAGTGCAAAGCGGACTTTTGGCCAGAATGAAAGAACATAAAAGATAGAGACAGAGAAAAGAATAATGCATAAATTAAATGAACTTTTAACCTCGCGATTCACGAATGCGCGTATCAAGAGTCAACTCGCGTTTAAAGGATATAGTTTTGCCCGGCTATAAGTTTTGAAAAGTTATCTGGCCCGTGCGCCGTTTGCACTGCTCTTTAGACTCGTATAACTTTTCCATGCTGCTTGGCTGCGTGCTGCATGCTGCATGCCGCATGCCGCATGCAACTTGTGCGCTAGTTTGTGGCATTCTTCACGGTGGGTCAGCAGCAGTGCTAAATCAATGTACAGGCAGCAGGAGGCTGCCGGCTGCAGTGTCCTAATTGGAATGCTCACCCGAAGGACATTAACGAGCTGCGTGTGTGTTGATAACAGCGACCCCGCTCGGTCGGTGTGGGCCACTGAATTGTCAGTGACAAATAGTCAGACAGACCGACACAAGCAGCAACAGCAGCAGCAGCACAATTAAAATTTATAACAATAGACCGTGTCAGTTGCAGCTACAATTTAATTGGCACTCGCCGAATTGTCGAATTGCCGGCACCAATTCTCTCTGGACGGTGGGACGGGGGGACGTTGGCTCTGCCACAACATTAAAGCGGAATTTAAATGCAGAAGCCACAAATGAGGGCTATCAGTTTCACACACGCAATTATCACAACATTTTTCGGTCTGCTTAATTGCAGTTTAATGTGTGGCCGACAAGCGCGTTCATAAATCTGATTCATTATATTCATTATGTTTGAGTTATTTGACTGCAAATTAACTATTTTTACTCCCCTGACATTTGAGGACATTTTCGGTTAACTTTGTCCTCAACATGTCATGCGTCATGTATGAGAAGCGTCCCCAACACAAGCCATAAATGTATTGTATATGAGCAAAACATAATGACAATTAAATGAATATCATTTATGCTCAGTAAGTTCAAACTTTGAAAATGGGTCAATTTTTTATTTTAATTGTAATCATCTTTATATGCCGAATGGATTTAATAAAGTCCAAGAATCGTATGTTTGAATGTGTCGATTTTAGACAATATAAAAGATAGCGACTCTAAACTTTTAGCAACTCTCGTTATTTTGTTGTTAATTAGAAGCCCTATTGAAAATTAGTTGTTAAATTAGATTACCTACATAATTTCAAATAATTTCGATTTTCGTTCTACGTATTTGCTCTACGTAACTGCTCTACGTAACTGCTCTACGTAACTGGGCTACGTAACTGCTCTACGTAACTGCTCTACGTAACTGCTCTACGTAACTGTTCTACGTAACTGCTCTACGTAACTGCTCTACGTACCTCTTCTACGTATCTCCACTACGTATCTCCACTACGTATTTCCTCTACGTATCTCCTCAACATAACTCCTCTCAATGTCTCTCCTCTCCAGATTTCCTTTACGTAATTTCTTTACGTATTCGCCTACGTATTGCCACGAAAGTCCAAGTTTAGCTGACCGGTCGCACACTTCCCTTCACTTCACTTTAATGCACTGCACGACTGACCCCCACTAGGCCTGGCGACTGACTGAAGAAATGCTGCAGCTGCTGCCTTTATATAGGGCGCCTATCACTCAGACAAAAAGTCGCTCTCAAATGTTGGGCCAGGTAGCGGGGTCGTTTCAATGGGAGATCTCTCTGCTGCTTTGAGCATTCTAGCTTCTCTTTACTTAAATATAAATACCAAATGAATACTGCTGCATACATATAGACAACTTAAATGATCTTTTGTAGTTCTTCTTCTTGTTAGGCTGATAGACGGAGAGGTAAACTGTGAGATATACAGGGAAACAGACAGACAGACAGACGTATAGATATATAGGCCATTTGCGTTTTTAGTTACATCGGAATAGCTTAACCGCTGATCAAGAATATACATCTGTATATGCTTGATAAGGCAAATTGCTAATATGCTAAATAGCTTATGTTAATTAATATTTATAATTAATATAATAATTATTAGTGATTAGTGGACAGCAGTTTCTTCTGTTATATCTTATATATGTCTATAGCCTGAAAAATTATATTATGTTTTATTATAGATTATAATATATTCTTTATTTTGCAGAGCGGATCGCAATCATGATGGGCGTCTGTCCATTCAGGAGCTGGGACAGTACATCAATAAGCGGATTGTCGAGCACATAGACATTGCCATTATGAACAATGCCAGGGAGTTTCGACGCGTGGACATTGCGCCGGCGGACGGGTTGATCACCTGGGAGGAGTACCATCGTTTCTTTCTGCGGGAGCATGGCATGACCGAGGCGGACATCGACGAGCATGACGAGATCAGGCACACCGCGCTGAATCGCAAGGCCAGGGAGGATATGATGCGCGATAAGGCGCGTTGGTCGGAGGCAGCACGCACGGATCTCTTCACGCTGACTATCGATGAGTATCTGAGCTTCAGGCATCCGGAATCGAGCGTGTCCAATCTGCTGGAGCTGGTGGACGATCTTCTGCGGCAGTTCGATCAGGATGGCGATGATCAGCTCACGTTGGAAGAGTTCTCCGACCTGAATGTGGATGACGACGAAGATCTGCTGCGCAAGTCTCTCATATCGAAAACCCTCGTGGAGCGCCGCGAGGAATTCAAGCGTATCATCGACAGGAATCACGATGGCAAAGCCGATCGAGGCGAACTGCTGAACTATGTGAACCCAAAGACGCCACGCTATGCTCTGCAGGAGGCGGCCACATTATTCAGCCTATGCGATGAGAACAAGGACGAACTGCTAACACTTAAGGAGGTAGCAATGGGTCACTAAATATCCAAACTATAGTTCCTAAAGACTCTTCCCTTTTTTACAGATGACTGATAATGCTGAGATATTTTTGCAATCAAAGATGATCGATACGGCTAACAGTTTCCACACCGAATTTTAATCACACTATCGCACTTTTTCCATCTCTACTTCGAACCGTCTAGGCCCAGCTAACTATCTCTGGCTATTGGGAAATGGAAAGAACTTTATAATCTTTGTGCATTTATAGTGATATTAATTTGTAAGTTGTTGCACATAATGTTTAATATAAATATATTAAATAGATCGTATAATACACGCATCGCTATGCTTACACAAACACACACTCACACACACATATAAATAATTAAATACTTAGGATTAATTTTGTTAGAACTTTGTACTACGTAATCCTTAAGAGCAAGAGGCAATTCATTTGATGTGTGATTTTAAATAACAATTTTACTTAAGAATGCGAAGCAGATTTAAACACAATAATCCAGAATATATATACAATAAATACATAATAAATATACGTAATTTTACGAAAATACTTAATGATATATACAGAAATCTTGTTTTATTTATGCTTAGTGGGATATAATATATGGATATGATATAGAGAGCTGCAGATCTTCATAACTGTATCTGGTTCAAAAATCTATTTCTGAGAATTTGGAATATTATAACCATTGAGAATTATCGACAGTTTTTTCGATTTTTCTGTAAATGTTTTTATGGACCTGAATTTAAAAAGAAATTTATTAAATTTAGAGCAAATATGTAAGTGAAATTCCAAATAATATAAACCAGCAGAAGCGCGAGAGATATTATTGGAAAAGTGAAATTTGCTGTTCATTATTATTAATTATAAATTGAATTTATTGAAACGGAATAAATGATTGATTATTATTATTAAACTCTCTGCACTTACAAAAATGCATTCCAGTCTCTACCTCTTTAGGTTCTGACATAAACGAATTGTCTTTTCAGCCCGGATTTATAATTCACATTTTGGGGTCTGTCACGCCTTCTTCTGCCTGTTACATACATCTTAACGAATTCATTACACCTTGAATGGGGTCAGAGTATAAAAAGAAAATCACTTCGAGAAAAAATTTTACTTTCTGTTAATCTGAAATTTAATTAGACATTGAATCTATTAAATTGCTACGGTGCATGAGGTGGAAATGAAGTTTGCAGTGTCCATAAGCAGCTTAAGTTCTGCTGTTTTTCCAGCGAGCAGACAAATTCGGCATCATTAAACATAATCCCATGCTCAAGTGGCTGTGCCAAGATGAATAGGAGGGCACAAATGATAAATAAGTGGCACTCGGACGAATGGGCAAGCAAATGGTGAAGCAGACGCTGGCCAAGTCCGAATATCTATGGCAACGTAAATAGCTGAAAGCCTGCCAAAGCCTGATGAATATCCTTCAGAAATTTAACAGGCAATTGACTTACTGATGGGTGCTAAAACCCCTCAAACTCTGCAGGTGAGCTCACTGGGGTCTTCTCTGGTTTTTAAAGAGATGCCAGCCAAATTGATAGATTAGTGCATTAAATGGCTAACGGCAAATACGTGTGCCTAAGACTCTGACGAGGCGAACATATTTTAATGCCAGGGCATGAGGAGACGTGGCCGCCTCTGCTGACAATGGAAGACAAGGACAGTCGAGTGGGTAATTGAATCTAATTATTCGGAAGCGCAGATAATGAGCACGTAAAACGCAAGAAATAACATGGCTGGGATATCCCACACAGTTATTAAGCCATCCACGTGCATGTGTGTTTGTCTGTGTGCACATATGTGTGAGTGTGTGTCAGTGTGTGTAGGGTTGTTTATTTATGTACGGAAACGGAAACAACAAGAGAAACGTTTAGATACATAGAGAATGAAAGCGCAAGAGCGCAACTGTCAGGAATGCTCGACTAGAAAATATCCTAAAGTCTTCGAGAATTTTAGAATATTTACATATATTATATAAAGGTTCTAGACATAAAAAATTAGGTCGTGGATTAAGTCGCTTCTTAGTAAAATTCAAACACGATAAAGATAGATATATCCAAACTAAACTGGATATTTAATGTGGCTTTGTAATAGGGTTGTCGAAAATATATCAATATATCGATATTTTTATAAAAACATGTTTATATCGAAAGATTTGTCGCCTAAATATCGAACTTTAAAAAATATATATATCTATATATATATAATTTTAGATATTTCTGATATATTTGAGTGATAAGTGAACAAACAGAAAAGTAAAAAAAATTGAATAGAATGAAAATGAATTATTTTGACTTAAAAAATGGAACATCCAAATGTAATTTGCGCCTTAAAGAAATAGAAACAAGTGCCTAGCACATCAGATATGGCATCGCACTATGATAGCCTTAAGTACAGAATACTGGAATTAAGCGGTCTTTATCATTTGAAGAAAAAAACTTATTCTTATTATTCTTGTTTTTTGGGACGGATTATAAATTTATTATTTGAAAAAAAGTTTAAAAATAAGAACTGAAATATATTATATCGATATTTTTAAAGTTTATCATATATCATATTGATATTATTTCAAAACTTAAAATATCATCGATACGATATTTAAAAAATATTCCACAACCCTACTTTGAAATGATTCTAATTAATATTATTATGGAGCAATCTATTTCCCTAAAGAAAATCTCTATTGGTACTATTCCTGATACTTTTTCTGAGGTCGATTGAAGAGCAGAAAGCTAATATACCATTTTGTAAATATTTGTAGTTGATCTCAACTACAATAATCTAGCATCAATTGAGTTGAGAAGCGGCAATAGACACGCTAACCCCCACACTCGAAAGCCACGGCGAACACAGGATTTATGGTATTTTTATTTATGTATTTTATTTCTCAAGTAATCCACGGATCAGGCCATATATTACCATTAAGCAGTGACTACTTTTTCCAGAACGGACTGGCATAGACTGCGGCAGGTGCGACGCCGTAAGTGGTCACAGGTGTCCTGTAGAGAGGGGCGACGCCAGCATAGGTGGAGAATCGAACGGGCGCCACAGCCGAGTAGGTGGCGATGGGAGGCACGGCCGAATAGGTGGAGATGGGAGCCACGGCCGAGTAGGTGGCGATGGGAGCCACGGCCGCATATCTGGTCACGGGTGCGGCCAGTAAGCCAGCCTGGGCGCTGGCGATGCACAGGGCCAAACAGATGAGGAATTTCATATTGATTTGATTTGTTTTTTGTTTGAGCTTCTCGCTGGTGTTTGTTGACTTGTCCGCTTGTGTGCGACTGTTGCTGTTTGGCAATCAACGCGGGCCTTTTATAGCACGGGCGTCAACCCGTTTGCGGCTTAAGTGCCCAAACAAACAGACACCAGTCGAAATTAGAACACAATGGCAATGTTTTCAATTTCTGCTCAGCATTGCCCCAGCGATGCGGATGTCAATTGTCGGCTGTGGCTTAAATGGCGGACCGGCAGCATATTGCATAGATTCTCATTTCTCATTCAGTCATCAGGAAATAATAATGAACCAGCTTAAAGTTAGGCATTGTTGACGTCTTCCATTAACCATGCGCATAAAATGAGCGATTGTAAAGTGGGTTTGAAGGTTTCACATTAAACGTAAATACATATATATCTGCATATGTATATATATATAATTCAAATGACAATTTGCCAATACTCGAGACATAAATAGGGAATATTTGTATTCTCTTAGTTAAAGGCCTTTGCTGCTGGGCCTTTTGACAAATACTAGTTTATAAATAATAAAATTGTAATAAATAAATAAAAGCCTACGTTTAAACACTGCCATTCACTTCTATATGAACATGTTGGGCTAGTAACTGAAATAGTCTACACTGATTTACTATATTCGATAGCACTCTAAGGCTTCACAAATACACTTTTATTGCTTATAGGGCAATATAAAACAAGTAAGAAGGCTCTAGTCGAGACTGCTCGACTAGGAGATACCCTGAACCCTCCAAACCTATATTCTAATCTTTCTGCACATCTTTTATGCACACATACATACTCATGCATACACCCACACGCATAAGACCGCGCTCTGCTAACTGCGCAGTAAGCAGCGACTGCGCTTGGGCTGCGCTGCAGTGTGGGCAATATTATGAGAATTTATTTGTTGAATAATTTCTTTTGTAGACGTATGATCTTAATGAAACTTTCAGAATATAATCATAACGTGTAAATGTGTGTACATTCTAAAGCACAAGTCTCTAGTACTTGATACGAGTTTTTTACGAATTGGGGGCGAAGGGGGCGTGGTATCCAAAATCTGTAAATGACAAAATGTGTGTATCCATCTAATGCGTATACACAGTAAATCTGAAGTCTCTATGTATAAAAGTGTTCAAATTAGACTGAAAAAACAATATAAATTTATCGAATATCCTCGATAAAAAAGATATCGAATGAGTTATCGAAAAAATTTGATAAACTTGTACTGCGTATGGTATACACGAGTCTACATACAAAATTTCAGCGTTCTAGCTTTTATAACTTCTGAGATCTAGGCGTTCATACGGACGGACGGACGGACGGACGGACGGACAGACGGACAGGGCTATATCAACTCAGCTCGTCACCCTGATCAAGAATATATATACTTTATGGGGTCTGCCACGCCTCCTTTTGCCTGTTACATACTTTTCACAAAACCATTATACCCTGATTTCCCATTTTCAATGGGTTCAGGGTATAATTAAATATAATAGAACTTGTATTTCAAATGGGAAGCTAAATCGAGGGCTACGTTACAAGAGCATAAGTATATAAATTTTATAATATATAAACATTTTTATTAGTTTTGAACACTATTTCATTTATTATGAGTCAAATGCATGCCTCTTTGTTTTTTGTTTAAATGTAACCCTAGTTAGTTAAGTAGATAGTAAGTATTTAAATTTATATACATCTCTGTATGTTTGATTGGTTCTCTAAGAAATAAGTTGCTATTGTACGTAGACATTATTGGAATCTATATATCGTATCAGTGTGATATTACAAAGTTCTGGTAGGTACTACGTCGGGATTGTCTGTTGTAGAGTTAGAGAGAGACTAATATCTCATACTATCCAAGTGATTTGGCATCTTAATGGCAATAAAAGGATTTATTATCACTAAGTAAGAGAGATAGAGAGACAGAGAAAGAGAGAGAGAGAGAGAGAGAGAGAGAGAGGAGAGAGAGAGAGAGAGGGAGAGAGAGGGAGAGATAGTAATAGCTGTTGCCTAACACTACCGGAACTATCCGGTTGTTTTTCAGTGAGAGCATACGGTTGCAATGATTTTGATAATCAAAAAGAATGCGACGAGAAATAATGAGTTTGACAGTCAGAAAAGGGACACGGTTCACAATTATCAAACAAGGAACAACTTTCTAAGGCGCGCAGAACAACAGCGGGAACTGGATATTTTACATAGTTGCATGCATGTATATATTTATTTCTTGTATATTCTGTATGATTATTAATTTTTTACCTTTACATTCTGTACGGTTTTAGGCAACGTGAAAATGATCTAGTAAATTAAAAACCAAATAGTCTAGAAATAGTTTCCGTTGGCCCTTTGGAGAAATCGCATCCTACTGCATCATTTATATTTATTTATTTAAATTTAAATACTCTAAGAATATTTTAATTGTAATTAACAAGGCTTGGTTCTATATTTACATATTTATAAATTTAATACATTTAATATTAATATTCCTATTCATTATATATATGTATATAGATTTCCCTTCCATAAATCGCTTAACTGTGGGCCCTCTTAAAATCGTGACAATATAAATCTCACATTAGAGTGCGAGTTATGCATTCAGCATTAGCCGGAAATGTCACTTGTCCAAATTTTTATAACATTTGTTGTCTTTAAATTTGGGGTTACTCATTAAAAGCAGCCACAAGTTTTGAGTGTGGATCGGGGTATTCATAAATTGAGTAAGCTACATAAAACAAATGGCAGCGAGCCAACTTAACGAGCCGCAAAAAAGATGCTACATTTGCTAGCACAGCATCTCTTTCACGCTCTCTCTCTCTCTCTCTCGCTCTCTGTGTGCATGAGTGCGATATAAAATAAAGTCCCTGTCTGGTGCTCGGAACATTTTTGCCATACAAATGTTTTGCATTATTAGGAGACAAGCCGGGCGAACGGGCACGCGTCGCCGAGCTTGGTAGTTGAATATGTTCTACACGTAAGTTACATTAGTCAAACTGGTCCCTGGCAGAGTCCTTACGAATTTGCAGAGCATGCCAAACGAGACGACAACGCGACAGACACCCTGGCCAAAGCTGGGTAAGTCAAGGAAATTATTGAAGAGCTCTGGCCAAAAAAAAAAAAAAAAAACAGAAAAACGAAAGCGAGCTCCAAGAGCTCTGCATGAATATGCTGCACACATACACAGATGTGACTATCTGTGACTCTCTGTGTATGTGTGTGTGTGTGTGTGTGTGTGAGTGTGTGCTTGCCATAACTGCTTCATCTTCTAACTCATACATATTAAAATCTCAGAGAAACGAACCTCAACAGTCCGCAAAATAGAAACAAAAACATAAATATAAATGTACTGGATCAAATGCAAACACACTCACACACACACACACATAAAAGGAGAGTCGACTGGTTGGTGGGATGGGCGCGAGAGTGTGAAGGGGGATGAGGCTCATGCATTTTAAAATTCAGCCATTAGAGCACTTTGTTTTTATTTTCGGTATATGCAGAATATTATTTGAGCACGTTTTTGGCGCCTGACATTGCATTTAACATTTTGCATGCATAACAGAGAAGCCAACCAGGACACATACCCAAAAACCAACAACGAGAATGAAGAAGAAAACACTTAAAAATAAACTGCCAACAGTTGGCTTAACTCTCGAGCCTCCACTCTCGACTCTCGACTCTCGACTCGTGTCTCAGAGCTCTGACTCTGCCTTGGAGTAATTAAACGCTTTAAAGTTGTAATAAAATAAATCATTTGAAACTCGGTTTGTTTTGCCAGTCTAACAAAAAAGGATTTCTCCCAAATTGGCTAACAACACATCATTTAACAGGCTGCCAACACATCAAGGAGCAGGTGTGAGGAGGGCAATCGGGTGAACGTGTATAAGATTCGCTACAGTGCACTATGGGCAAAAATACCGATAGTGAGGCATTAACTGCAAATTTAAAGATAGAGCCTTGAAATTTTGCACATACGTTGCTAATATTAATACAAAATTTCGGTTTTTTTTTTTTAAGTTTGAGCCACGCCCTCCCCTTGTCCCCATACATGTGATTTATTTACCGATGAATATCGAAACGATTGCAAGCAATTTCATAAATATTATAAGATTTAAATTTAATATACAGAACATTTGCAATTTCATTGGCTAATTTCTGAGTATGGAAGATAAATGTCACGCCCATGCTTTTTATTTAATGCTTTTATGTTGAAAATTGTTGTTTAGATAGCTCGTTTTCCATTAAAAACGCTAATGCCACCTTCAGCAGCTATGGGTAGTTATGATAGCTTATTCTCCATATCCCATAAATTTTCACTGCTCATAGCCTTTGCAACACATAAGTTTTGTTAGTTTCATTTGATTTATTTGATGAACCCAATCAGCATGTAGCATAAGGAATTTTTAATTGCTCTCTGAGGCAAGCTCCGAGGCTAACTTCCACTTTAATAGGGATCCTGTTTCGTTATAGCTTAAGCTCTTTCGACCCGCCATATTCTTATTGTTGCCGTGGCAGTGTATCGTAGGCTTAACAATAGACGCTAGCCAAGGCGTATGTTTTTTTTCAAATCAATTCAGATTACGATTAAAATTGCGTAAAATTATATTTAAGAACTGATCTAAAATATTAGACTTTTTGCATAATAATGTCCAGTTGCACATAAAATATATTTTTGCTGTTTAAATTTTCCAATATAAAATTTCTGACAGCGCTTTCTTGCCTATTGTTGCTGTTCCAAACTTCTAGCAAAGTCACGTATCTATCTGCAACATACGATATTTCGCCAAATGGAGCAAAAAGGAGCAAAAACCCTTTATAGCATTTGATTAAGGAACGTTTACTGAATACCTTGCCACTTAAACATTGAACAACAAACTCTAACATTATAAGTTCTCTTCCACGAAACACACAAATATTTTTAAGGTTACGGCTGAAAATTCAATTAGCAACACATTGAAGTATTTCACACTAAATCAATAGGCACAGAAAATCTTTTGAAACATATTATTTAGCATACCTTTGACAAACTTTTCTCATTTAAACTTTTTCGTAAATTTTAATTGCAATGGTCTTTTTTTACGCCAAAAGATGGGAATTATTTCTCACACTTTTTGCAATTCACAATGCAATTCTGAATCAGTAGACTTTGACGAAGCTTAAAACATTGGGGGAAGTCCCCAAAATTTTATAAAAATTGTTTTTACGTCTATTGGAATATCCTTAATGAGATAAAAAAAAAAATTGCGGATTCGAGATAAAAAAAAAATTAGGTTTATGCCGCACTATCGGTATTTTTGCCCATAGTGCAGTGGTTGCAAATGAAATGTTTTTATAAAAAAAAAAATAAATAAATAAATAAAATAAAATAAAAAAATAAATAAAATAAAAAAAAGTGAATACATATATACATATACATATGTATTAAATAGCAAATAGAAAACGACTAAATGCCGTGACTGTTCTTCATTCATCTATCTCTGAAATAATGGAGATTTATTTCTTATTTGATATAGAAATAAAAACACAGCAAAATAATAGTAATTATGATAATAATAATAATAATAACAAGTAAGAAAGCTCTAGTCGAGACTGCTCGACTACGAAATCCCCTGAACCCGTTTTTTTGCTTACAAAAGAAACACACACACACATACATAGGCACATATAGGCACACACGCATGGGCTGCAGTGTGGGCTTCTCATTGAAACTTAATTATTTAATAACTTTTTTTGTGGATGTAGGTTCTTCATAAAACTTTAAGATTGTAATTATATCATTACTATGCGTGTATATGCCGAAGCTCAAGTCTCTAGTATTTGAAATACGCATTTTACAAAGGTGAGGGTGAGGGGGTGGATATAGGGGTGGGGGGTGAATTATAACAAAAACCGACATTCTATAAAGTACATATGAGTCCACATTTAAAATTTGAAGACTCTAGCTCTAAAGATGTGAGAGATATAATTTTATAACTGTTTTTCGATAAGGTTTTTTATCGATAAAAAAAAACCGGGATGAGTTATCGATCTTTTGTGATAAACTTGATATGCGCGCTGTATATACGGTCATTTTAAAAAAAAATTCAAGTCCCTAGCTATTGTATCTTCGGAAATCGACGCGTTCATACATACGGACGGACAGACAGACGGACAGGGCTAAATCAACTTCTCTCGTCGCCCTGATCAAGAATATATATACTTTGTGGGGTCTGCCACGCCTCCTTCTCCCTGTTACATACTTTTAACAAAACCATTATACCCTGATTTCCCATTTTCAATGGGTTCAGGGTATAAAAATAATATGTAACAAAAAACAAATAAACAACATACTGAAATATCATATAATAAAATTAAAATACTCAAAATTAATTACTTTAATTACTTTTATTAATATAAATATTATTAAAATTATATAAAGTGGAATTGGAAACAAGATTATATATGTGTATTGTAATATATAATATAAATGTATTAAACAGAATTTCTTTTAATTAAAATTAAATTTTATTTTTAAAGTTAAAATTTAATAAATTAAAAGTTTAGCAAATTGAGCTCGTTGTAAATTCGACTCCTGGCTAGCCAATGACTTTTGTACTAACAATAACAACCAAATTGTAAATATTTTCTGAATTTGATTCCAAGAATGACTATTGCAAATATTTTGTAACAACTTTAGTTTACAAATTGCAGCTTTCCATAAAATGCACATTAATACAATTTTCCTTTCTGCAATTTTTCTTTCTATTTGAAAAGTATAAATAGTAATGATTAGCCCTAAACTTATATTTATTTTATTTATTTATTTATTTATTTTCTTAATGTGATATATTTTTTAATACAAAAATTCCAGTTACAGAAATCGTCATTAGAAATCATCTGACATGACATGTTTAGCTGTGTAGTATATACATACAATATTTATTTAGCATTATTGAGCTATATAAATTAAGTTTAAATTTCTTGAATATATTGAAGTGCTCAACAAACGTAGAGAATTGTTGAATACATTACTGCTAGTTTATTTTCTGGAAAAAATACATTGAATTCTGTCTTCCAATGCCGTATTTAAAATGATCAACACATTTCTACTCCAAATGATCTCCTTGTGCCTGCTTGAAAGTGACTAGCAATATTTTGGCCCACTGCGAACAATAGCTTTCATCAGATCAGAAATCTATCTATCGGATAATAAATTATTAATATATATATTTTTAAAAATTTATTTTACTTTTTTTTTTTTAAATAGTACTAAGAACTATTATTCCTTACAATAATGCTGCTTAACAACAGCTGCGATAATAAGATGTGGATGGAAACCTTTCGAGTGCACAATTCTTATTTATTTACAATATACATATATTTAAAAAGAAAATATATATACATATAAATCAATTTATATATTTTTTATTTAATATAAAGCTAACACTCATATATGTATATATTATAAATTTTCATTTCCATTAATTTAATTTAAGCCACATTTTTTTTCCCAGTGCAATACATCTAGTTTACGCCAAAAAGTATTTTTTTAATTTTCTAAATCTAACGGATTTTCATTGAAATTCTATCGAATTTGCCGAAGTTTAACTACAAATATTTTATTGGATTTTCATGGATTTTCCGTGGCAATTTCACACATGTTTTATTATATTTTATTTGACATTTTTTGCAATTTAATTGAAAAATACAAATCCCAAATTGGGACACAAAAAAATAAATGAGAAAATCAATAATAGCTCATAGAGCAATAAATTATTTGACTTTTGCGCGTACAAATCCAAAAGTTTTAGAATATGATTTATGTATTTATTCAAAATTTGATTTGATTTTGTCAAGTTGTTTGCCATTGTGAGGTGCTGAGTGGAGTGGAGTTGGCAACAAAATGACAATAAAAGGTAATTCGGTAGTAACAACTTGAAGGCAAACACTTAACTAACTTTATGAGTGTGTGTGTGTGCGCGAGTGTGTGTGTGTGTGTGTCTCTGTCCAGGTACTCGTTCTCGATTTATGCTATGGGGACCAGTCCTCGAACTTTGTCCATAAGCATGTGTGTGTGTGTGTGTGTGTGGGTAAACTCATTCACATACATGGAAAGTAAAAAGCAATTTTCGTAACATTTGCATGCCTTAAACCAACACGCAGACACACATAAATATATATATGTATGTGTGTATATGTATATGTGTGGATAGAGAACAGCCGTGGGAGACAGACAGGGAAAAGCAGCCGAGGACACGCGGCCTACCTTTGTGTGGAGTAGCAAAAACTACGATTATGTGTGTGGGAGTGAGTGAGTGTGGGTGTGGGTGTCTGTAAGTTGAATGGAGTACGTGTTGTGCTGAAAATGCAATTTGCCTTCTGTGCGAAAAGTACGTAAAATTTATGCAAATTTCCCCGAACTGCCCCTGACCCATGGCTCATGTGACTGCAACGGCAACGGCGACGGCAACGGCGATGGCGATTGCGACTCTGCAACAAGCGGAAACAGGAAATGCGCCATTGTGTGCGTGCTCTCGCATGCACGTGTGTGTTTCCGAATACTACTGTGTGTGTGTGTGTGTTCGAGTATATATGTATTTAGTACGCGCTAAAATGAAAATGTAGTGAAATATGCGATAGAAGGGGCCAACGAAAAAATATGTAAGCACAAATATGTTACATATACACGACCTCAAATTTGCCCTCCATAGAAAATGGGTATACTAAGCAGTTGGCTAAATATGTAACATCAATATATATTTGACTAAATTCATAAATAAATTTTAGGTATTATGAATTTACGATATATATAAGAATATTTTGATAAAATGTAATACTAAACATATATTAATATATTTTAAATAATTCCCTATAATATATGGAAATTTTTAATCAAAAGGCTTTCAAAATTATTTTGTGTTTGCTTGATTTCTTAAAAAAATTTAAAATAAAATAATAGTTTAAATACAAACTGTTTATTCATATCGTAATTCAAGTCTTAAAGAGTTTCCTGTGGCTCAGTGGCTAAATTAGTTTATTTTCGCAGCTTTGCCTCTGAACGTCTTCACATTCTACTTGAAATGATGCCCTCGATCTTCTTCTCCTTCTTTAATCTATACGCGATCATCGCAAACCCGCCAACTATCCACAGTTTTATAACCATCGATGTGGTATATCGATAGATGTATGTGTATCTATTAATAGTTATTGATTTATATAGCTGCTCCATCCATTCAGCTATTGATGTAAATTATAATTAAAATTATTTTTTTGTAAGTATTACGAATTAGCTGTTCCCTCCAATCACTTGTTGTTTATTCTAATATTTAAATTATAAAAATATATGTACTGTATGTATATTCTAATAATTTTAAAATTTTAGAGTTCAGACTGATTGTCTTTACTATTAAGAGAAATTTTTTGTTTTGTTTTGGTAATATATACAGTAGTTTCAAAATAATATGTAATACAGAAAATTTCACTACAATAAGAATAATTTAAATATATGAATATATAAAAATTTATATATATCTAACATTCATCTTTTACAGAGAACTCGAGATCCGTGCGATATTAGTTTAGTTTATGATTGCCAAGCAGATCTCGTACGCTGTTACAGGGTATATTTACAAGCAATAAGCCAGGGCGTGAATGCAAGAACTAATGCGCCAACAACAAGACAAACAACAGCAACAGCAACAACAACAACAACAGAAACTTGAAACGAGAATCGATGCCAACAACAGGGCGTAAATTCGCCATCGATAGTTTTTGACATTGTGTATACGCCTCGTGGTGGTCGTGTGGTGTGCGCTTATGTGTGTATTAGTGGTGCCGCTTGTGACGGCGTTTGGCAAGACAAAAAAACGACAGAGCAGAAAGAGAGTGAGAGAGTGAGAGGGAAAAATAGGAAAATATTTTGCCCTGGCAACAGGGCCAATGGGCAGAACAATGTGTGTGTGTGCAAAATGAAATGCCGCCAGCTAGTCCAGCATCCATACATAAAACAGATGTGTGTTGCCTGGTGTGTGTGTGTGTGTGTGTGTGTGTCTGATATTGTTTATACTGCATTGCACGTGCCTTTGACATGCCCACATGGCCTCTATAAAGCGCCTGTGCGTGAATGATCCTGCGTTTTGGCTTATGGGTAAAGAAGTTGAAGCGTATTAAGCAAACACTGCCACAGGCAACAGCGCCGCCCTTTGTAGCCGCATGCAACACACGTGTGAGTGTGTGAGTATGTGTGTGTGTGTGCCCCCAAATACCTAGCAGCCGACGCTTCGACTCAAGTGTGTGTGTGTGTGTGTGAGTGTGTTGGCTTTTGCGAGATAAACGGCAGCATTTAATGCGTCCAAATCTTTTTAACGCCACATCAAGCCATTTTTCAATCCAGATCTGAGCGTTAAGATTAAGTTGTCTTTAAGTCGCCTGAAGCCGGGGCTCCAGCTCTTTGCCGACTTATCGCCAACTGCTGTGGCACCCAGGAGCTGCCAGGAGAGAAACACCTGCATTTTATGTAGGTAAGGTGAGCATTTACTTGAAACTCCTAAGAGGAATTAAAAACGTTTAACAAAAATATAATATCGAACGGAATGGAAGAGACTGTGTTCTGAAATATTAAACTTAAATTTTCAGAAATTCTTATATGAGGACAATCCTACATACGTTTTTATTATTGGATGAATTCTTAATTGAATTTACTTTACTGTTATGTTTGAATTTCAGACTGTGAGATAATTTAAATATATAAAAGTGGAAATTTCAACTATATAAATTAAATTGCGAGGAACAAATCTGAACTATATCCAATTTAAAATAAATATATATAAATATACATATATGTATTCAAAGATTGAAACAAACTAATTATGTTAGGAGAAAGTGAAAATTGAAAGGTGAATAATAAATGATGAAAATTAACTTATCAAACTTAACTTAATCAAAATAAATATTCAATCGAAATGTAGATAAGCAAAGCGAACTCCCAGAAGAAGAGAAGTGTTAGTATTATTTATTATTAATAATATTCGCAAGAAAAAAAATGTTAGTTGTGTAAGCTTTAAATTGATCCAAACCGATTTATTTTAGGAATTAAACATTTTAGAAGTTCAATAAAAATATAAAACTAAAATGTGAGATTAAGAATGAGACCTTCACTGTATAAAAATTTTTTAATGAAAATTCATATCTTCAACTAAAATTATAGATAAAAAATAAATTAAAATTATATAAATTGAACAGGAAAATAAATATTACAAATTTTGCTATAATAATTTAAGCCAAAGATAATTCGCAGAAAATTAAATAAGTTTTTACATTGGTAGAGGCATTCGTAATTGAATTTGCTTTGCTTTGTTAACTATCCTTGCTTCCATCCTACTCTATTGATTTCATTTCCTTTACAGCGAATGCTGCTTTCCGTAAAAATATAGGGCACACGATTCGAGCTGTCACTGGGAAAGGTAAAAAAGTGCAGAGCGAACAAACGATTACTACCAAGATTTACTGAATGTAAAGAAAATGCCAAAAAAATAGAAAAAAATACAATTTCTACGTTGGTCAAAAGAAAATTAGTTCAGCTTGTGTGTTGGCTCAAAACAATTATGTGAACTTTGCATTGCAAGGGCAAAGGTAGTTGCTCCAGCACTCAGGGGAGGGCAAACGGAAATGAAGCTCGTCGTTTGATGAAAATGAAAATGCAACTTTTTCGAGTAATTTTTTTTTGTTTATGCTAAAACAAAAGTTCTGCTTCACATAAATAATTTTTGTGAACGTCCAGGGAAAATCAAATGCCTGTTGGCCCGATTCAGGTATTTATATTATTTATATACATGTACGTACGTATAAAGACTTTATTTGTCTGCAGGCATTTTTAATCAGCGAAATACCTGAGCTGCCTGTCAGCGCTCATAGCGAAAAGCTGGATGATAATATTCACGCCTGACGTAAAATTCATTAAGAGTGATTAATATTTGTGTGTTGCTGCTCTTGCTGCTGCTGCTGTTGTTTTTCCTGTCGCATTTATTAAAATGGCCGTTGGGTTCGCAAATCTGTTCCACAAGTTCTTATCTCATTAGGTCGAGTGATTAATATTCTTATATACGACTTGAGCTGCCAGAAGCTGACATTTTCCTATTTAGCCCCTTGCAGGTATAAGCTGTCTGGAAAAACTTCTCTCGTCTCATATGTGTTGGCCTCTAATAGCTGTCGCACACCAAACTGGGACTTCGATGTGGCAGAACCACAACAAATTGGGCTCAGCACACACGTCGAAAATAAGCCGATCAAATATTAAATGTAAGCCAAATGTTTGACCAAAAACCATAAGCGACAGCCTGAATAATGGACGGACGCCCAGCATGGGGCGCACAATGCGACAAAATTCGTTACACAAACAGAGCCAGAGCATAAATACAAGCAACAACGATGCGAGCATTAAATGCTCCTTTTATTGCTGAAAAGTTCTTCATTACTATCCTTTTTTTTTTTTTTTTTTGGGAAAGCCCTAAACTTTTTGTTCGTTCAATTGAATTTTGGCAGCCAGAAACTTCTTGACAAATAACAAAAGAAACTTGGGGCAACAAAGTTTATGCCGCAGTTTCTTCATGAAGCAAACTTAACTAGAGTATATTATATATATTGTATTCAATGTATATGTTTTGTACACACACAGACTGAAGTTCAAATTTCATGGCAAAGTTATTATGTACCCCCTGTCCATGGTAAGCTATTTGAAGAACTTTTCAACTACTCTTTACACGCGTTGACTGTGGCCCTAGTTTCATCCGCTCTAAATTTGGGCAGCCTTCAACATAATTCGGGAGACATTTTCTTATTATGCATTTCATAGGTCCGCAATGTGTCGCAGATCTATAATTTGGTCTGGGCCACATTAAAATTTTTTGCATTTCACTTTCCTCTCGGCTCTAGTTTCCAGCTGAGTAAATATAAATACAAAGGCACGAGTACTTGACATCAAAGCTATTAGCAAAATTGGCCGCATAAAGAGGACGAAAATAAATGAAATAATATGAGAAAAGCCCCAGCCGAAATGGCTGACGGAAATATCGCATAAGCGATTCATACGCATACGCATAAATACGCATTCATAGAGAGCTTGAATGGCCCCGACTCTGGCTCTCTCTATAATCAAATCAAACACAATTTGGCCCATTCGTCTAGGCGACACATGCCCCCATAGCAGATGCTTCTCATAGCTTCAGTCGAATTATTCTCTTATAGATGACTTGCACTTGCCCACGATATGAATAGCGCCTATCGTATAATAATTACGATGACGCACAACTTCAAAAATTGCTGACGAATAGCGAGCCCTAGTCAATCATTCATCTTGTGGAAATCTTGGAGTATGAGTTTAATCATTAAATAGTCAAATGAATCCAGTTGAGTATGAAAAGAAAGTGAAAAGTAGTTAATGAAGAATAGATCATATCATTTTTTGACAAATTAAATTTATATTATGTTCTTATACACATAAAATATAGTTGAATTCAAATGTATTATTATGTGTACAAAAGTGAAAATTAGTTAATAAAGCGCAGCTCTTATTATTCGAGTTTTTTTTTTTTTACAAATTTAATTTATATTAAGTCTTTATACAAATCAAATTATCATTGTTTTTTTTTTTCTTTTTTTTTGACAAATTTAATTTTTATTAAATTTAATTTATATTTAATTTATAATTTAAATGTATTAATAGATATGTATATGTATGTACATATATTATTTGATATACATATATTATTACTATTATTTTAATTTTATTTTATTTAACTTTTAATTGAGGCAGAGTATACCCATATGCTAGTCTTTAAAAGAACTGTAGAACAGAAGAAACTGTCATTTAATAATTATAAATATTAATGCACGTTTATATATTATGTTTGCTTATACATATGTATGTATATGTATATCTGTTTGTCTCTCTCTCTCTCTCTCTCCTTCTCCCTCTCTCTCTCTCTCTCTCTCCTTCTCCCTCTCTCTCTCTCTCTCTCTCACTCTGCTTCTCCCTCTCTCTCTCTCTTTCTCTCTCGCTCTCTCTCTCTCTCTCTCTCTCTCTCTCTCTGTCTCTGTCTATGTCTGTCTCTCTGTTTAACTCACAGTTTACCTCTTCGTCTGTCTCTCTGTCTATCTGCCTAACAAGAAGAAGATCGACAGAAGATCATTTAAGTTGTCCATATGTATGCAGCAGTATTCATTTGGCATTTTTTTTAAGTAAAACGAAACTAGAATGCTCGAAGCAGCAGAGAGATCTCCCGTTGAAATGACCCCGCTACCTGGCCCAACATTTGAGAGCGACTTAGTGCCTGAGTGATAGGCGCCCTATATAAAGGGCAGCAGCTGCAGCATTTCTTCAGTCAGTCGCCAGGCCTAGTGGGGGTCAGTCGTGCAGTGCAGTGCATTAAGGTGAAGTGAAGGGAACTGTGCGATCGGTCAGCTCAACTTGGACTTTCGTGGAAATACGTAGGTAAATTACGTAAAGGCATTACGTAGAAGAAATATGGAGAGGAGATACGTAAAGGAGATACGTAGAGGAGATACGTAGAGGAGCTACGTAAAGGAGATACGTAGAGGAGATACGACAAGGAGATGCGTTAAGGAGATACGTAGAGGAGAGATATGTAGAGGAGAGATACGTAGATGAGATACGTAGAGAACTTACACAAGTATGGACGGACAAACAGACATATGGAAATGGATATATCAAGTCAAGTCCAGATTAAGAATATATACACTAATATGGCAGCTTATTCCTAATATAATAATAAATATTTATTTATATATTTATTTATATTTATATTCTATGAAATAATAATAATAATTTAATATTCAACAGTCTTATAAAACAATGATTAATTCACGTGTGTAATGATTATTTTCGAGTTGTTTACATTCATCACTTGTTCATTAAATTATACTTATTTTGATTGTGTTGGTCGCTTGGCATCTGTAGGTATATTAATTAGATTAAATTTATACTTAAACATATTTCCCTATTATTGGGATGATAACTCAAACACTCATATTTAAGTCATATACCTGTCTGTCAAGAAACCTAATAGTTTCAGAATGTTTTCTCATAGCCCCCATTGGGCTGTCAATCAGTCAGTCATTTTATCAATTGTACATGCTGACATTTCAGCATCGAGCTATTGATTGCGCATTATTATTCACATCAATAAATCACTCGGTCAGTCTGGAAATTCTCTATTACGGCTTCACCTTTTGCCGAGTCCGTCCGCCAATCAGTCAATATATGCGGGAAATAAGTTCTTATCACGTCGATTGGCGCGCAGTCCCCAAGCAATTAACCAAGAAGTAACACACTCTCCCACGACTACTCCCGCTCCTCATTGACTTTCAGCTGGCGCATTCAATCAGAGTCTAATTGGCTTACAGCTGGCACTGCAGCCATTCAATAATATGCCACGGACCACGCTCCACGCTCCACGCTCCATGCGCTGGGGCCGCAGGACGGCTTGGCGACCTACTTTCATACCTTGCTGGACCGACCACCTGCGCTTGTCAGCCATCGACTGGGCCATGTCCTGTGGGTATGTGTGTGCGTCTGTATCGCTGCGACTTCAAAGGACAAGCTGCTGCTTTACATAATTATTTATGAGAGTTAATTTGTTGGCACGCATGCCTACGCATAGCAACGAGAGCTGGCCCGATCAATCACCCATAAAACAATATTTACAATGTGAGAATGAACTGCACGCTAACAGCCTTCCGATACGAGCAGTCTTCACTGTACCCAGAGTCCAGCAGAGTCCAGCTGAGTCCAGCTTGCAGGCTGCCTCGACAATGGCTGACTGCAGTGTGTCCATCCGGAGGCATGTTGGGCTCATATGCCAGGAGGCAAAGTCCTGCGGTGCCTGGCGCTGACAGGCCAACACAAACAGACGCTCACTCAACCACACACTGCTGTCAATTATGGTTGAATGGACGCCTGCGAGTCTGGCATTTGACTTAAAATAAACAACAGTCGGCAGCAAAGAATAACATGGGCTCTAAAATAACTGATGTGGCATGCCCAAGCATAGATAAGATGAAATCTAAATAACCCAAAGCATGTGCAATGCCAATGTATGTGTGTGTGTGTGTGTGTGTGTGGGTGGGCGTGGCATGCAATCATTTGTAGGCCTCAATAAATCGCTTAGCCAATTGAAAGCCGAATGTAAACAACAACAGCACAACTGCAAATATTATTTAATAACTGTTTGCTTAAATGAATGACGATTTGCCAGGCGATGTGGCTAATTAAAGCTGAATGCATTTAGCACAGTTTTTATGCAAATATTTTTAATATTTGTGACAATTCGGTAGAAATAATAATATTATTATTGAAATAGCTTGCAGAAATTTCAATGAGAATTCATAATTAAAAGCAGACTCAATTAACATGCCGACAAATATGGACATCTGTGAATTGAAAGTCTCGGGCGAATTAATTGTTATACATCTGGGTAATTAATTTCTGATCTTACTTTGCAATCATATGTCACAAACAAAAGTTTAAAAGTGCGTATGCTTGATTTGAGCATGCGACTTGCATTTGTTGAATCAACACTGGTTCTCTGGACTCACACACACACACACTCATACACAGAGTGCTCATGGAAAAGTTCAATCTGTATGTGCACGATATGAGTACGTGCAGTTAGGACTTTCATGAGCTGCTTGCACACATAAATAAAGCTCCGAGGCGATTAGGTCACTGGATTGAGCATTTTTGCAACTTAGTGGCTTAGCTTGATTGGTCTGCCGGTATGTATGTATGTGTGTGTGGAAATGGATATTTTGGTTTATTGTCTTCGTTATAATCGCCTTATGTTGCATACCAAAGCAGCCATTACAAACAGAAATGATTGCGGTCCAGCTAAGCACAAATTGAGACTCGAATGTTTCTTTATGTTTGCATTCCCTCTCGTTGGAAATGAGCCGAAAAATATTGCACAGCTGTAGCTTAAAGCTGACCACAACATAAATGAGTTTGCATTTCTCCGAACCCAACAGGCACAACAATAGAAAATATATGTATCAATGAAAGTAATTGTATTTCAGTTTAACTTTAGTTAACAAAAACTCCACAGTAAATCAATTTGCTCTCAGCTAGAGATTGAAAAATTGTTAATAAATATTCATGCTACGGATAATGCTTGTAGTTCTCCCTTATCCTTTCTCGGACTGGCACAATCATGTGCCAGTTTATTATTTTCCCATGTGCATAAATTTATTTCAAGTCCTTTATGAGACCTCATTGACGTCAATTCATGATTCATTTTTGTGTAGCTAAAACAAGTAACACTTCCCTAGGCGGGAGTGCCGGACTAGGAGGAAGATATCTGTAGAGAGAGAGCTGAGCTAGTGTTTTATTCAAATAAAAAATAAGAAATAAATCACAATAGAATTAATAAATTATTTTTCTTTAAATGCATTTCGTTCATTAATTAATATTTATATTATAATTGAAATAGATTTTATTGAGGGAATTATGTATTATTTACACTTAGTTATTTCAACTGATAAACTCATCCTGTCTGTACGCCTTTATGAATAAAATTTTATGAATAAATTTTCAATATTTTTACTTAAGATTTTGTAGGTTTTGAGCTGACTTCATTCATATAGACTTCACTCGTTGGGTTGAGAAATATTTATAAATTATAAACTAATATCTTATTTATATATATCTTTCCATAAACGTAATAAACTCGTCCTGCCGGAATTTTTAAAATTTTTACTCAAGATTTTGTACTTTTTGGCTGCATGTATATAGACTTTGCTCGTCGTCTTAATTCAGAATACTTTATAAACTATAAACTACTATATGTACAATTCACCTTCTCACACATAAACATTATACCCTGCAGAAGGTATGCCCATTCTTAATGGGTATGCAAATCGCTTAATACACGTGCAATTTTCCAAGCCTTTGGATTTTTATTTTCGCCAACATTTATTTATTTTTAGCGTCAACTCTCACAAGTGTCTGCGGCAACTGACGTCAATGGAAAGTTGCAGTTATGCGAAATAAAACAATAAAAAAAATTGAAGCTCTCACTGTCAGAAGCAGGCCTTCAAGCAATCAAATTCCAATTCCACTTCCAATTCCGATTTGGATTCGGATTCGTGTGTAAGTGCTTATTTCCACTCAACGCTCAACGCTCAACACGCTGGCTGCAGCTGCTTTGATTTATAGTCTGAGCATTTCACTATGGCTCCAAGGAATTTGTGTGAGGAATTGTTTCTGGACTGCCAAAGCACTAAGCAGCAGCAGGAGCAGCTTCCGCACAGTTATCTAATGGCAGTTGGGGCATACATAACTGGCCATTTACAATAAACAATCTAGTACAATACACAGCTGAAAATTATATAAAATTTATTTAACAATCAGCTCTGCAACGAGCTGCAGCATTCGCTCTAGCATTCGCATTCGCATTCGCATTCCGTTGCAATGTCATGAACGTGGACTTGCCATGATGTAAAGTAACGAACCGTCAACACAAACAGCGGCAACAGCTGCCAGAAGATGCCATACAAGGCGGCATCCCTTTGTTCTCACTCTTCCTTCCTCTGTATGAGTATGTGTGTGTTCACATATGTGTGTGTGTGTGTGTGTGTGTGTGTGTGTGTGTGTGTACTGATTGCACAAAGGCATCAAGCCCGTCAACTCCTTAGTGACGTGTTGAGCAAAAGAAAAACAAGCAACTGCCTGGGCACCAAGGACAGCTGAGCCAAGGAAACAGCGCAAAGGACTCAAAGCAGCGCACCTGAACGTCGGCTAACGTAACAACGGCGCACAGTGGTCGGCAAACACAAAAAAATTACACAAAATATAAAATTATGAATTATGAATGATAATGGCAAATACAAAATTTATATATTTTTTTATATTTTTTTTAAGTTCTGCAAAAGTCCGAAATAAATCTGAAAAAAATGTCTAGATAAAGGTAAAGGTATACGAGGTTTGTATAGTATGAAACTTAAGTAATATATTCATATTAGTTAAAATATTGTATACGCAAATTATATTGTATATATCAACATTTCGAGATTAATTATGAAATAGAATTTATACAATATAATATTTACATATAATATAATTGTTACTAATATTTGTTTTAAATTCTGCGTTATTAAATTTGTTTATTACTATTTATATATTTTTTATTATCATTTATTTTTTATAAACTTCTGAGTTCTTAAATTTGTTTATTTTTATTTATATATTTTATAATTTTTTTTCTTATTTCTGAGTTCTTAAATGTATTTATTATTATTTAAATATTTTATTATCATTGTTATTATTATTTTTATTTTTCTTATTTCTGAGTTCTTAAATGTATTTATTATTATTTAAATATTTTATTATCATTATTATTATTATTGTTATTATTATTATTATTATTATTTTTTTTTTTTTTTTTTTTTTTTCAAAAAACTTCTGAGTTCTCAAATTTTACATATTTTAAAATAATTTTGTATTTTTTGCGAAAATTTCTGCGTTCTTCTCAACCTGTATAAATGAACAATAAAACTGAATCTATTAATTATTTATTTAAAACTCCAATTTGTATGTTTTCATAGCTGTAATTTATTTTTAAACTATTTTATACAATTAGTCAAATTAAAAAGTCCAAAAGAAAATAAAACTTAGTTAGCTTCTGATCAGATAAATTTAATAATTTTGAATTGATCTTATTTTTATTATTTTATTTTTATTTTTGTATTTTATAAATATATATTTTATATATATGTATGTATTTATTTTTTTAGTTTCATCATTTAATATTAATTATTTTACTTTTCATCATTTTTAATTCATTATTTTACTTTTCACATATTTTTTTTTCACAAATTTTTGTCGCATTCTCAGCGTCGATTTGCACTTAGCTCTTGGCTGGCTCTATGGCAACAAGGTGAATGCTCCTCGCATAGTTTGTCTCAGGTGGTTTCCACTACTCCATTGTGCGGATTTTCATTTTTTTTTTTTTTATCAGCTCTGCTGCGCCACGTCTGCTTGCATTCGTCCCTCGTCTTCATTAATTTAAAATTGCACAGCTTTGTTCTTAGTTGTTGCAATCTTTGTCGGCTGTTGCCGTTGTTGTTGTTGTTGATGTTGTTGTTGTTAGAGTAAATGTTGCGCTGGACACGTGGGCCACGTGCGTGGGTCTGCTTGGGGCCATTGTATTGGCAATGGGCGTGCCAGATTATAGCTACCACCAATATTGCCTTTTCCGCCCTCCATGCGGGCGACAAACGCTGCAAAGCTGCAGTTTTCGATGCACTGCCCCAGAAGCTAACACAAAAACATTTGCGGAGCAGACGAGGCAGTAAGCCAGCTGAGGGCTTAGGTTTAGAATTGACGTACCATTGTACTGTCAATTTCAAAACCACAAACAAGCAAAAATTGAAGGCTGCTTACCCAGCGACTGGAAGATACCCTTTCGCAGGTTAAGTAAGTCTAAGTATTACTATGAGTAGAAGTCGAGTTTTAGCAAATCTACAATTGAATAAATGAAATGCATTCAGAAATAACTTCCAATATAATTTGTCATAAAGATATTACATTTTCCACTTGAACGCCATCTTTTTGGTTCATGATTGCTCTTTATTAATACTTAATCTACGCCGTAATTTTCTACGTATTTCGAGCATTATTAAAAAATGATTAAAAATAAAAATAAAAACTTTAAGCTAATTATAATTAATTGTTAGTAAATAGTTTTTAGGTTTATCCTAGTTTTTAGGTTATCGTATCTTCATACCTTAATAAATTGTCAACCGATTTGATTTTAAATCATATCAAGCCTGGAAAAAATTTCAAAGAAAAAAGTTTTCAGCTTAACATTTGGATTAAAATCATATATATTATATCATAATCATATATAGTTCTAATTCTCTTTTGCTCGCCCCAAATGAAAATAAGAGAATATTGTGGAATTTAAGAATTTCACAATTTGTATGTCTAAAATTTCTTAAAAGTATGCTACGTTAAAATTATTCTCCTTTAAAATTGAACAAAAATATTTATTTTTTTGCGTTTTGTTCTTTTAATTTTTAAATCCTTTTTTACGAAGTAGTTTCAATTAGAGGTATTTGAGTAAGTAGTCGGATAAGAAATATTTTTAGAAATAATAATTTTCTTTATGATTAAAAAAAAAAAAATTTATTTATTTATTTTTTTTTTAATGTTTGAATTTTTAATGGAAATAGGGTGATCTCTTCTCATGTGACTGGCTTTACGATATACTCTTAATAAAAAATGGTTTCATCCAAGCATTGAATTCTTATTAATATTATTATTATTTTTGCTTTTAAAGACATAATCTCGACTTTTAAAAATTATTAATGATATGGATCCTGATTTCAGTTATAATTCGATTGTAATATATTGCCACATATATGAAATTGAATAAAAATATTTATATAAATTACTTTTAGTTGCTTAGCTTAATCTGAAAAAGTTTTTCTTTCTTTAGGTTTTCTGACTCTCTCACATAACTCTCTAGTTTATACACTAAGAATATATCATTCATTAATTTTTAGCACAAGTTGTGCAAGCGCCATGACATAGTCGCGATACCCTTGGTGAGGTCACAACAAAATCGCTAGCGACGTAATAAGCAGCAACAGTTGAGCTTTGGGGTTGTAGTCGGACGCTGACGCTCGTTGCGACGGGTGTGCGGGTGTGCGGGGGTGACTCTGGTTAGCTGAGCGTAGTGCAGTGCTCAAAATGCAACGAGCCGTGTGTTAAGTGCTTCCCGCTGCTACTGCCACTCACAAACACACACACATACATACACACTTACACACACACACATGTGCACTCTGTAAACATTCGCACACTTGAGAGAGAGACGGGCACACGCGCTCAGCTTTGTATTGACGCACTCGACGGCGATGAGAACATGTCAAAGCGAAAGCTTCATTCAGTGCGGCGGCCGGGTCCCCTAAACAAGTGAACTTGCAGTCAGTCGTAAACGCCGTCCACGTCGTCGCAGTTGCTCCATTCGCAAATCGAACGTCAACGCGAGCGCATCTCGTCGACGGAGCAAGAAGCCAGCAGCTAATTGGAAAACTGATAAACGGTCTGAAGAGGCTGAAGCGCACTCAGAGATCTGCAGCATGGCACGGCGCGGTGCGAATGTGATTTGGTTTCGCCACGGCCTGCGGCTCCACGACAACCCAGCGATGCTGGCCGCACTGTCCAACAAAGATCAAGGCGTCGCCCTGATACCCATTTTCATATTCGATGGCGAGAGCGCGGGTAAGTCAAGTCAAGTCAAGTCAAGTCAGGCAGTTAGTTGCAGCTGATTGGACTGAGTTCTACGATTACGTTCGCCGGCTCTCTCTCTCTCTCTCTCTCTCTCTCTGTGCACTATGAGATAATAGTGCGACTCAGCGACTTTTTATTACCAAATATTTAGTGGATTGCACGAGCAAGCGATGCAGGCACATCAAGTTTCCATGGCCAGAGAGGGAGGCGCACGGCGATTCTACTCGTGCTTAGGTACAATCAACCCAAACAAAACAATGCGTTCTAATACGCCAACTGAGAGAGAGAGAGAGTGAGGAAGAGCGAGAGGTAGAGCGAGAGGGCCAGAGCAAGGCAGAGAGCTAGAGGTAGAGGTGGAAGCGAGAAACCATTGCAATTGCTGGCAGTTAGCTTCTCAGAGAGACTTTGATAGTAATATATACATATGTAGATATATGTATAACACACAAATATATATATGTATTTATATGCATATATATATGTATATGCATCGCGTGTATCGCCAAACATATGTAAGAAAAATAATTTTTAATTGAATACGTACAGTTGGGCCGAAAACGGGGCTAGCTATTGGACAATTTTAAGACTAAGCAACTAATTTTTAGTTAGCTCTGATTTTTATATAGAATAAATTATTTATTCATATTGCTTGCACGTTTTTTTTTTTTTTTCAAATATATTTTTTATATTTTTTCAGTGTTCATATTAAAGAAAATCATAAAAATCAAAAGTAATCTATTATTAACTTTTAGAAAAAAAGTTATAAAATTTAAAAAAATATTAAATTATTTTTTATTTTTTATTATTTTATTATTATTTTTTATTTTTTTTTAAATTTTATTATTTATATATTTTTTTTGTTTATATTTAATTAATAATGAAAACATTTATGTTCATAAAAATGTTTTGTATTAGAAAATTTTAAACCAAGCAACTAATTTTTATTTAGCTCTGATATTAATATAGAGAAAATAAAAAAATTATTTATTCATATTGCTTGCACTTTTTATAAAATTTTTTTTTTTTTCAGTGTTTATTTAAAAGGAAATCATACAAATGAAAATTAATGTATTATTAACTTTTAGAAAAAAAGTTTGAAAATTAAAAATATAAATAAATTTTTATTTATTTTTTAATAAAAAATTAAATTTTTATTTATTTTTTAATTTTTATTACATACGTATATTTTTTTGTTATAATTTAATTGATAATAAAAACATTGATATTAAGGTATTCATAAAATTGTTTTGTACTTAAAATTTAGTTTTTTTATTCATTTGTAAATTTTTATTTTTTTGTTAAATTTCATTTTATTTTTTTTTATTTTTTATTATTTTGTTAAATTTTATTTTATTTTTTAAATTTTATTTAATTTTTGTTTATATTTTAAATTTTTTTTTTTTTAGTAAAAATTAATAAAATAATTTAATGTATAATTAATATTTTTTGTTTGTGTGGGAATTAGTAACCGATTTCATTTTTTACTTTTTAGTCTCACTACTTTTCTTACATAGTTACACAATTTACAAAATATTTATAAATATTATCAATATTGTCCATATTAACATGTTAGTTTATGCAGATCCCATTGGAGCAATTACAAATTTATTTCGTACTCCTATTCTAGGCACCAAAAATGTTGGCTACAATCGCATGCGCTTCTTGCTGGACTCGCTGCAGGACATCGACAGGCAGTTGCAGGAGGCGACGGAGGGACGCGGCGGTCTGCTCATTTGCGAGGGCCAGCCTGTGCACATCTTTCGGCGTCTGCACGAGCACGTGGGCCTGCACAAAATCTGCGTGGAGCAGGACTGCGAGCCCATCTGGAACGAGCGGGACGAAGCAACCAAAAGCCTCTGCCGCGAGCTGGGCATCGAGTACGTGGAGAAGGTGTCGCACACGCTATGGGATCCACGCACGGTGATCGACACGAACGGCGGCATCGCCCCGCTGACCTATCAGATGTTCCTAGTAAGTAACTGTAGCTCCACTGGCACCTGCCGTCTGGCTAATCACTGCTCGACCTGCAGCACACGGTGCAGATTATTGGCCTGCCGCCAAGGCCGGTGCGTGATCCGCACTTTGAGGGCGTCCAGTTTGTGCAGCTGTCCCCGGAGCTGCGCCATGACATCGGCTGCTTTGAGATGACCCCCACGCCGGAGCACTTCAACGTGTACAGCGACAATATGGGCTACCTGGCCAAAATCAACTGGGTCGGCGGCGAGACGCAGGCGCTGCTGCTGCTGGGCGAGCGGCTCAAGGTGGAGCAGCACGCCTTCGAGCGTGGCTACTACCTGCCCAACCAGGCCATGCCCAACATTCTGGACACGCCCAAGTCGATGAGCGCCCACCTGCGCTTCGGCTGCCTGTCCGTGCGCAGGTTCTACTGGTGCATGCACGACCTCTTCAAGAACGTCCAGCTGCGCGCCAGCGTGCGGGGCGTCCAGATGTCGGGCGGCGCCCACATTACCGGGCAGCTGATATGGCGTGAGTACTTCTACACGATGTCGGTGAACAACCCACAGTACGACCGCATGGAGGGCAACGAGATCTGCCTCAGCATACCCTGGGCGAAGCCCGATGCCGAGCAGCTGCAGCGCTGGCGCCTCGGCCAGACGGGCTTCCCGCTGATCGACAGCGCCATGCGGCAGCTGCTGGCCGAGGGCTGGCTCCACCACACGCTCCGCAACACGGTGGCCACCTTCCTCACCCGCGGCGGCCTCTGGCAGAACTGGGAGTTCGGCCTGCAGCACTTCCTCAAGTATCTGCTGGACGCCGATTGGTCGGTCTGCGCTGGCAACTGGATGTGGGTATCGAGCTCGGCATTCGAGCGACTGCTCGACTCCTCCCTTGTCACCTGCCCCGTGGCGCTGGCCAAGCGCCTCGACCCCAACGGCCAGTACATCAAGCAGTACGTGCCAGAGCTACAGCACGTGCCCAAGGAGTTCATGTGAGTTGTGGTTGAACCTAAATTGCCTTTCTGAATATCTCTTCTCCAATTGGCCATGGCCAATTGAATGCAAGTTCTCTGAAAATGTAATGTCTTTCGGAAGTCATTATCAAATTAAATATTCTTATTTCTATCAGTTAAATCCTTAAAAGTAGCTAAATGCTACTTGAGTAAATGAAATGTTAACTAATTTGTGAGATCACAGACAATCTTTAAAATATGAGAAGACAAAGTGGGATGGGGGGAATGGGGAATTTGTAAAATAGAGAGAATAAATTCAGAGAAATCTAGAATATACATACAGTATGTCCATTAATTGTTTGCAAAACAAAAAAAGTCGTACAAATTAAATTTTAACATCATATTTTATAAGGAAAGAACTTTTTCTGTATCTAGATATAGAACATTTACAGTGTAGTTTAAATTGATTTTTAGAAATCAGTATTTAGATTACCTTTATTAAAAGATATAACACTTTTCCTAATCATATATATTTTTCTTAAGCTATACTATTTTATTGGGATATGTATATATCGTAGCGTTATTCCTATCATATTATTATGGAATATTTACATAAGTACATATTTCGAATACTTATATATCTTAACGTTATTCGTATCTCAGACTTCCACTATAGCTGCGTTCTTCGCATTACCGCCTTCCATTATAACTTTTTCACTGAGTTCAGTTGCTATAATTGTTCTTACTCTCCTCCAATTTTTTTGAATTCCGAATTCCGTCAGTCTCTCGATATCAGTTCGCATTCTCATCGTTTGTCAAATCATACCGACTATATCCGAGGAATTCGGTTGAACTCAGCAACACTCCCGACCAATATATGCTTTATTTATCATTAAAATGGATAGTAGGAGTTTTCAGTTTATCTCTAATAACGGTGCAGTAGGCAACTACTAACACATCCTGATAACACACCGAAAATTTGAAATTTACCAGCCCCCCTCTATTAAGTTTCTCACATCAGTCCGATACGACATGTATCTAATATAATGTCTCATGATTAATAATATTTCAGTTGGTTTTTCAACTAGTTCCAACTGTAACTCATTTATTTTCTCTTCCTTCAGTCACGAGCCCTGGTTGATGTCAGCTGAGGAGCAGAAGCGCTACGAGTGCCTAATTGGAGTCCATTATCCAGATCGCATTATTGATCTGTCGCTGGCCTCGAAGCGGAATATGCTGGCAATGAAGGCGTTACGTAATTCCCTAATAGAGCCCCCGCCGCATTGCCGGCCTTCCAATGAGGAGGAGGTGCGTCAATTCTTTTGGCTGGCCGACTGAGGAGATCCAAAGCCAATTCTATTTCCAAGTGTATCTGTGTTTTAATGTTCTATATATCAAGAACAAGAAATTATAAAAAATAATACATATCCTTATATATATGTATGTATGTATATCGTGTATGTATAATAAAAATGTCGCTTATGTATCATTAATAATGCTTTATTTTGTTTTTAATTTTTTAATTAAAATATTTGCTACAATACAATTTGTATTTTCAATGTTTTAACAGCTTATAACTTGTTACTCGTACACATTTCATTTATGTATCTTAATTTAAAGTGATTTATTATGTATAAATATTTATTTGTTCAATTATTTATATATAAATATTATTATCATTCGTATTACACTTTTAAATTATACATATGCAGTTAACGTTTATTTTAAGAAAAACGAATTACATTTACTTGACTTTATATAAGAAAATTTGAACGCGAATAATGTTTAAAGTATTTAAATTGATTTATAAAGTTTCATTGTTGTTGGCTTGGAAAAAAGTCATTTTCGTTTTTTTTTCCTACTCCTTGTATTTTATTTTTTTTTTTTTTTTTAATTTTCTAAATTTGTCGTGTATATTTCATTTGAATGCCTAAATTGTATTTGGAATCTAATTTTTGCCTTTTGTTGTAGAAAGTGTGCAATAATTTTTGGTTACCCATGCCAATATCATGAGTATTATGGGCCCTACGGATAGTGGGACCTAAAAGGATTTATTGTTGAAACTTGAGTCCCTCGACAGTAGCTGCGAACCAAGACTTGAAGAACTAAGGGGAAAGAGCAGCTAACTTCGACAATGCCGAAGCAAGTAAATTCTTCACAAAGAGTCAATCAAGAGTGAAATTCGCCTGACAAATTATATTACCTATAAGAATAAATGTCTCATAGATCCTATGCAAATGTAGATATATATTACTATATATACACGTATGTGTAAATGTGCTTGTATAGTTTTTCTTTCATTAATTTTTCCGATTGAAATACAAATAAATTCGAAGAAACATTTAGAGCGCATTTTGGAAAAAATGTATTGCGTATATTGTATTATACATTAGCTATATATATGTATATGTATATGGGTAAAATCTGCTGAATGCATTATTCAGCCAACGAACCAACGAAATTGAACGGCAACTCACATAGCAAATAACAATTTTTCACTTTATACAAATACAAATACAAATACAGATACAAATACTATTTATTTGTGAATATCATCTCATAACACATTTCACTTCAACATATATTCAAGTAATTTATTATTTCGCTAATGTGTGTGTGAGTGTGTGTGTGTATTATGTACATTCACACGCATACATACGCTAGGCCACTTGTATGCATGTGTGTGTGTGTGTGAGTCAGTTTCGTCTGTGAATAAACGCAGCCCCATAAAATATGCAATACTTCCAGCATAATTAATTTAAAATATTTTTGTATTTTTTTTTCGGTTGCTATCCACGCAGTTTAAGCTTATGAGGTTCCATTAATTTCACTTTTCTTTAAATATACTTTATACAGCATGCCTGGTACACACGCTCTTGAATCTAGAGTGCCTCCAGTTTTTGTTTTTCTTTTTAGCCTGATATTTAAGAGTTCTCTGTTAAAAGCCGTTAGAGGGTTTACTTTAAAATGGACGTTTTATAGATAGATAATGTTTAGGACTTTGAGCAGAAAGTAGCGGCAAGTACTTGAAGTATTCGGTGTGACTAGAGCGCAATTCGGAATTGTCAGAGGTGCCTTAAGTATGTATGTATGTATATGTGTGTGTGTGTGTGTGCTTTGTAACATTACATATAGTTCTGGCAGTATATATAATATATATATTGGCTTATACAAAAATATTCGTTGAAGAATTCTAAAACTATTTGATGTTTTAGTTTGCATGTCATTTAAACAATAAGATGAGATATAAGCCATCAATTGATTTAGTCGTGACACAAACCTAATCGGTGACACGACCCCTCCACCCGCCCAACATATGGAAATGTTTTTCAAATAAAAATTACATATATTGCTTACACATATAACAGATGAGGAAGGAAGAGGAAACAAAATAACCCGTTTTATTCGCTTGGTTTTGCCATTGTGTTGTACGTTTAAATATTTCATGATCTCGGTATTCTGCATAAAATTCAAATGCAAATCTCATACAAGACGTACTCGCACACGCTTTCCATGTAAATATATATATGTTTATATATATATATATGTATATCACATGAGGAATTGGACGACTCTGTGGCCGATTTGCATATGCCACAAAGTTGTTCTATATTCCATCAGTGTGTGTGTGGGGGTGTGGCTGTATACTCCTATAGTTATTGCAAAACATCAGTTAGTTGATTTCGACTTTTGTTTGTTGGTTTTGCTTGGCTTCGATGCACTTTTTATTCATTTCATTTAATTTACGGTTTGCTTGTTTGTTCATGTTTTATTTTTTTGAATGCAATACCTTTGCGGTTTGCATTTACAGTTAAACTTTATACATTGTCGGTCATTTAGTTGGTTTCATTTACATTTGCAACTTAAATGATTTATTTAAACAACTCAAATTGAACTTTTAATTATCCGATTAATGGCGCTTTCCGATAATTAATTCTAAAGCGTGACTTTTAATTGGGCCGACGGATGTCTGCGAGTGGGATGGTGGACTGTTTGCATATGTGTGTTAAGCCTGCTTACATTTTACATACTCCAAATAAAACTTAACTAACGGGCACTGTTTTGCTGTTGCTGTTGCTATACTAGAGCTAAGCTTTGCTGCTGTTGTTGTTGTTGTTCTTGTTGTTCTTGTTGTTGTAGATGTTTTTGTGGTCATACACTTGGTGTTTGCTCTTCTTGTTGCTTGTTATAAATATATGAATTCATGTAGATTTCATTCCATTTGATGTTTATGTTAGTTTAATAAATTTATTTATGCATTTCTTTCCATCATTCAGTTGCATCTCTTGGTTGTTGTGTTAACAGTGTTGTGTTGTGTTTTTACAAGTACATATCTAAACATTTTCTACTATATTTAATCACCATCCGCACGCATGCCCCTGACCGTGCCCGTCTGGCGCGCCTTATCCAGCTCCTCCTTCACCTGATCCTCAATCGCACGTATATCGTCCATTGTTAGACCGTACCAGCGATCAGTTGAACAAAACACTTGACTGCAAACGTAAGAAATATACGTAATTTAGTATATTTTATATCGGATTTGCGCTCGCTCTGCTTACCGATGGAAGTTTGTGAACAGACGTCGCTCCGACTTTTGTATGAAATTCTCTACTCTTGTCTGCAGGCCAAACCATTTAAATTCGCATGTTACTAGCTTGTAGCAGGTCATGACTGGATCAACGCGCTTCTTCCAATCGGGTCCCAAGAGAGGACCACGTCCAGTTTTTTTTGACTTGTAGCTGCAGAGAAAAGAAATTTGTATTAATAATCTTTACTATAATTACTTCGTTCTATGATCATTTCAATTCTCATTCTCACACTTACGTAGTTGGATCCTCTTCGGGCTTGTAGTCCGCAGGCAGAACCGAATCATTGGCAATGTCAATGTAGACCACCTCCCGGAGTTTCAGCTTTTCTGGGGGGAGTTCGTGCACCTGCAAAGCACAATTGTACAAGATTCACCGTTTAGGGTACAGCAAGGACAAATAAGGCGTTAACATTTAAAGCGATCAAGAGTTAGATAGAAATCGATTAGCTAAGTAGGAAATAATGGGGACATGCACAACTAACAGATAGTGAAGAACGCAATGATTAAAAGAATAATAGGTAGATAAATGCAAATGTAAAATGAAATAAAAGATAATACCCAAGGCACTCACATTATTACTTTCGCCACAATCGTCGGAAAAATGTAATGAATCAACATATAAATAAAAGTTATGATGCATAAAGCGAGGATTCTAGCATTCAACAGCCAAATTATAAACAGAAATGCACACGCACATCAAAATAAACGCACCCAATAAATTTTGAATTGAAATCCCATAATCAAAAATTGGCGAATTTTGAAATGATGAATTTTGAGATAGTTTTTGAAAATTGTTTTTTGTTTTTTTTTTTTTTTTTGTTAGTATTTATGCGTATTTATAGTGTAAGTAATGGAAGAAAAAGAAAGAAACACACGAATTAGTCAAATTATGAATTGAAATTTCACTTACATTCTCTGATTCTCCCGAATCGCTCACGTGCAACGTGTCGATGGTTATTTTGAATGCATCTTTCATGAACTTTGGATTCTAGAAGAGGCCGCACAATAGTCAAGTACAATTTCGTTAATTATAGCTCAAATTTTACACTTGCCCCATCATAAATGTATTTTTATACCCTAAACCCATTGAAAATGGGAAATCAGGGTACAATGGTTTTTTTAATACTAGGAACCCATTTGGAAATTTATATTTAACCTACTTTAATGATAATCTTGGAATTTTATTTAATTTATGGGTTATATTATATTATTATTATTATATTGATAATATTATTATATGATATTATATTATATTATTATTTTATTATAATATTCAGCTATATTCTCATTAACATTTGATCATGATCAAATTCTGAATCGTTTCACTTAAGTTTTTAATGAAGTTTTTAAGATTTTCTTGAAATAATCTTAAAAAACTAAAATTTAATGGTATTATGGGCTCTCTTTTATTTTCGCATATTATTTTATTAATATCATTATTCATTGTTGTTATTCTATTATTTTTTCCATTTATTATATTTTTAAATTTTTAATATTCGGAAGATTTATTTTGTTTATTATTTATGTTAAATAACACAAAGCAGTCGGAAGTAAATTTAATATACTTTTATTTATATTTATCTTCCATTCTACTATTAGCAATATATTATTTATTATTTATGATTCTTTAAATTTTTAATTATTTTTAATTATTCATATTATTTTTAAGATTGTAATTATTTATTAAATTTAATTGGAATATATTATTTTTTTATTTTTTTTTTATAAAAATTCAAATTCCTTAAGCAAAATTTAATTTAACTATATTCTGATGAATTAGTTTGCAAAGATTTATATATGTAAATATCATTATCATTAATTTTAACATTACAGCCCTATAAGCCTTTACACAGGCTTCCACAATAATTTGCCTTCAATATATGTATATATATAAAATTGCCTGCCCTTATCTCGACCCCCTTATTTTCAGCAGAGTTTATTTGTAGATGCTTAAGCTAGTGATACGAATCGATGGAAACTTTTCGCATTTAGTGTATATTTACCGTAATAACCGTTCGACAGTAGGGATAAGCATTCCATGCCTCTTCGTGAATCTCCAATGAGCCCTTTGGCGCCAATAGTCTTATGAACGCTGGAACTTTTGATTGCAAATGGTAGATCTTATATGTATACTGACCGGAATTATATTTGCCGCCTAGATGTATAGAGGAATAAAGCCAATTGAAGCAAAATACATCATGATATGGCAAAGCTGCTTACCCAATAATGGAAAATTTTCAAAAGGCTCGTTTTTTAATACCTCAATGCCCTCGCCGCCTCCCGTGTTCTCCTTTGACGCCTCCGCAACCGTGAATAATTGTGCTATTTGATACTGTGAAAGTAAGGTGCAAAAGGAATGTCGGCTTCATAAATAGCAGCTCGGAGGGTGGCTGAATCATTCGTTCGCTTACCTCTTCCACGGTTAATGGCAAAGTCACCCGGCTGCAAAGAGAGAGAGAGAGAGAGAGAGAGAGGGGGGAATATGAATGCGTGTGTAAATGAAAGAAGGTATTTTTAATTATTTAAATTTAATATGCGCTGTGTATTTAATTAAATCTAGGCCACAGGTAGGCGGTATGCCAACATTTCCTTTGGCTCTGATAAATTATTTCCAGCGCCAGCCTAAAAGTGTGCCACACTTTAAGTAAAAACACCCAAACACACGAAACAACTGAGAAAGTGTGAGAGAGGGAGAGAGAGGAACAGAGTTGGCAAGGGGCGCATTCAAAACATAATTGCGTTGGCCTTGAAACTTATTCGCATTGGCTTTAGTTTGCTACGGTTTTTGTGGTATAAGCCCTAATCGAAAAATTTACTGCCTCAAATGCGCGACGCTAAGCTCAACTTTTTTTTTTTGTTTTACCAAGCCGACTTGTGTTTGCCCTCTAAATAATTTAGTAAACGTATTGAAAAATGTTACTGATTTTATATAAATTAATTGTGGCCTTTGGATATATGAAAATAATATAATCTATATAAATAAATTGTTTAAAAATATTAGCTTGGAGTAAATAAAAAAAAAAATCCTTTTTAAAGGCATTAAATTAAAGCTCAACATTTTTTTTGGCTCTTTTATCAAAGGGCGCATTTTGTGTGTGAATCGTGACGTAAGCTTTTGATGCAGCCATTAAGCCGGCCAAGGTGTAAAACTTGGCCCATAAAACTGACGCAGTCGAGATTCTCATTTAGCCGCGTTTTATAAGTGTCGTCACCTTTTTTTTTTCGTTCGTTAGAGGAACAACGTTAGGGGTAAGGGACAGGGTCTGTCGGAAGGTCTTGTGTTTTCAGTGGCAACTTCCAGTAGCAATTAACCTTTGGCCATTGTTGACACGTGTAATGATGTGTTGCTAATTGGCTGCCTAATCGGCCCTCGCTGGGTGGCCTGTCTTATTGGACTCGGGCGACTAGCTCAACCTCTGTCGAGGCAGTCGAGCCAGTAGAGCCAGCCGAGCAAGCGAAACCTTTCGCTCGTTTCTTTCGCCTGTTCGCCTGACAACACTTTGCACGCAGCCGCCCCCAATGCTTGAGTGGGCGTGGCTGCACAATTTATTCACAAATTGTGCAAATTGACTTATTTACACTTAATTTGGTGAGCAAATCGAGGGGCATAGAGAGGCAGAGGATTAAAGCTTGTAGATGAATTAATATTGTTTAGAAAATTACTTTATTCATTTTTATTAAGTATTCATCATGTAACAGATTTTTCAATTATAAAACGTTGCTCACTTTGAAATGAAAGATAATTATCAAGAAATATTATTAAGATTTATCAAGTATATATTATATATTATGATTCGTAATCAACTTTCATTTTCCACTGATAATATCACCAAGGGTTTAGATTCCCTTTTATTAAATCAGCAATATTTAATCACCCTAAAAACTTATGTTTTGCTCAGATTAAACTGTGCATTAGCAATATATGTAAAAGTCCCCTAAAGTCATCCAATAATATTGCATGGAATACTGTCATCCCCCTTTGAATAAAGTGCAGTGAAATCATGAATGTTACGTTTCGTTTGTCACTTTAATCAGTTGCCGTTAAATCAATTCAAATTGGAAAAGTTTCGGATAAAGTAATGTTGCTCATAAAGACCCATCGGCTCTCCCTTTCCCTTTGCTCACAGTTTCGTCGAGTTGCCTTCAAGTGCCACACGATAATATCAACAGCAATGGCAATAGCGAATAGCAACAACGATTCCAGAGAAACGACTGCGGCAAATTTGCTTGCCAAAAGAGATAAGTAAATAAGTTTTCGACAGAGGGAAGGGTCTTAAGTAACTGCGTCAATACTCGAGCAGTGAGCGCAGAGGTCAAACGAATTGTTTCGGAAAGTTGTGGAAAGCAAAGCGTAACGGCAATAAAGGCACAAATAAAAGTAGACAATGCAGAGGAAGAAAATATCGAAAATGAAGTGAAAGAACTGTATGCGGGAACTACCAATCGATGACTGCTTCTATGTTGCTCAATAGATCCATAGATTATCCTGAGATTACTACATATCATAAGCCGTAGTTGCTAAGGGTTCACAAGCTCAAAGTTTAGAAATTAACCAATTTGTAATCTGTGAGACTGGGAAAGTAGTGCAATATATTACCATATCAGACACATAAACTGAACAGAAAGAGACAGCATGCTGCCGTTGGAAAAAGACGAAAACAAGTGGGCGGCACTTTAGAAACTGCTGCGATATGCTTCAGCTGTCACGAGTGAGTGCAAAAGGGGGAGAAAATTTCACATAAAATATAATAATAATATTGAAGAACTCTTAATAAAAGACCAGAGACAACAACAAAAATGGAAAAATGAATTGTTGGACAAGTAGCTGAGAGCCACGATGAGGGCGATGCTTTGAATCGAGGTCCGAAATACAAGAGGCATTGTTTTGGCATTGTTGGCATAATTGAAAATAGAAAGTGAATGTGTGTGTGTATGTGTGTGTGTGTGTGTCTGTGCATGTGTGTGATTGTGTGGTTTGTTTGTTTGTTAGCTGGTCAGATGAGAGACATTCTTGGCTTTGGCTCGGCTGATTGTGCGGTTTGTTTGCGGCCAAAGGATTCCACCTGAATGGTCGTTAGAGATTGCCTTCATTTAATAATTGAAGCACAGAAGCAGAACAATAAATTAAAGTACAAATTCCTTAAAGTGATGTTAAATGGATGAAAACTATGAAGAGTTAAGTTTAATTTAAATATATTAAATAGATTTTGACCCTTTTAGCAGGTAAGTTAAAGTTTAGATTAACTCATTATAAACAATAAAATCTAAGTATAATTTTAAATGAGATAAACTTTTCTTATGTGCAATAACTAAAAACATTAAATAATATAAGCAAGTACTTCTAATACACTATCTTAGCCTAAAGTCCAAAATAATTAGATGGCTAAACGCTTCAATTATCACGAGCTACAACTGTTATTGCTGCCATTTCGCAGACCATTGGCCGTCATAAACAAAATACTAAACTATTAAATTGGAGCTTTGGGCTCCATTAGTACGGCTAAACTGTAAACTGTCTGACCATGTTATCTAATCTCTGCTAACAACAGTCGCATACAACCATCAAAACGTAAACCAAATTGAACATTGCGGATTGCGGCTAAATGAGCGAGCGCGTGTGCCCATTCGGAAATTGACCTCAACAGGGAAAGAGACAGGGATATTACCAAATAACAGAGAGAGAGGGAGAGAGAGAGAGATAGAAGATACAAACTTCTATAAATCGAAACCATTATTAGCCATAAAGTCACGCAAGTAATAAATACAAAATGACGACTATTTTTCTGTCACAAAAATATGACAATAGATCAAATAGGCAACAGTTTTATTGACATGATCACAATGTATTGCATGTGGAATACTATTGACTGTCTTCTAGAGATAGGCATACTTTGTCTATATTATTATTATATATGTTCTTGAAAATAGAGCTATAATAATACAAGCGATATGGTAATATAACAGTATATAATTCATTTCTTATCTATTTTCTCATGAAATACTTTCTATAATAAATATATGTATATATGAAATACTTTCTATAATACGCTAAAGATAGCAGAACAATTGTTTAATAAAATATAAAAATTCTAAATAAATAATAATAATAACAATAATTATAACAAATTTATTATCAAAGCTATCTTTATAGTTCTATAATATTCTATCTGTATTAATTCCAGCCTATCATCTGCGATAAAATTTAAGCAAAAAGCCATGTTACACCAAATGTTCGCACACCTCGCAATAAAAACAAATGTTTACAAAATAAATGCAAAGCGACTCGACAATAAATCAATCTGAATTCGATGTTGTTTCTTTTGATTCTGTTTTATTATTTCATTTGTATTTGTATTGGTATTTGTATTATTTTGCAACTTTTATTTGTTTATTAATTCAAATTTCAACGCTCCGTATAAATGATTTAAAAAAAGTGCACCCATTGCGAGAAAGCGCATAAATATTTCAATTGCCGTTGGCAATTGGTCGGGAGTGCACGACTCAAATATACCCTGTGCTCAGCTGTCAATATTTGATATGTACGTCAAATATATATCTATATACTCTATCAACTAGGTTTATCATCATGACATGCTCTGAGTTTAAGCGATAATATGAAGAGAATTATTGACTCTTGTTTTTATTTATTATTTAACTAAATGATTGCGAGAGTATTTGTCTTTCATTTAGCCTTTCGTATTCGATTTTAATGGGCACACGATATGAACATAAACAAGAATCGTTATTGTTTATTTGAAGCGCCGGCCACCCCCACTCTCTCGATCATTAATTAATTACTGATGTGTGGTTAAGAACTGTTTACGAGTTCGCTTCAGCTTTGTCACTTTTATTACTGTCGACAGTTTTCCCATTCACAATTCCAGATAACAACAAATACAACCAAAATATGTATATGAGAAACAATTTATCGCTTACTCTGCAAATGACCAACGTCCCCTACCCTGAAACCTTCTCGACTCTCACAATTTACCTTCTGTGGTAAACAGAGAGAACCTCATTTAGTTCGAATTCGTTATTTTTAGATTCTTCAACCTTTTGCTTAGTGTTTATTTAGCGAAAAAGTTCTTTGACCTGCGCTTAAATTGAATTTATTAACACGAAGTAACAAATTTAAATTGAGAGCAGCAGCTTTCAATTAAATCGATTCTATTGAGACGGAAATATATATATAATATATCATCCAGTTAATGGTTCGCTACAGAACATGATGTCCAACATACGTAACTCTAATCTATTTCGATCTTAACAGTTTTATTTTTGGCCATTTCCGCTCGATAATGACAAATTTCGGATACGTAATGGCCAGATGGCCAGAGACTTGGCTAACGTGCGACACCTGCAAATGAGAAAATGCACTCAGTCTATACGATGTGCCGATACGATCGACTTGCAGTTGACTTCAGCTAACAGAACTTTTCAGAAATTCGAATTGCGAGAAATTCAATTTTATTGCAATTTGTGATAATTCCTTATACATATATTATGACTGCGGCGTATTATAACTATCAAAATACATATACAACTCTTTAATACCAAATAATTGCTCAAATAATCTGCATATTATATTATATTAGAGTATATTAACATTATATTATAAATCGCATTATATTATACATCTATCTGTAATAAATTCTTTTTTATAACTCTGAAAATTTAATTATTTTTAAAGGAAAAACAAAGATAAACAATTTGAATATGCATATATAAATGTTTATCCAAAAAATTATATCTATGTGTTTTTATATACATACATATATTCATAATCATTAAACTAAATTTATTTATTCTTTGCACGTGTCTTTAATTTAATTATGTATGCAATTTAGACAAAATTTATCCGCATACATAATATACTTATACTTATATATGTATATAAATATACATATGTATGTATTATCGCTATATTCCAGAATGTAATTTAGCATTTAAATTGTCTGAGTAATGCCCTAAATAGCCCTCTAGTCAATTAATACCGCATACATCAGGCATTCAGCACGAACCTAACCTGAGTACGCAAGAGGGAAAGAGAGGGAGAGCGAAAGAGTAAATACACACACTAGCACACATGCAAATATCTAATAGGAACAGGCGACGCCGTTATCAGTATTGCCAACTTGTTTGATTAAAACGTTGTTGTTGTTGTTGGCGCTGCGACTGATAACGCAGCTGGAAAACCGGCGCGTAAAATTGCACAAAACTAAAGTCGAAAATGAAAACGCAAAGGGGCCAAAAGACTGAGAGAGAGAGAGAGGGAGAACGAAAGTTGCTTGACAAAAATGAGTCACACACACAAGAAAAATAAAGAAGCATTGCAAACTTTGCAGCACTCACAATGCCAACGACAACAATTGTTAACGTGGCAAGTCCAAGCTTCAATATACTTTAACATTTTAGTGCTTTTTGCAAAAGTTATAATTGAAAATAAGCTACGCTCATTTCAGTCGAAATCCAATTGCCGAAGTCAGCGTCGACGCTCATTACGTCATCGACGAAGTAAACAACAAAAAATTTGGCGATGACAAATGTATGTGGAAAGCGGAACACTTTCTGTTCTTGTAGATAAGGCAAGATTTGCTCGAGACAAAGAACTGAAAATAAGTCCAGAAACACAGATTTTAAGTAGAAAGTTGATAAATTAAAGCAATTTTGGAGCGGTTGGCAACGCGGCAACAGCAACAGCAACGCGCGAGAGTGCAAGAGAGAAAGAGAGCGAGTGCGTCGCAGCTGAGAGCAAATGAGCGTAAAATCGATTTATCACAATCAGCGGCTTGTACACGTTTTGCAATTTTAGAAGGACCAATATATATGTAGATAAATAAGCGTTTATAAATATTTAAATTTACTTACAATTCTTTGATCTGCATTTTCCCAAATGTATTGCTCCGTTAATTTACTGCTTGACAGGTGACGTTTCGTCGGATGGGAGAATGGTGTGGCACAACAGCGAATCGAAGAGAAGAAGGGGAAATTTTGATTTAGATATATATGTATATATATATTTTTTAAATTGAATTTGTTGCACTTGAATGCAACCTTCACACACACAACACACAAGCTCGCACGCATACACACAAAAGCACAGTCACACGCGATCACGGACAAGGATGCATTTTTGCTTATATTTTCAATGACAATAGCAGAAATTAGTTTGCGGCAGTTTTTACACGTTTCGTTTGGTTTATGTATTACAACGTGCAATGGTAAATGCGGCCGCTGACTGCCCACTTTTTTGGCAGTTATTCTTTTTGTTGAATGTCGGCAAAAAGCACGAGTCATACGCAGCCACACACACACATATTAACGCGACCGCTCTCACATACATAGCCGCACACACAAACCAACACAAGCACAGAGGAGAATAATGCTTTAAGATAATTTTATAACAAAAACACGTACAACTTCTATTGCTAATTGTGTTTTACTGGCGTTTTGTTTACTCGCGGTAGCGCTTTTCGTAGCCAGTTTCAGCAGTAATAGTAATTGATTTTTGTACACGACGACCAGACGAAGTGTGACCGAGTATTGTCAACCAAAAAATAATGCGATACTTTTGACTTACGAGTACTTATCGAAATTATGTTACTGCCACTATCGATATATTGGTCTCAGTAATCGTTTTACCTGCACGTGTAAGACTCAAAACAAATTAAATGCACGTAAATTGTTGAAAATCTCAACAGAATGGGAAAATTAAATGTCACGGTGCTGCGCTATCTCACCAGAGAGGATTTTCGTGTGCTCACAGCCATCGAAATGGGCATGAAGAATCATGAATTGGTGCCAGGCCCCCTAGCTGCTGCGATTGCCAACCTTAAAACTGGAGGCGTACATAAGTTGCTAAGAGAACTCTGCAAGCACAAATTGCTGACCTATGAGCGTGGCAAGAAGTGTAGGCAATACGTTAAATAATATCTGTATTTTCTAGCTAACAGCTGTATTTTCTTTTGCAGATGACGGCTATCGCTTGACCAACACTGGCTATGACTACCTCGCATTGAAGTCTCTCACGTTGCGCGGCTCTGTTAGCTCCTTTGGCAACCAGATTGGCATTGGCAAGGAATCGAACATATATGTGGTTGCCGATGAGGAGGGCACGCCTATTTGCCTGAAGCTGCATCGCCTAGGACGCACTTGTTTCCGCAACGTTAAGTCCAAGCGAGACTATCATGGACGCCGGCACAAGGCCTCGTGGCTCTACTTGTCGCGTATTTCTGCTACACGAGAGTTTGCATACATGTCTGCTCTGTATGATCGCGGCTTTCCTGTACCCAGGCCCATTGATTTCAATCGGCACTGCGTTCTTATGGAGCTGGTCAACGGTTGGCCCATGTAAGTAAAACATAATTCAGTTTGGTCTGTTTTCCATATTAATTCGCCATTCTTTTACAGGACACAGGTGCATGAGCTGCTGGATGTGCCGCAAGTCTACGATGACCTTATGAATCTCATCGTGCGTCTCGGCAATTCGGGCGTCATTCACGGCGACTTCAACGAGTTCAATTTAATGCTCACCGATGAAGGAAAACCCATACTTATTGATTTCCCTCAGATGATGTCCACTGCCCATGAGAATGCTCAATTGTAGGTATTTGGACAAAAAATCAGATCAATACTAACGTATCTCCCATCTTTGGCAGCTTTTTTGACCGTGATGTCACGTGCGTACGTGAGATGTTCCGTCGCAAGTTTGGCTACGAAAGCGAGGACTATCCCAAATTCAGTGACTTGGTGCGTGAAGATGACTTGGACGCAGAGGTACATTGCACAGGCTATGGCTTCACCAAGGAAATGGAACAGGATCTGCTGCAGGAGTACGGCATGATTGAAGAGGTGGAAAATGAAGAGGAAGAGACCAACGAAGAACCTCCAACTCTGGTGCCCGCTGCAGCCGCTGAGATAGATGAGTGCCGCAGGCAACTGGAGAACGAAGTATCCTATAGCGAGAGCAAGCCTACACAGCAGAAGTCGGACGATGCGATACGGCGTTACATTGAGTCGTGCACGCAATACCTAGGCAATCTGACTGTTGGTCCCGAGGTATCCGATCACGCCCTAGCAACAGCACCAAAATCTGTTGCCCCCGAGCAGGTCTCGTCCGTTTCTACAAGCGAATCTAATAAAGCTGTGAAAGAGACTGCTGATTCTGCTTCAAATGAAAAAGAAGCAGCTGCTCTAGCTGATGATGCGCACTCTATCAGCTCAAACGACTTGGAAACCGATGAAATGCCAGAGCTGGCCGGCCTCGATCCCAATTCGCGCATGTACCGCCTTAAGATGGTTGAGCAGATGCTTAACGATGCACGCAGTCAGCGCTCCTACTCCACAACGGCCAGCACGATAGCGCCGTCTGTGATCACAGATCGCATACGTCGCAACATGGACATCAAGGAGAAGCGAGATCAGCGCAAGCGTTGTGTTGCGAAGGGAGAGGCGAGTGCTGTGCATCGCCATCGTAAGGAGAACAAAGATGTGGTCAAGGAGTACGCGGGCTGGGACTTTTAGATTAACTCTAATCCAAAGCCGTGTATATATCTACAATAATCTACGATCTTAAATATAATATAGCAAGTACTTTTATAATAACATTGAAAAATGTCTTAGAAATATCGCAGATTGAAGCAGCTGCCGTTCGGATTTCTGAGTATGCTAAGAGTCAAACTCGTCTATAAGATCAGGTTCTATATATATATATAGAGATTTGTTTCGAGGATTTTAATATGTAGGTATAAATATCAATGTCTTAAATCAAATAATTTCTTCTTTTATTGTGCGTTCTTCTGAAACTTCGACCTTGCTCATCGGAAAGAATTACAGCACTGCCGCATTGGATAAAAGCCTGACAAGCCAGAGAAGCGTTCGCAGCTAGAATAATAAATAAATAATAACTATTTTCTTTATATGTACGTGAATGTCCTTACCTATGGATATCTCATTCTCCAACTGCTTGGGTATATAACTAGTAAATTTTCGCTTCTGCAGGCTATCCATCAGCATCTTATGATAGCATTGAATCAGTTTGTCCAGGTGGTCGCTCAGGTTGAAAAAACGTGCTGAGCAAAAAAGAATAGACCCAAGGCTGGCGAGGCACAGGCAGAGTACTTGAATTCATCAGTAACATATTGAAATCCCTTTCATTAGTCTCATGCTTGATCATCTTGTATTAGGGTATTCTACTACGAGAATCGAGGCAAGAGGCCAGCTGTGGCAGTTTTTTCTCATACATGAAAATGATCTTTACCGTTATGGACTCCGAAGCGGATTGTGTGGCACCACGTAGTTAACCTTGATCCTGCTCATAATTCTCGCCTTTGCCATTTGCGGGCTTTATAATAACATCTTTGAATTGCAGCTCTTTATCCTGCTTATGGCATCTAAAAATAGATTCAACATAAGAAACGGTCAGCCCTTCCGATGCAGTCTTCCAGTTGTTCCCATCTCGTTCAGTCTTTGCGTCATGATAAGATGAATCCCCCATAACGACTCAAACTGCACTCAAAATTTATAGCCGACGGTCGCACATAGCTTCGTTATGGGAATCGTTAATCTGATGTAAGCAATTGCATTAGTCGTAGGAATATCTTTCACAGTGGAACTGAAATTAGAAAATTGAAAATGTGTAAATACTAAATGTAGATTGAAAAATCATCTTTCCGATAAGGTATGTATCAATATAGTATATTTAACATAATTATTCAAATTATACATAAACCGAAAAAAATCACAAAATTTATACGTCTAATGTATGATCTAAATGTGTGATATCTTTTTCCATAGAGAGACATTTCCACTGTGAGAGGCATAGCTACATATAAATTATATACTATTTATATACTATAATCTGATATTAGATTCATAAGTGCATAAGTAAGAGTATTATTTCTGACAGCTACGACTTGCATTGAATTAAATAGATTGTATTACGTGTATATCGTATATTATATGATCGTGTGCCGCTTATAAATTATTTGCATGAGCAACTATTATATCTGATTTATTTACATGACTTTACGCACTTTAATTTAGTGATCAATAAATAGGAATGAATGCTCGCTCAATTTTATCTATAAAGAGGAGTTTCACAGTAAGATCAAGTTTTTGGGGATATGCTATAGAAAATACTCACCCATCGATCTACGATTTTCATCATGGGGATACAGTCATCAAAATTTCAATTCGCTCAGTTGAATGGATGTGTTAAATAAGGAAAATATTTTTGGTCAGGGCTGGTAGAAGCGACACAATAAATGTTTAGGTTATAACTAGAGGCTTAACTATACGAACAGATCTTAAATAAAAATATGACATGACTTGGCATTTAAGGAATAAACGAAGCTTCGCGAAATTTAAAATGCTGAGTAACTTATGTAAATAGTAAATTTCGTGCAGTCATGAAATTGTTTTATGAGTATCTCAGATAAGTTAAGATTATGATAACGTACTAGCTGGCTATTAAATTGCTTGTCTAATATAATTTCGATAGTATGGAAAGGATTTTTAAATAATTATATACTTAATAATATGCATCTAGACTTGGGTCTGGACTGGGTCTTAGAACCTCCTAATTGAAGAGTGATTATAAATAAATTCTATGTCGGGAAAACTTTAATGAACTCTAACAGACGTTAATATATATTTATTATTAGAATTTTAATCTGCTGGCTTCTGCATAATTCTTGATTAGTGAATACACGTAAGGACTAACAGTTAAACGGGCGGGTCACCTATTTCAAAGTTGGACTTAGAGGAATATCCTTTGTACACATTATTAAGGAAATTAAGAAAATTCTAGTTTTGGTGAAGAGCTGGAGGATAACTTATATCTTGCATGATATAGAATTTTTAAATATATGATATAAATTCGGCGTATCAAAGTAACAAAATATAAATTCTCGACTACAAAAAAAGTTTCGGTAAAATTCGCGCTGCCGCCTTTACAATTAAAGAGAATTTTTATAAAAAAAAAAAAACAACGAAGAAAAATATAAATTAAATTTCATATTGATAGATGGTGGGAAAATTTAGAAAAATGTGGAAAAAAAGTCGGTTTTGATTTTTGATAAACTAAAAAATACCTAATATTCCTCATGCAATATACGACCTTCTCTTATGACAAGAATGAAAGAAGAATACTTTTGATATGTACATCTTTATTGAAAACTCTAAATTTAAATATTAAAATATTTATTAATTTTGTTCCACCAAGTCTAGCAGACCACTGCGATCGAATTCGGGTAGCCATTTTATAATAATATCTTGAAGCCGCTTGTTGCTGTACATGGATTTTCTGAAGTTTCTACCCCGTTCATCGTCCACCATGAGCCCGTTGAAGTCCGCATCCTTCGTTTCCTCGTTGAGCATTATGGCCTGGCAGGTCAGGCATGCGGTGACGGCTATAAAGAAATATATAAATATAGCTTCCATCAAAGAATTGAATCAATTCAATTCTCACCCATGAATTTTCCCTTTTCGAGCTGCAATACCAACTGCCTGAGCGTGGGTATATAGCCGTCGAACTTCAGTTCCTGCAAGGTATCCACCAGCACCGTGTGATAGTATTGGATGAGGGCGCTCAAGTGGTTGTTGCGCACCTCAGGCCGGAGTGAGGTGTAGAAGAAGTAAAAGAGATCCACGGCAGGCGGTGCCCAGGCTGAGAATTGAAAGTCAATCAGGAGCAGGTCCAGCTCGCTGTGGGCAGTCTTTTTTCTCAGCATTATGTTGTTTGTCCACAAGTCGCCGTGAGTTAGGGTGTTGAATTGGTTTTCTTGTGGATCGTAGACTTTCTCCGTATATTCCATCACGTGCTTCTGCAGGGCTCTCAGCTTATCCTCGTACACCTTGCCCAGCTCTGGACACTGCCCGGCAAAGTCTGCGGCCATGCCCATCAGGCTCTCAAACATGGGCGTGAATCCTCGGGTGTGACGATTGAAGATGCCGTGATCCAGTTTGGTGAGCAGTCCGGGCTGGCGCTCATTGAGCACAGATGAGCAGGCGTGCATCTTGGCCAGCTTTCGGAGCACCAGCCTCGTGTGCTCCAAGTCGAAGCCGGTCAAGCGGTCGCCCAGCACGTAGTTCAGTACGGCGAGGTCCTCGAAGATGATGGCCGAGTGCTCGTAGTCCACGTGAATCGTCTTGGCGAATAGCTTCTCCGCTTGCGAGGTGCCCTCCAGGAGGATGGCTAACTGTGGCAGGATCTTGTCGTACATGACCATTTCCGTGTGGCTCGCTTGGTAGCTGGCGAAGATGTTGGATATGAACGGATCGTTCTCATAGGTGGTCTTCACAATGAAGAACTCCGTTTCGCTTTGCGTGCTTCTACCTGGGATGTAGTCGACCTTGATCCTGGTCATTATGCTGGCATAGTTGTCGCCCTTGGCCGTCGCCGGCTTAATATTTAGGTTTCTAATGCTCAACGCCTTATCCTGCTTATGGCGCCGGAGAATAGCTTCCACATAGGACTCGGTCAGCCACTGCGGGGCAGGATGAAAGTTGTCCCCATCTTGGCTGCCGTTGCTGTTGCCGCTCTGTATTTCAACCATGATAAGATGCGTCTCGAGTCTCGAGTCTCGCAACGACTCGCAAAGTACTCGCAATTTATAGTCGGAGGCTCTCATTCATACCGAAAAGTTTGTGTATATAATCTTGCATTATGACAGTCGTAAAGCTGGCCGATCTAGACAATTGTCCTATCTATGTGTGGCTGGCCTATGCGATTACATAAGATTAGAATATACATATATATCTATTAATTTCAATCTGAATTTCGCATAGTCATGTGAACACAAATAAGAGTACTATTTACATAGCAGATACGTCAGACACTGAATTGGATAGTTGTATAGAGGATTACGTATGAAATAAGCGTGCGCTCCATAAATTATTCAGATTTCCGACTGCTCTATCTGCCGTGTAGTTCATAAAGTATATAGGGTGTATATAGCTATATATGAGCTATTTTCAAAAAAAAAAAAAGAAGTTGATAGTCTCGCTTATTAGCTTTGCGTACTTCCGAAATATGAACGAGACACTACACTCTAAAAATTTAGAATATATACTCGGTGTTATCCTCGGCTTATAGACGTGGTGAATCGGCAAATACTATTCCAGGTATAACAGGTATGTATACTAGCGCTGAGAGCTCAAGATTAAGTCTTTATCGTGGGTAAATCTGCGCACAATTATTATATATGTATATATTTATTTTTAGTAAAAATTATACATATTCATATATGTAAATATAATCTTAAAAGAAAGAGCTCAGTCTGTCTGTCCGCCTGAGTATCTGTACATCCGTGTTTATTCTACAATATTGTCACATGCTTAAATATCAATATTGAAATATTAAATGCATATCCGTATATTCCATACATAGTAAGAAATTACCAGTTCCTTAAAATTCATTGTTATCGATAAAAATCGATACTTTTATTTCGTTTTTTTAAGCACATTTTGAATACTGTAAATTATGCTATTTATCATATATCTCAATATCAATCAACAAATTCTTATTTGAACCAAAGCTGTGTGTTTGCACAAAAGAACCTAAAATGATTGAAATAAGCGCTCTACGCAGGGTTCAGGGTATATCCTAGTCGAGTAACCCGAGTAGCGTACAATGACTTGTTTATTCTAGAGTAATTTTCGAAATATTCTTTTATAAATAACAAAAATTTAATTTACATCTCATCGAGCAGTCCTTTGTGATCAAAAATAGGCAAGATTTTCCTGAGTTTCTTTTGGTATAGCTCGCTTTTATAGACAGCAACTCGCACAGCCGCATCGGCCTCAGACTGAGACAGCGCTTTTTCAATGGAGAATTCCTCGGGTCCAGAGTGCAGCATGGCAGGCAGGAACACCAACGAACAGAAAATACCTATGAAATAGAAATATATATACTTAAATAAATGTTTCGACTTAAGCCATAAGCTAATTACCATAGAAGGCTCGCGCTTGAAATTGCAGCTGAAACTCAAATAGGCTGGGCACTTGACCCTTGTATTTCAGTTTAGTTAAGGCCTCCACGAGCTTCTGGTAATAGAACTGGACTAGCTCGGCCTGACGATTCCTATAGAGATCGTCCTGCACCGAGGTGCAGAAGAAGTAGTGCAGATCGATAGCCGGCGAGCTCCAAACGCTAAACTGAAAGTCTATGAAGATCATATTGTCCGGCGTGCCGTCGTTCCGGTAATTGAACATGATGTTCGTAGTCCACAGATCGCCGTGGCAGAGAGTTGCGAAGTCTCCCTTGTTTAACTCCATCGTTCGCTCGCCGTATTCCATGATGTGATCGATGACTCCGTGCAGCTTAGCTGCGTAGCGCTGATGCAGCTCCTTGTCATCCTCGATGGACGTTATTAGAGCTCTCAGCATGTTCTGCATGATGGGCTTGTAGGCTCGCGTGTGCTTGTTGAAGAAGCAGCGATCGTATTTCTGGCCGTAGATCCCTGGCTGCTGCTCGTTGAGCACCGCTCCGGCTGCATGAAATTTCGCCAGTTTTTCCAGCACCAGCTGAGCGTGATTCAGATCCAGTTGCTTCAGGCGATCCACGACAGAGTATTTTTCCAAGGACATGTCCTCGAACATAATCGAGTCGTGCTCCCGATCCACATTCACGGTGCGAGCAAACATTTTCCGACTGTCACCCAGCTCCAACTCAATGATCTTGGCCAGCCTGGGCAGCTCCTGCTCGTACATGTCCATTTCACGGACATACACGCCATATTGCTCCAGCAAGTGAGCAGCCGGATCCTTGTCGGCGAACGTAATCTTAACTATAAAGTTGTCCCTATGCTGGCACAGATCCTTGTCCGTGTACTCTACGGTGATCCTCGTCATGACGCTCGCATAGTTCTCCCCATTCTCCGTGGCCGGCTGGATGTGCAGCTTCTGCAGCTGCAGTTTCGGCTCTTTCAGATAGTTTCGCAGCTTCTGCTGGACGTATTCGCGGTTGAGCCAATCCGGAACGGCCAGTACCTTTAGGTTTGTGTCGGAGCTTTGCTCGGGCATTATGACCAAATTGTAACTACGGATATCAAGCGCTTCTGAGCTGCGTACGTGGAGTTCGTTGCCTTTTATACGACGCTGGGTGCCAAGAGAAAACACCTGGACTATGTCTACAAATATATCTAGCTAGACTTTACTGCTCTGATTGTCGCTCACGACTGCACTTGTCATCGTCGTGTCTTAATTGAGGCTGCGTAGCTAGTATATTAATGCCTTATCATAGGCGAACGTCTGGGTTTTATACTAAGACTCAAACAAGAGTGTTCATTGTTTATTCAAGCTTCGCGATCTCTGTAGATACTTTTACTCGCCTACAGTGCACTTAAATATTCACTGCAGTTTCTCAGATATGTCGTTGATCTGTTTAGCATTAATGAATCTGAATAAGAATAACAACATATACGTATGGGAAAGCCTTATACGATAAGTTATGTGAAAATCTTCTGTATGAACCTTGCAGGATTTTATAGTGACTCGAACATATGTATAGAAAATAATTCTGAAAGATATCATATTGTTGTGATCCTTGAATTACTTTTTATGAAATTAAATTAATATGCAGAGTATAGAACAGTCACAAATACCCGACTGGCATAAGTCTTTTGGGATTTCTAATTATTCGATCTTTAATTTGGTCTGTTAGTAGAATTAGTTTATATTTATTAAACAAATGTTTTCTCTGAGGGAAGTCTAATGTACACATTAATATTATTATTATATAACATCAATTCCCTTTTAATCAATCATGGGTCTTTCAGATAATAGTAAATCTGTGGAAACGTCGGAAAAGAAAAACTATCGGAAGGTTAATCCGAAAAATGATTTCGACAAGTTAACCTTCCATAGAAAATCTTCTGATTAGCTTGCAATGAGGAACTGTGGGATACTGTAGAATCAGTCATTGTGAAAATGTCTAAAAATATATAAAATGTAGAAAACAAGTTGGGGGTTTCTCTACATGTCTTATAAAGTGGTTCATAACCTATTTGAAGAGCTGATATTAATCCACGGTGGCCAATTTCAGAGCCCAACTCCATATTAACATTATATAGCTTTGGATTCTTATAATAAGATCTGAGCGCCTGCTATATAATCACGTGGCAGTCACTTAGTATGGGCATTGGTGTTGCTTGTGCTATCATTTTATCTAACACCCTCCCTGAGTGCATATAAATGTATTATACGATAGATATATGATATTTGTTTTACAGCTCGATCCGTCTGACGTGTGCCAGATAAATATTATCTTAATCTTAAATGTGATTAAAGTTTAGGCCACACCATAAACGACTCTAATAGCCTGACCTCGACCTTAGCATTAGATAGTTAGATAGAATGGAAATGCATGCTTTGCTCTACACATCGTAGTTTCACAGAGTGTGCCAACAATGTATTGTATGTATATTTATTTAATAATATTTCAATTTTCACTTTTGTGTAGAATTACATAAAATTCTTACTATGAGTACATGTGAATGAATTTTTACAAATTAATGGGGAATACTTTCAATCGAAGCATGAAACCCTAATGCGAATACGTTAGAGCGTACGACCAGGCTACAGTACTTCTCATTCAGTTTGAAATTCTTCTTACCACATTGAGTAATTTGATAATATTATGTTGATGTTACATAGTCTTAATAAGTAGGGAGAAATATCCTAGTCCGATGTAGATATTTTAATTGCCTGACCGGCCTTATTTCGAAACCAAATATTGATTGTGATACTACGTCGCTCTGAATTTTATTTCTTGTTTATAGATTTCTTATAATTTTTATTAAAAAATTCAAATATTTTACAGAGATTGGAAAATATTATTATAAATGAAAGCATATGTATATAGTAGAGATTATAGTAGATATTTCTAGTAGTATATATTATAGACGAATATTAGTATACGATATAAAATATACTGCTACTAAAACTGTTTACCAATGCACTCATTATTAATTATAAAATACATTTTAATACTTTTATTAAATTGTATATTAAAGCTAGAGTCTTCTAATTTGAAAAATATACGCTAATATGTAATGTGTTATGTGGAAGATCAAGAGAAATTGCATCGCTTACAGCTAAGGCGAAAACCTTGACATCCAAGTTAATAAGTGTGAGCACCTCAAGGTATTTACGAAAAGTATTCTAAATGTGGTTCTTCATTAGAAATTGTCTAACGCTGTACTGAAATCCATTTTTTGCATTTGTCGTCTAACAGCACTGATTAATCTCCAGCAGGCCCTTTCTATCAAATACTGGCATCAGGGCCTTGAGATTCTGCTGAACTATGGGGTTGTTATACAGTCGATTCTTGAACCGAGTCGCACGCTCGTCGTCGTTCATGAGAGCATTGAAACAGGCGTCCGTTGGGTCCTCGCTGATCATGACGGGCTGCACCACAACAGCCGAGTGCAAAGCTGTGGGAAAACAATGAATTAATCGAAAGTAAAGTCGAGATAATCTCAGCCAGCTTACCGAAAAATCGTTTCTGCTCGGCCTGCAGCTGGAACTGATGCAAACTGGGAATGGGATGCGCTTTGTAGTTGAGTTTTCTGAGAGTGTCCCTGAAGATGCGATGATAGAACTCAATGAGCGAGCTCTGCTCCTCCCGCCGCAGGGGCTCCCTCAGCGATGTATTGAAGAAATGGTGCAAGTCGATGGTGGGTGATCCCCAAAAGGAGTACTGGAAGTCGATGAGGAGTATGTCCACCGGACGACCCGTGTCCGCATCGTATTTGACCATCACGTTGTTGGTCCAGACATCTCCATGGGCCAGGACGTTCACCGAGTCGCTCAGCGGGGCAAAGCAATGGCGACCTATGTCCATGTAGTGAGGCGCCAGCTCGAACAGTTTCTGCCCGTAGTGCGCGATCTCTGGCTCCTGGCTCATCCATCGCGCTGCGGCCAGTAGGCCGCCCACAAAGTATCCACTGTAGGCGTTCGTATAGCGATTGAAGAATCCGCGATCGTATTTCTCCAAGCTGCCGCGGTTGCGCTCATTCAGTACAGCCGAGGTGGCATGCATCTTGGCCAGCTTGCGTAGAATCAGGTGGGCGTGCTCCTTGTCCAGGCGCTTAATCCGGTCGGCCATCACATAGTTGTCCACGGCGAGATCCTCGAAGATGATGGCCATGCGCTCGCGATCCACGAAGATGGCCGTGGGAAATAACGGCTCGAACTCGTCGATCTCCTTGAGCAGCTCATTCAACCTCGGCAGCACCTGCTCGTAGATGTTCATTTCCCGGTTGTAGATATCATAGGGAGCCATCAGCTCCTTAGTCAACTCGTCGTCATCAATGGAGGTTTTCACTATCAGGTTCTGAAGCAACTCCTCTGCTGGCTGCTGGGAGAGTGCGAAGCGCACCCGCACCCTAGTGAGCACCCCGCCGTAGTTCTCGCCCGGGCCCAGAGCCGGATTCACGTCAAGCTGCACAATCCTCAGCTCGGGGTCCTCATAGTGCACCCTCAACGCATGCCTGATGTAATCGTGAGTCAACCACTCAGGTGCCGCTGCCATAGTGCCTTGCTGTGCCCGAGATGTCTGTGCTAGTGTTGCATCTTGAACGGGCTCGCAGACTTTTATATGAGAGGAAAGCTGTCTTTGAATACAATTGAATTGTATTTGCTCAAGGCAGCCCGACTATCTATTACCCTGCCAGTGCGCGACTCTTTTATGTCCGAACAAACATTTGCTTTGCTGCTACTATGGCTTGCTTTTCACATAAAAGCGCGTCTGTGACGTGCGCCAGACGAATTGCTGGCTGTAATCGTATGGGGACTTATCTAAGTCCCTGCGCAATCTAAATTGATATACGGCTGGGAATATCACTCTTTAAATTGAAGGCACAGTAGAGACTGTGACTTTACTAATAGTAGTAATACCTCTACTACAATTGTACTACAGTAAAATCAGGCTATAACGACCGCTCAAGGAAGAGACGATTTTACGTTGTTATAATCGATAGACGTTAAAGCCAAGCGGAGAACCTTTCATATAAGTTCGTGGGGATCAGCAAAGTCATTGACTTTTCGTCGCAATAGCGGGATGAATGCTATAAGCGGAGTCATTATAACAGGATTCTACTGTATATGTTAGATGCCCATGGTATATGGGTATTCTGGGTAGAAAGGCTTCATCGAAATGTATGTGATGGCCTGTAGGAAGCATGATCATGATCCACCCATAATACATATTTATATATTCTTGATTAGTCACCTCTATACCAAGCGAAGCAAATATTCTATTTCCTGTTTTTAGGGCCAGAGTAACAGAATTTCGAATATAGTTATAAATGGATATAATAATAATTACAATAAAATTGAAAAAAATAGAGTTACAGTTGCTAATATAGGCCATATGCTATGGCAATAGACTATCTGGTTCATTTGCTCACAAATTATTATGAAATTATTTGGTCTATTGGCCACAGCACATTGTAATTAGCCCCAAGTGTTTTGGTTTTTTTTTTAATTATATAAATAGAATTGCAATTGTGATTGAATTTGCAGCTGTTACTTTAGCCTTGCATTTCTTATCTTGGTAGTTAACTATAGTCTGATTTTGACTCGTCATCTACTCAATTATAGAGTTATTCTAATTGACAACTACTGTGACCTAATAAAAATGAATGAAAGTTTAGTCTAGATTTATTTAAATGCTTGGCTCAAAGTCGTAAATACCTAAATACCTACCTTGATTATAAATAAAATGATTTTTCTAAATATTTATATATATATTTTTTTAATAATTAAAATTTAATTTTTGACTATCATTTCGTACAATTTTAAATTTGTCTCATTTAAAAATTGAGTAATACTATTTTTTCTAATTATTTATATATATGTATATATATTTGTTTTTCAATATTTTAAATTTAATTTTTTAAATATTATGTCGTGCAATTTAATTTCTTTTTTTTTTTTTCATTTAGAAAAATATGTTTTTCATCTTCAACTTTTTATTCATTTTATTAATTAAAATTTATATTAAATAAAGCTGTTACATGTTATTTAATTCATTTTTCGAATTCTTGAAGTTCTAGTCCTATTAGAAATCACAAGTAGATATTCTGATTTACTACTGTAAATCTAATAAGCTTTTAATACGTCACTGAGCATTCACCATAAATTATATAATGATTGAAACGTTGTTGGCTACTACTTTGTGCACGTATGATTTTCCGTCTTGAATAATTATTATGACTATTTACCCAGACACAGTAACTGTATAAATATTGGCAATCGTAAAAGAAATTATAAGGTCATTCGCTTCCCACGTGCTTTTTCTTTCTTTTTGACAAAATTTGAGTATTATAAAAATTAAATTGTTTAACGTTTGTAGTCCTGTGGCTTATGTATGGTATGTTCGCATGGAAACATTCAAGAATGTAGAGTTTTATGCAACTTTGACTATCTTACATGGAGGCTAAGCCAATTAAAGTCAGTCTACATATGTTTATATCGTTTAGAGGGCAGTAACAGCAGAGCGTGGGCGACTCTGAGTGTCTAAATATAATCCGTAAGCACGCTATGTATAAATTTACAAATATACTAAATACTTTATAATATGCAAATATTTAGCCAGCATCTCTTACACTCTCAGATATAAATCTCAATTGCGATATGAGTACGTCGCCGACACCTGCTGCGGGGTGTTGTATAAATAGCCCTGTGGCTGGGAAAGTCGGGCACAATAAGTCTCAGTCTCCGAGTAGCAGCTGTGGAAGGGGTTCAGTGAAAGTAGCTCAGCGAAATGTCAGTTTCAGACCTGATAGCCACATTGGACGCCATTCCAAAGCTAATCAACGCAAGCCCTGAGGCAGACACACAGATTCCGGGTGGGCCGGAGTGGCTGACACAGAGATATCTGCAGGATGCCCTTCGCCAATTCTACAGGGATTCGAACCTAAGGATTATCGCGCTGGACGGTCGGCCAGCCTTAGGGCGCGGCGAAAACTATGGCGGAGTCTTGACCCGCATTACGGCGGAGTTCGTCAGCAGCGACGGCAACTCCCAGATCGGAAACTATATAATTAAGACGACATACGAGAGCAACGAGTTCGTGCGCAAAATCATGGAGCCCTACGACATATTCAACCGTGAAATGTCCGTTTATGAACAGATTCTGCCCAAGCTGAAGGCGCTGCTGCTAGAGATCGGGGATAGTGAGCAGCTCTTTGCTGAAACGATGGCCGTTGACTACGATCGCTCGGCTCTAGTCTTCGATGATCTCAGCAAGCGTGGCTACGTGATGCCCGACCGCCTGGTGGGCCTAGATCTCAATCTGGCTCGCCTTGTGCTGCGCAAGCTGGCCAAGATGCACGCCACCTCGGCCGTGCTCAATGAGCGCGAGAACGGCGCCCTGGAGAGCTACGATCGTGGCATGTTCAACCGGCACACGGACAACTATGCGCCCATCTTTGAGGGCATGGTACAGGCCGCCAGCAAGTGCGTGGCCCAATGGCCGGGCTATGAGCACTATGCCCAGAAACTGAACGATCTTGTGCCCGTCTACATGGAGCTGGGCAAGCGGGTGTTCGACGTCTGCCCGGGAATCAATGTGCTGGCCCACGGTGATCTCTGGACCAATAACGTTCTAGTTAAGTACAACGAAGCCACTGCCGAGCCGGAGGATGCCATTATCATTGACTTCCAGTACGCCGTCTGGGGATCTCCGGCCATTGATCTCTTTTACTTCCTGAACTCGTCTCTGCAATTGGACTTGCATTTGCACCACCAAGAGGAGCTTATTCAGCACTACTTCACGATTTTCTCGGACACGCTCAGAAAGCTGCGTTACAAGGCACATATTCCCAGCTTGCATAACTTTCACGCGCAGCTCAAGAAAAAGTCCTTCTATGGTAAGTCCTAAATATCTGCCAACTTCCCTTGAATGTCCTTTAACGAGCCTTCATCTGCAGCTATGCACACCAGCCTCGGCATCTTTCCCATCCAGAGGAATGTGGAAACGGATGATGCAGACTTTAATGCTTTGATCAAAACAGATCAGCGAGCGATCAACTTCAAGAATGCCTGCTACAGAAATCCAGCAACCCAGACAGTAATGCGGAAACTATTATCCGTATATGATAGCCAAGGGCTGCTCGACGCAGATCAGTGATGTACTATGTGATACCCTATCAAATTTTGTATTACTCTTGTATTGTATATATATAGTTTGTTCTTTTTGTATATATGTTCTATTTTATTATATATATGTATATTGGCCTATTAATCATATCATAACTTTAAGCCATACTATCTTTATCCAATAGCTTTATATATACGTATGCTGACAGAAAGGCTCAAATCAAATATTATTTTTACTATAATAAACCAAGCATTGTTATTATCAATTTACCTCTATCATTATTATCATAATCATCTGGATCATTATGGTGGAAAGTTACATCAACTTCCATTAATATCAAAAGTTTTCATTTTTAGAATGTATATTGTAATTTCCGTAATCTTGAACAGAATATCGACTAACAGGCGACCTTGAGACATCATTGGGACATAATAATACAGTGAGATATAGAAAATAAAACTATAGATAGAGAGATTGAGGTAGAGGCTGTTGACATACACATTTTTAGAAGACACGCCTGACAGTCAGAAACTGTGCAAATTTTAGTAGCTACATGATCCAGAAGAGGTTTGAATATTATTTGTAGGCTATCGATAGATAAGGTCTACAGTAACTCAATAATGTTTTGTTAAATAGTTATTGAATACAATTTTTAATTGTTTTTACACAAACATTATATAAGGAAGATACAATAGTTACTTTTGTGGTTTGTCGCATTGACAAATCTATTTGAACTTCGGTTTCAGCTCTTTAGAGATCATCTTTGGGAATATCTTGCTCACAATAAAATGGATACTGCATAAAACTAATATGCTCACTTTACTTCATTAATGAGTAAAATAGTTTGATTGAGCAAAACAGTTTCGATATCGCTTTAAGCTTTGTGTTTTTCTCTTCCTTACATTAAACAACAAAAACTTGTTTGTTTCGATATTTGAAAGCTTTTGCTCTCTTTGAAATCGCTTGGTATATGTACATGTGTGTATGTATATCTTGCTTTCTAGATTACCTTTTATGGACAAGCTGAATCGTTAATAATTTGATTGAGAGCGCGAGCACAGTAAAATATTGCGAAATTAATGCTAAGATTAATATTAAACTACATATATTATATTATATTATAATATAATATATATTATTTTATATTATATTATATTATCTTATATTATATTATATTATTGATATACTCGTATACCTTTTAGATTGGCCCATTTATTGAGTATCCATTTGTACGGCGGGTTGACTCCCACAGAGCTTTTAAAAGCCCAAAGAGTCAAGAGAGAACTTTTGGTTAGTGCAAGTGAAGCAAGTGAAAATGTATTCATATGCAGAATGCAAATGCCGCTGAATGGATGACGAATAATGACAGAAAATCAGAGCTGCAATCCCGATGAATTGGAAGTGGTGGAATGGCTAGATTCTCAGTTCTTTACGGAAGTGTTGCAGCATTACGAGAAGGCGCCGGAGCTAAGGTTAACCGATCTCAGGCTGTCGCCAGCCAGTGCGCAGGGGGATCACTATGCGAGTGTCATGTTCCGGGCTGGCGTGGAGTACTCAACCGGCGAGGGAAGCACTGCCAAGTCGCTAATCGTCAAGGCAATGCCGGAGCAGGGTGGCACGAAGAAGAGAATGGTGGGTGAGTCACGGATATTCCGGACGGAGATCGCCATGTACACGAAAGTTCTGCCCAAGCTCGAGGCGGTGCTGCGAGAGGCAGGGGAGGAGATGGCGCTCTGTGTGCCTTGCATATACCACAGCTTGGAGCCACGGCAGGTGCTGATCTTCGATGATCTGGTGCCTCTGGGATACCAAGTAATACGCAACCGACATCTCACCCTGGAAGAGCTGCGCTGCGCTCTGGACAAGCTGGCCAAATGGCATGCAGTTAGCCACAAGCTACTGAAGGAAGATCCGGACTTCTTTGAGGACCTGCAATATAATATGGCCACGCTACCCAACTTTCTGAATCAAAGCTTCATAAAAAACGCTTTGCCCAATTTTATTTACATGCTCGACGAAGTAGACAGCCTGAAGAAGTACAAAAGGTATTTTCAGGCCATGCGGGGAAATCTAATCCAGAATTGGGCAGACACATTGAACGAGTATCGCCAGAGTCCCCGAGACGATTCATATTATGTCCTGTGCCATGGCGACTTTCACATCAGGAATTTGATGTTCAGGAGCGACAGCTGCATGCTGATAGACTTCCAGCTCTCCCATGTGGGTCCCCTGGTCAATGATTTCCTCTATGCGATGTACACGTTGTTCTCGGCCGAGGAGCGTGGAGCGCGAAGAGACGAACTAATTAAATTGTATTTGGAGAGATTTCAGCACACGTTAACAAAGATTGGCTACCACGGCAAGGCGCCCACATTCGACGAATTCCAGAGTCAGTTGATTGATAAGAGATTTAATGGTGAGTGCAGAATATAAGAAATACTTCATATAAAGCAGATTTAATATTAAATTCATGTACTTAGAGTTTCTGTTACTGACCACGTTTTTGCCCATGCAAATTGCTGCCCGGAAGAATGCCATTGACCCTTTTCGACGACGCACGAGCATGTACAAGGACACGGACTACCAGCAGGAGGTGGAATACCTACTGCAGCGCATGAGTGATCAAGGCTACTTCAGGGATATGTAAAATGCTGCTTAGTTATGTGTGATCTACACTATTCCAATGAACTTCATTTTTTGAGAGAGAGCGAGAGTGAGAGAGAGAGAGAGAGAGAAGAGAGGGAGATATAGTGATAGAGAGAGAAGAAATAGACGTGACCTTATAAATAAATGAGTAGAACCTCTAACTAAAAACTAACTAAATCCAATATGAATTTAAATATTTTCTTCTTCTTTCGCTGGGACCGTAGAGGAAGAAGAATTTTTTAGAGAAACGGCATTTACTTCACATATGAATTTAAATTGAAATTTGTCAAACACTACTACCCATTGAAAATGGGAAATCAGGGTATAATGGTTTTGTGAAAAGTATGTAACAGGCAGAAGGAGGCGTGGCAGACCCCATAAAGTATATACACTCATGATGAAAATAAGAGACAGCTCACAGTCAGAGAGAGAGACAGATATACTGAGAGACATACGAACAGATATATAGGCAACCAAGCAAGTATAGTTAACTCGGACTTCCTCATTATGCTCAGGAAAATCTAAGCTTGATAGGGCTTAATATGCCTAAATATATGCTGATGTACATAACAGTTTTTTCTGTATTATAGTTCGCTTGTCTATTCGTTCCTCCATCTGACTAACTGTCCGTATGAATGCCGCTCTTGAAGCTAGAGAATGGAGAAGCTTGAACATGGAACATATTTCCGCGTATACCCTCTAATTATGAAATGTCGAACTTTTAACAATCCGCCCATTAGGGGCGTCGCACAATCGGTCAGCTCCAATAAGAGCTCCAAAGCATAAAACAATAAATAGTTTGGGGAGCTCTAAAATTCTGTTTGCATTATGAATTGTATATTTAAGGGACTTTATATTTAAAAAGTCAGTTTACGGCTTTCAATGTTGGTACGCCGTCTCTTTCACCTTCTGTGACCTTCTCTGGCGTTTCCACCGTCTCCGCGGGTTTCATCGGGCTGAGCAGCAACAAAGCTGCCTGATGCCAGGACAGCGAGCACAGCAGCGAGAAGTATCTATGGGTAAAAGACACCAAAGTAAGATCGTTACTTGTGCGAGGGCAAACAAATTTTCATTCTTACCAGTTTCATGTTGATTGTAGTTTCCGTTTGCAAACGATGATAACGATCGGGCTTCTGCCTTCCATTTTATACCTTTCTGGAAGCGTAGCTACAACGAATCGATGTGGCTACGCTTATACGTAATATAAGGATTTCACAAAATAAATTAGCTTGATATATTGGTTGACACGTCTGTAACGAATTAGAATAGTTATTTAATATAGTTATAGTGGAACTAAATCATGTGGAATATCGTAATGACTTAATTATTTAATTCGGAATAAAGTATACTAAAGTAATTCGATATGACTGCTATGGAAATTCAGTTAGTGTCAGTTGAATTTTTATTAAATAGTTTTGATTTATGTTTCTGTATACCCTGAACCCATTGAAATTGGGAAATCAGGGTATAATGGTTTTGTGAAAAGTATGTAACAGGCAGAAGGAATCATCGCAGACCCCATAAAGTATATATATTCTTGATCAGGGCGATGAGCTGAGTCGATATAGTTCTGTTCGTCTGTCCGTCCGTCCGTCCGTCCGTTCGTCCGTCCGTCCGTATGAGTGCGTCGATCTCAGAAGTTATAAGAGCTAGAGAGCTGAAATTTTGTATGAAGACTCGTGTATACCATACGCAGTACGAGTTTATCTTATTTTTTCGATAACTCATTCGATATCTTTTTTATCAAGGATAGTCGATAAATTTATATTGTTTTTTCCGCCTAATTTGAACACTATTAGACATAGAGACTTAAGATTTACTGTGTATATGCAATTGACGACTATACATATTTTGTAATACATATTTACATATTCTGGATACCACGCTCCCTTCGCCCCAAATTTGTAAAAAAACGTATTTCAAGTACTAGAGACTTGTGCTTTGAAATATACATATATTTACTCACTATGATTGTTGCATTAAGATCATACGTCTACAAAAGAAATTATTGCCCACACTACAGCGCAGCCCAAGCACAGTCGCTGCTTACTGCGCAGTTAGCAGAGCGAGGGCTTTTGCGTGCGTGTGGATGCTTGTGTACATAAAAGAAGTGCAGGATGATTAGAATATCAGCTTAGAGGGTTTAGGGTATTTCCTAGTCGAGCAGTCTCGACTAGAGCCTTCTTACTTGTTTTTTTTTTTTTTTTCAATTCCAATGTTTCCGAGTATAAGTGTCAAATTAAATGAATTAATTAATCAAATTAAAAATGTCTCTGGAATCTTTTACTGTTTCTCATTTACTTCCTTTATTAATTTACTAAAAATTACAAATATATATTTATTTATATAAATATTGGTCAGGTTGTTGCAAATTAGAAAAGTTTATATTTAGCTGAGTTCATTCCTAACTTTTGCCTAACTTATTTTTAGACCTTGATGAGTATTAATACATTTTGAATGGCTTTTATTTTGTTTATATGCATCCGCAGCAATTGCATTTCATTATCTGGGCATACATACAAACATACATTTGCAATAACAGCAGCTAGATTATTATTGTTATCTATTAAATTGAAAAGAGAGCATGTATTTGATTATTTCTGATATTGCTTAATCAGTAAAACGATCTATTGAGTATGTATTTCGCCACAATATAACTTAAATTAAAGGAGCTTTGAAAGCTCATGATAGCAACAATAATATAAATGCGGAGAGGTACACGATTCTCCCTCAGTTTATTGACAGCTACGCGACTGACTACACTGCTCGAACTACACTCAATTAATTATGACCGATAATATTCACTACAATTCGGATGAGCTGGAAGCACCCGCCTGGCTGGACAAGCAGTTCCTCCAGGAAGCGCTAGTCAAGCACTTTAAGGAGCCCAGTTTGATAGTGACTAGTTCAGAGATATCTCCGGCGACTGCTAGAGGCGATCACTATGCGAGCGTGATGTTCCGGGTCCAGGTTCAGTACTCGATACAAAAGAGAAAGTTTTCCAAATCGTTGATCATTAAGACAATGCCTGAGGCGGAGGGACACAAGAAGGAGTTTCTGGGCGACTCCAAGATATTCCAAACAGAGATTGCGATGTTCACTCAAGTGCTGCCCAAGTTCCAGGCAATTCTTCGAGAGGCGGGGGAGGAGATTACATTTTGTGCGACCTGCGTCTATCACAGCTTGCACCCGAGGAAGGTGATGATTTTTGAGGATCTGCTGCCTCAGGGCTACCAAGTAATCCGGAATAGATATGCCAACACAGACGAGCTTCGATCGGTGCTCGGAAAACTTGCCAAATGGCAGGCAGTGAGCTTCAAGCTGTTGAAGGAGCAGCCCGAAATATTTGATGAACTGCAATTTGATTTTACGACCATGCCAAACATTTTGGAGCAAGACTTTATGACGGAAGCCCTGCCTAATTTTATAGACATGATCAGTCAGGAGGAAAATCTGAAAGTGTATCGCAAATACTTTGAGCCCATGCGAGAAAATCTCATTCTCCGATGGAAAAACGTGATTCGGGAGTACCGCGAGAATCGACAGGCCGATGCGTATTATGTGCTATGCCACGGCGACTTTCATATCCGAAACATGATGTTCAACAAGGACAGCGACTGCATGCTGCTCGACTTCCAGATGTCTTACATTGGATCCATAGCCAACGACTTGCAATACGCGAAATATATGCTGTTGAGTCCCAATGACCGAAAGGACGGTTGCGATGCTCTGTTCTACTTCTACTTCGATACATTCGTCAAGACTTTGTCGAAAATCGGATATCAAGGAGAGATGCCCAGGCTAACGGAGTTTCGAAAACAGATTTTCGATAGGAGATACGGCGGTAAGTCAGTCGTGGTACTGTATATAATATTGCTAATCTTTATTTGTTTTTACTTTCTCCAATAGATATTATGTTGTTTACAATATTTTTGCCCGGAGCTTATAACATGCGTAAGGGCGACGATCCTGCTAAACTGCTACAGGATAAAAACCTACTCAAGCAGTTGTATCAGGATAAGGATTACAAACAAGAACTGGAATATCTTTTGCCTCGTATGTTGCATTTGGGATATTTTGACTTGCACGATGAACAATAATCATTTATTTTTTTGTCATTGATTAAAGTAAAATAAATTTAAGAAATATAATTATGATGTAAATTAAATGAAATGAAAAAAATACTGTTACTGAATAAATAAATGTGATAAATAAAATGTGAAAATACAAGGCAGTTTTGTTGGCATTCAATAAGTAATCTTAACAATTAATTTTCTATGGTCAACTATCACTATTATCTATTACCGATCATCTAGCGCCACATCAATAATAATTACGTAACATTTCTTATCACTGATAGTAGAAGACCGACAGAAAGACGAGTTTGCATTGTTCTTATCTGGCGAAACTTCTTCACCACAGCAATAAAATATTTACAAGTATTCCCTACACAACTCGCCTAGCAGATATTTTACTTTAGGTATCTTAATCTGGGTTGTCCAACTAGCCAAAAAATTGGCAAACAAATTTCAAATTTTTTCAATTCAGCCTTAAGTTGTCGAATAAGTGGTATTGTGAAAATGTGTTGTGTTTTGTTTATAAAGTTCTATAAATGTCTAACTGATTTTCCTCAAAATTAGAGTACTAGCAGTGCTAGTTGGTATCGTGGAGTAAGCTGAAGGCCCAAGTTGCCAGTGCTGAGGGTGCGACTATATACTAAATATAATAGCCTGATATTACATAATCTATTCTAAGTTTTCATTGAAATCGATATAGAAGCTCTTATGTATTAGCACTAACCATGGTTCTTCTTTCTTCCCAGATCAAATCGTTTACGAATACGGATAGACGACTGATGTATGTGGGAATTACTTGGGGTTGGACTGGATTCTGTCTGCGATCACAGACACTTTAAGAATCATAATCATAATACCCTAAATGTGTATTGATCTTAGGGTATGTAGATATCATAATGTAAGGCTCAAAGTGCTCAATATCTATTCTATTTCTATAGATTGAATTGCTATTATTATAACTGGATATAGATATTACAATTTAAATAAGTTAATGATAAATTTAAGTAAATCTATAGTTATATAAACAAATTTTAAGCAAGACAACAATTAAAGCTACTATCAATGTGTCGTTAAACGAAAAACTTGTTTCAATGATGACGTTGATAAAATAAATGCAATGACTTTGCAAGCTAGAAGATTTATGAAACTGAGATAAACTGAGACAGCTATTAAGATATCCCCTGATAACGGTATGTATAAAAGATCGCCCACGCAGTTAGCGTAGCTTATTAGAGTATGTTGCTTTAGAATCTGCAGACTGAGTTTTTCGTCAACTGAATTTATTAGCGAGATGGCACCAAATACGGAATCTTACAATCAGGATGAGCTGGAGGCGCCCACTTGGCTGGACAGCCAATACTTCAAAGACGTGCTGAGTGCCCATGAAAATGACGAACAGGTGGAGATAATTGATGTGAAGATCTCACCTGCCACAGGCAAAGGGGATCACTATGCCAGCATCATGTTTAGAGCTGCAGTGGAGTATAAGAGGGCAGAGGGGCAGAAGTGCTTCAAGTCGCTCATCATCAAGACTATGCCTGAACAAGAAGGCCACAAGAAGGAGATGCTGGGTGAGTCGCATATCTTCGAAACCGAGATCAACATGTACTCGAAGATTCTGCCCAAGTTTGAGCAAATACTCCGTGAGGCGGGAGATGAGACGAAATTGTATGCGCCCTGCGTCTACCACAGCATAAAGCCAAGACAAGTGATGATATTTGATGATCTACTGGTACAGGGTTACACCGTTCTTCGGGGTAGGGAGCCGACATTCGAAGAGGTTCGCAGTGCATACTGTAAGCTGGGCAAGTGGCATGCTGTGAGCTATAAACTGAACAAAGAGCAACCAGAATTCCTTCAGGAATTGAAACACAGCTTGTTCGAGCTGCCCAAAATCGAAGAAGATAAAGTCTTTTTGAGTGGGATGGGCTTATTCATAGATATGCTCGAAGCAGTACCAGATCTGACTGTCTACAAGCCGTACTTCGAGAAAATGCTGCCCATCTATATGAAGCGCTGCATGGAAACTTTTAGGGGCCACAGAGAAAATCCGCAAGAAAATGCCTATTATGTCCTCTGCCACGGCGACTTTCACATCAAGAACTTAATGTTCAGGTACAACAAAGACGGCGGAGCACTTGAGGACTGCATGCTTGTGGACTTCCAGATGAGCAATGTGGGTCCCATGCCCATAGATATCATTTACTCTATCTATCAGATGCTGTCGCCGGAGCAACGACATTCACAACGCGACGAATTAATATATATCTACTTTTCTACTTTTACGGAGACTTTGAGAAAAATACATTTCAATGGCGAGCTGCCCACCTTAGCCCAATTTCGACAGCAGATATTTCAACATAAATATTTTGGTGAGTGCACAATTCTAATAACATATTTCTTAAAATTAATAATTTTATTCATCGTTTTTTTACAGAATTCTTTTTGTTGACAACATTTTTGCCTTTGATGAATGCAATGAAGAAGGGAAAGTTTGAGATATCTGAAATGGTTATGAATCGGGATCTTAGGATAAGTCTATACTATAATGATGACTATCTAGAGGATGTTAGAAATTGTCTGAAACGCTATTTGCATTTGGGCTACTTTGATGAGCTTGAATAAACGCAATGATATTTAAGTATTTGTATATTATATATACCTATGTAATTGATATATAAATAAATTGTTTTCTGTTTAATTTCGTATGTTGGTTTTTATTTTCAATTTGCACAAATTTTATATATATATATATATTTTTTTTTTTTCAATATTTATAACTTAAAGTAATTAGTAAGTTAATAAATGTAACTTTAACAACAAAACGAGAAAACTATCGAATCAGCATTTTTGAAATACGCGCCGCGGTTGTACCACATCACTAATATCGATAACACAAGCAATAACAGCTGATTTACAAAATGTACTAAAAATGCCTGAATGTGTTTAACCATAAACTCCCGCATGTGCAGATAAATATAGTTTGAATTTACAAATAAATAGATAAATAATAATGAAGAGATGCCTGCAGAGCTAAGCGAATTGCTGTGTCGCGCTTGTCTTAAGCAAGACGAGCTATTGGTGGACATCTATGAGCATGTGGAGGAGCAGCAGACAGACTTGTGCACATTGCTGGAACGCTGTGGCGAAATTAAAGTGAATTTTCGTAATATTTTCCTAGAATTGATTATTTGATTGAACATCTGTTTGTTTCAGGTCGATAAGTGTGATGCATATCCAAAGTATTTGTGCCAGGAGTGTACAAAGGAGCTGCTCATCTGTGCCAAGTTCCGGGACAAATGTGCAGCAACTGAGGAAGAGCTGCGAAAGAGAACTGCAGAGCGGTTGGAGGATGAGGAGGCGGCATTGGCTATAAACGTGCTGGGAGCCGAGAACTTGGTGGTAGATGAAGATGAAGAGCAGACCATAGGTGCAGATGATATAATTGAATTCGATCCCAGTGAGAATGTTGAATTCTACGAAGAATGCGAGACGGAGGAGCGAACAGAAGAAGCAGTGTTGTCTGTCGATACATCAGATAAGGAGATGCGAATAGAGAAACCATCATCTACCCACTACAGCTGCGATGACTGCGGCGCCACCTTTCAGCAGGCGGCCACGTTGCAGCGGCACCTCGGCAAAGTGCATCCCGCCGCAGAGATATTCAGCTGCACTAGATGTGCCCATGGCTTTACGCAGCAAATCAATTTGGAGGAGCACAGCTGCAGTGAATCCGAGGCACCCGCCCCGGATGGGCGGTCACGCCATCGTTGCATGCACTGCGGCAAGTGCATGCAGTCCGCATCCAGCCTAATCATGCATTTGCGCCTGCACAACGGGGAGCGGCCCTTTGCCTGCGACGCGTGCCCGAAGACTTTCAAAACCAACGGCGGACTTGTGACCCACCAAAAGCGGCACCTGAGGCTGCTGGAATACGAGTGCGAATACTGCGGCAAAGGCTTCGTGGAGTCCAGCAATCTGCGTCGGCACATTGCCTCATTGCATACGCAGGAGCGACCGCACACCTGCACCGTCTGCCAGCGCACCTTTTCCCGCGTCTACCTGCTGGAGCTGCACAAGCGCACCCACACGGGCGAGCGCCCATATATCTGCTCTCACTGTGATCGCAGATTTGCCCAGTTGAGTGTGCTGCGCACTCACGAGCGCATCCATACGGGTGAGCGGCGACATAGCTGCAGCATCTGCCAGAAGACCTTCAGCCGCCTCATTCAGCTGAAGAAGCATCAACTCAAATCCTGCCATACTGTGGCTACAGCAGCCTCTGCAGAGCTCTGTTCCTAGCTTGTAGATTACATATACCAGACTTACCAATTGAGCTTAAGTTATTGGCAGTTAACTAGGTTTAAGCTGAATATCCCAGGTATGAAGGTTGTGTTGATTGTTGTTTAGTTAATTCAGTTCAATCAATGTTACTTATTCGTCAATCGAAATTAGTTGTTCACTCAACATTTAGTCTTAAGGTAAATACTTTTATTTTGTACAATATTCATTTGTATTGACATTTTGAGAGTTTTCCTGTAGCTTGACATTAAAGTCAAACGAATTATTGACTGCTATGCTGTTCGTTACTAAAAATACATTTAAAACCTTTTAGAACTGTTCATTCTAATATAATATTGGCTATTGAATTTGCCAGACGCGAAGCGAAAGAATAATTCTCTCTGAATTGTTGTGAAGAGAAAGATGAACACCTTGCTTTATTTTATTTTATTTATTTATTTTTTTTAAATTAAAATACATACACTTATAGTTCAATTTAAGCATAAATTAATTAAATATATGTATAGTTGATAGAGCTATAGAGCACCCTAGAGGATACATAGTTAGAAGAGGAATAAGATGTAAGAGATAAAGGTTTTACCGGATAATTGATACATTTTTAAGTCAAAACTCGTTCTCATAGTATGTAGTAGTGCGGGGTGCCTGGATAGTTCGTTTTAATGAGAATCTATTATAGATATACAGTAGAATCCGGTTATAACGACTCCGCTTAATGCGTCCAACCGGTTATGTCGACGAAAAATCTGGTCCCCAGACAAACATTTCTGAGCAAACTTATACGGTTATAGCGACATCCGGCTATAACGACGCAAAAACGACGGTCCCTTGAGTGTCGCTATAACCGGATTCTACTGTATATTCTTTTGGCCATCTCCTGATATGTGATGCACAATAAATCTATTGTCCATTGTGAATCAAACTATCAACAAGTCATATACGGACAGCTTAAGTTCGTCTCAAATGAACAATCAGATCTCTTTTAAGATTATTTTCTCATTTGCTATGACTTAAGATAAATAAAATCTAGTTTTTCAATAGAATTTCTGATTTTTTGAATAGATAACACTTCGAGTGTTCAACCCTGTATATGTACTTAAATTTTTGTTCAGATATTGCTTGCTTTTATTTGATAATATCTCAGAGTCTCGCTCTGTATATACAAGAATTTCTTGCATCATCTAAATATATCTTTGCTATTTGCTGGAGTTACCTTAAAGTGTGCTTAGCTCAAGTCTCATCATGTTAGATTTGTATATACGAACTGAACTAGCTGCTGACTAGTACTTCCAACTTACCTTCAAATCCCTCTTAACAGTGCAAGGGAACCAATGGAATGGATAAGCGCATTCCAAGCAGGATTATCTTGTTCTTGTTCCGCTTCAACTAAGACTTCCCCCAGTAACAAATACAAGTTGATAATTTAAGATGTTTTTGTTTTGTTTTTGTTTTTTATTTTTTTATTGCATGCACATAAAGGTTTAGTTATGTTTTGCTTCTTGTTATGGGTTTACAATAGCTTCCGTTACGTTTTGCCTATAAGATACAACAGATTACGTAATTACACAAATTCCTGTTACTTGCCATACATACATTTAGTATTTGTTATATGCGAACTTTGTATATATATAAATATATGTATATAGATATATAATTTGATTTTTGCTTTTGAAAAAATTACATAAATAACATGCATAAGTTTTGAGGGCACAACTTTGACTTGATTTGAAAGTTTTTCCATTTTTACACGAATAAATATTTCTTTGGGCTTTGCACTTTGCTATATTATATTTTGATTCGCATATGTAAATATATATTTATATATATGTATAAGCTGAGGTCTTATGTATATATATAACTATATTTTGTTTTTTTTTTTTCGTTTGGTTTTGCTTTGTTCGCTTTGAACGTAATAATGAGTATAAATATTGTTAGTACTTAATGTTATTATGGTAATTTACTCAATTAGCTGGCTTTAAGAGTGCTGAAATATCAAGAATCAATCCAATTATGGCGCAAATCTCTTTGGGTTCGTCTAGCCGTTCCCTGCTAAGAGGAACGTTCTGCTTTTCCTTTCGATTGTTAGCTTGCGACGGCGGGTTAACTACGCTGACTCCGGCTTAGTTACTGTTAGATGGTAACTTGATCGTTATCGTTATCGTTATCGGTATCGGTATCGCTATCATGGGTCATTAGAGGGGGGCGGGTACACTTATTAGCCTATAGAAGCGTCGCCTCTACCGAAAATTGAATCAATAGAAAATTGATTAAAAGTCGATTCGCTTGGAAAGGGTATTCAGATGCGTATAGAATGACTGTGGTTAGCAGGTGAGCAAATTGGGTGGGTGAGAGACGGTGCAGCTTGCTGGTGGCTCCTTAGACTGCGGCGCTGTGCTCGGACCGTCGGAAATACTTACGCGCCTGCACATTCAGGTCGTCGAGCAGCAGCTCGTTGGAGGACTTTGAGCGCTTGGGAAAGATCAGGGCGTTGCGCAGGGGCGTGACATGGGCCACATTGGGGCGCGGCTTGGGCGGCGGGGCAGGCGGCGCGCGCTTCTGTTTGTAGGACACCCGCTTCAGCTGGCGCACAAAGGACTGGCTGAGCGTGGAGCCACGATTAAAGTCCGGCTCCTCATTGAGTTTGTCCGGCTGTCCGGCGTATTTGTGCAGCTTGGCAGCTGCTGCCGCGCCGGACGGCAAAGGCTGCAACTGCTGCTCGGAGTTGGTCTTGTTGACAGTGCCCGCTGTGGAGCCACTGCCCTTGAAGCGCTCAAAGAGATTGGTCAGCGTGCTGGAGCGCTGCTGCAGCATCGGCGGCGCTGGCGCCGCGTACTTCTGGCTGTGCTTCGGCGTGTGCCCGGCGCAGGCAGTGGTGGGCGTGGTGGAAGCAGTTTGGGCGCGACTGGCGAAGACATCGTCGTCCAGCTCGCTCAGGCTGACCAGCATGTGCTCGTCGTCAAAGAGGTCATCCGTATTCGTAATCGTGTTGCTGTTGGTGTAGCTGCGACTCGTCTCCTGCAGCGTGTTGTTGCGGGCCTTCCGCTCCGACTCCTGCTCCTCGTCGTCGTCGTCGTCCTGGTCCTGGTAGTTGGCAAATATCTCGTCAAAGGCCGCGTTCACAATGTACGTCTCGTCCTGCAGCTCCTCCGCGCTGCTCATCCGACTGCCAAACAGGTTCTTGCGGTAGTCGTCGTACGGCTGCCTCAGCTGCTCGCTGGAGTGTGCCTCCGTGGGCGGCGCCGGCGCTGGGCGTGGCAGCGTGGCCAGCTGACTGGCCAAGCTGTGGGTGCTGCAGCTGTTGATGAGCTTGCCGGGTGCGGGTGCGGGTGCGGTTAGTGGCCACTGGCCATGCCGATGACGATGATGATGGAGACTCTGAGTCGGATTTTGATGCTGTGATTGTGACTGTGCCTGTGCCTGAGCCTGAGCCTGTGCTTGAAGCTTCTGCTTTTGGCGCTGCACATGCTGCAGGCGCTGGCGCAGCTCCTGCGACCTGCGCTTCACCTGGCTGTACTTGGCATCGCCGCTGCTCTTGTGGTTGCTAATGCTGTGGCTGCTCGCGCGCAGCTCATACTTACTCTGCTCGCGGTCCCGGTCCCGCTCCTGCTCGGCCTCGGCCAGGCGACGCTGCAGCGCCAGCGTCTCGAACGTGTGCACCATGCTGCCCACGTGCGACTGGATCTCCGGGATGCCCAGGTCGCCGCTGAAGAGGTCGCGCTGATGGCGCTGCTCGGGCGACAGCAGCTCGCCCACGCTGTGCGGCCTGTGCCCGTGCGTGTGGGCGTGGCAGTGGCGTATAGGCGGCAACGGGCAGGGATACTGCTCGACGAATTCGCTCGCCTGCTGCTGCCAGAGCAGATTGCCGAGCTCATCATGGGCGCTGGCGCTGGCCAAAGTGGAGGACTAAATAGGTGGGACACAGTGTTGTATGTTGTAGTTGTTGTTGTTTGTATGTGATGTTGTTGTTGTTGTTGTGTACGAGTTGTTGGCAGTTAATTCAAGCAAATTGTTAATGAAATAAATAATTAAAACAGCTGATTAGCGAAGGCTGCGAGAGAGAGAGAGAGAGAGAGAGAGGAGAGAGCAAGATCCAAATAGAAGTGGATAGTTAAGCTTGGTGAGCTTGGGTTAGGGGCAGGGACAGGGGCAGAGTTTCAGGGATGAAATCTTAATCACTATATATAACTTAATTAATTAATTATGCTTATCGATTAGCTATTTAGTATATACACACACATATTGACCACATTTAACAATAAATGACTTTTCTTACTTTGATTTGTTACTTGTTTTCTTCTTCTTTTTTTTTTCTTTCTGTTTTTTTTGATTGGCTGCAAAGACACCTACAACACTTAGCATTTTTTTAGCATTTACTATCGTATTTTTTTGGTATTTTTTGGTATTTCAACTACGCTCTAAATTAGTTTATAAAATATTCAAGTTGGTATTAATTTATGCTAAATCCATTTAAATATTTTTTTTTGTAGCTTTCGACTTTCAATTCAATGAAACAACAACACAAACAGCTGCCTTTAGCAGAGCAGCACGGCCTACAAATGTCTGTATGTCTGTGTGTGTGTGTGTGTGTGAGCAGTGCACAGAAGTATGCTAGAGTTTTGGCATGTTGCGTATACGCAGTGTAGTACATTATTTTAGACTCTGAATAACCAAATCAAGGGCAATTCACAATGCTCGGTGTATCATTCAAGGTGTGTGTGTGTGTGTGTGTGTGTGCTTTATCATATATATATGTGTATGTGTGCGTGTTGGCTTCGTACATATGTGCGCTGTGGGCAACGACAACACTTTACAACTGAGACAGCAATGTGTGACTGTGTGAGTGATTTAGTATGTGTGTGTGTGTGTGTGTGCTTCTGTGCAGTTTTAATAATAGTTATTATCAAATGGTAAACTATCACTGGAGCTGGAATAATGCTGCTGTTGTGGTTGCTGGCTGTTGCAAGTGCGTTTGCCTGACAACTGCTGCTGCTGCTGCTTGCCACACTTTTGCTGCTGCTGTTGTTGCTGCTGCTGCTGCTTGTGCATGGCCTTAAAATCATCCTGAGACTTGCTGTTCTTTGAGCTGTGCTTGTTCTTGTGGCTCTTGCTGTGTTTCGTGTGCTTCAGACTGTGGTGTTGGTGGTGGTGTGGCAGTGGCTGCTGCTGCTGTTGCTGCTGTTGTTGTTGGTGTGTGTGATTGTGTTGCTGGTAGTGGTGATCAATGTGTGCAATGTTGCTGCTGCTGTGGTAGTGTGGGTGTTGCTGCTGCTGCTGGTTGGAGGTGTCGCTGGCGGTGCCGCTGCTGCCATAGCTGTAGATCTGCGACTTCGACTGGCTGCGATGCGGATGCCCGTGCGCATGCAGATTGGTCACGCTATAGTGATCCCGATCCAAGCTGTCGAAGGTCTGCAGATAGTGCGGATTGATCTGCGTGCAGTAGTCACCGCCAGCGCTGGCCTCGCCTTGGCCTTGGCCGTGGCTGCGTTTGCGGTCGAGCGTATTGTTGGTGCGTGCATTCAGGTGTTGCAGGTGTGTCATGTTGTAGCTGAGGTGTTGGTACTGGGAGTCGTGTTGCTGCTGGCCCTGCTGCTTGCTGCCGTTTTTCATGGGCAACGGCGGCGGCTGCTGCTGTGCATTGGGCGAGCGTCTGTTTGTGTTGCTGCCGCTCGACTTGAAGCTGCTGTTGCCGCTGTGCAGGGCGAGGCTGTTGCTGTTGCCGTTGCCGTTGCCGTTGCAGTTGCTGTTACTGTTGTTGCTGTCGCTTTTCGTTTTGATCGCTATAAATGTGTTGGGCAGCGGTGGCAGTGGTGGTGTGCCTGTGGGCGTGGTTATGGTGGTTGCTGACGAGGAGCAAGTGGTTGTTGTTGCCGTTGCTGTTGCTGCATTGCTGATGTTGGTGGTGCTGGCCACGTTAAGTTCCCGCTACGCGATGTGATGCCCGCCAAATGTGCGCAGTACTGGCACGCTCTGATTGTGGTGTTTGGTGGTGGTATTGGTGGTTGTGGTGGTGGTGGTGTTGGTGGTGTTGCAGGTGTTGGTGGTTAAAACATAACAATTGTTGTCGATGGAGTTGTTACAGTGTCATGGTTAGCAATTGTTGTTGTTGTTGTTGGTGGTGGTGTGCGTGTTTGGTGGTTTTTATTGTTGTTGTTGTTGTTGTTGGGCGCATTTGTTGTGGTTGTTATCGGAAAATGAAATTTCAGAGCGTAAAAGAGACGAAAAAAGGAAAAGAGTAGACACTTATCATATAAGTTGTGTATGAGATATATATTTATATATTGCTTATATGTGTGTGTGTGTGTGTGTTTGAATATGTGTATGTCTGTGTGTGTATACTTCTGCTCAACAACGTGGTGCGTCAGTTATGGGGTTAAAAGTGCCTGCTTCTCAGTTTGCCAGAGCTGGTGTCATTAGCATAAAAATATACCGATCTATATATATATATGTGTTAAACTGATCAATCAGATAGTGCTTGAAAAAAAAAGTAAAAATTAATAAAATTTAATTAAACAGAAATGTGCAGTTAAATAATATTTTAAAATGATTTTTATTAAACTCAGAATATTTTTAAATATATAATTTTTATAATTAAAATAAAAGTAAATTTTAGACAAACATTCTAAATAAATATTAATTAAAATAAAATAAAAAATAAAATAAAAAATAAAAAAATAAAAATAAAAAAATAAATAATTTTAAAATTATAAAAAAGTTTATATGAATAGTAAAGAGAAATTAATATTACAATATTTATTACATTCAAAAAATTTAAAAAAAAAAAATAAATTAATGAATATATTTCTTTTAGATCTACTTAGTTGCATTCAGTTACGGAAACATAGAGAACAAACGATATATATGTATGTATGTATGTGTGATAGAGATATACAGTTACTATTTGCGTACTACCTAACTATTCAGATACAAGTATATATATATGTATATGTATGTATATATGATAAGATAATTCCAAGGCGAGGCCAAGCCAAATTTCATGCTTTGTCGCTTTGTGGCGAGTAAAACTTGCTTAATTCAGGCTAGGGGCAAGCGGGAAAGAGTTGGCAGCACTGCAAATTAAGCGAGCACAGGAAAGGAAAAACGGGGAAAAGAAATAACAAGAACAACAAAAAAATATGGTGGAAAATTTGTGGAAAAATTGGGGCAGAACCGACTGCTAAGAAAGCTAATTAGCTGGGACAATTTGGAAAAAAAAGTGAGCATAAGTTTTAATAAGAAAGCGCGCTGTGGCACGCTAATGCGGGGGCGTGGCTGAACTTGAAGGGCAGCGCACAAGTTGCACAAGTCTTAAAGTTGCAGCTTCAGCTGCCGTAAATTTCGCATTTAAATTTAAAAAGTTTGCGCACACTTGGCGCAACTGGCAGCGGCACGCCTCATGCTCAGTCAATAACAAATGGCGGCAACACACACACACACACACACACACACGCACACAAACGGTAAGTAAACACGCGCGGCAAAAGAAACTTTCATTCATTCGCTCAATGTACACTCAAAGGCACTTTAGTGCATGGGCTCGTAGGTGGGCGTGGCAGTTGGCTAAACTTCTTGCTGCGCATAAAAGTTGACAAGCGTTGACATAATTTTACACGCAATGACAAGCAGCCGCAGGAGCTGCACAAGTTGCAAGTTGAAGCAGCTCGAGTGCTGCATTTTCTGCATCATTTAGCGGGCAGCGCACATAATTGCGGCAGTGATGGATTATTGGTGTCGCAGAGACATTTAAAGAGGTGCACTCCATTGCCAGATGTTAGATTATCAATGGCAGTCGACGGCTGAGTGGAGTGCAACATCATCAACAGCCGGAAGTGAATGGCGCAGGCAGGGGACGGAGGGCAGCAGGAAGTTCAACTGGGTGCCACAAAAATTTGAAAACTTTGTAAACAAAACTTTGGTGCTGTGCACTTTGCTGCTGGCGCGAAACGTAACGAAAAACATCACGAAAAAAAAGGTTGCATAAGATGTATACACTTATATAGACAACTGTATAAGTGTATGTGTGTGTGTGTGTGTGTGTGTATATGTATTCGCCAGCTAGCGGAACCGAGGTTCATCCTCGCCGCATCCTCGTCAGCAGCTGCACAAAAGTTTTCCACACGGCAAATGCTTCTTGCCGAGCTACTTGCCCCGAAACTTATGCCATGCCCCCCACCTCCCCCCCACTCAGCACTACACTCTACTACACTCTACTACACTGTACTACACTATACAGCTCTGCTCTGCTCTGCTTTGCATACAACGCTTTCATCAATTGTCCAGCGGATGTTTGGCTCAGCAGTCGACGTCCTCGGTGCTTCCGGCTTGCTCGTCTACATCCGCCTGGCAGCGTCACGCCCATATGCCGATCAAAGCTAACTGCACTCACAAATGCCTTCTACTTTGCCAAAGAGAGGGGGAGACGAGGCAGACAACTGCTTTGTAAATATTATGGCCCCTCTCCTCTCGCTCTCGATGGCTGCTGCTGCGTTGTGCGTTGTGCGCTTTGCATTTCATTTGAAGAAAATGCTGCAAGTTTTTCCAACTTGCCTCGCCCCGTCACGCCTCAGCATTGTTGTTGCTGTTGTTGCTGTTGTTGCTGTTGTTGCTGTTGCTGTTGCTGCTACTTTTGTGTACAATTGTAATAACTATCTCAGCGAGTGTTTGAAATGCGTTTACCGAAAACTTTTACAGCTGCCAGCGCAAGAATGTTTATACTTTTGCATTTTTGTGTGTGCGACTTTTAGCGCATAAAATGCGAGAGAGAGAGAGAGAGAGAGAGAGAGAGAGAGAGGAGATGGCTAAAGGGCAGCCAGCACGTACTTATGTAAGTTGTAAATAAATAGTAAATACTTGCATTTGCACAACGTGCAACGGGCAGTAACTGCAACACTCTCTCTCTCTCTGTGTGTGTGTGTGTGTGTGTGTGACAGAGTAATACATATTTAAATGCGCGCACAAAAGTATGCAACGTTTGCTGCAACGACCCACCCAAATATTGCGCATACGCCCCATGGCACAGAGTCAGTTCGACTGTGCAGCGTGAAGAAACCGTAATTAACAAAATGTCAACTTAGACTGTGGCTTAAATGTTAAAGTGATCTCTGCACGACTACCAAATACCCTCTGTTGACTGCGATTAAGCAATTTGATGAAGTAGGGTCGAGGGTTATGGAAAAGATTTACTTTACTTTACTTTTTTTGAAGTTATAGATCAACTCTTAACGACTACGCTATATAAAATGCTATGGGTATTGAAGGCTGGTGGGCAGTGACTGACTAGCAGATCTCCTGAATCTTTCTATTTCGATTAGTCCATATTTTCTGAACACATTACCAACAGCACAGCATTCTCTCAAAAAGAAGTCTCCTCTTATCCCATCTTTTATGCACCAGCTGCGCTTGAGCGGATTTCTGCTGTTTACAGGCAGACAGAAGTATGGAATATATATTTACTTAATGGCGGTTGCCACGCCTTTTACTGCCTTTAACTTACGGTAGCAGCCCGTTCTCATTTGCACTGAGTGCAGGATACTCATTAACGATTGCTGATTGCTGTTTGGTCAACAAGCTTACGCTACGTTTTCAAATGATTCGATTTAAGCCAAGAATTTTAAATTCAATCCAATTTCTGTAGCTGGGAAAAAGCTTGAGAGAGCTTTTAACATCAGTGCAAAAAATGATTATTGAACGGAATTTTAATCCTATGTTAATCGTATTTGAATTACGTCTATTTAGGCCATGTGTGTGACTAGAATGGAAAGCAGTCAACGAAATGTCAACCAAGACTGGTCTAAAATAATACAATACTCTACTTTATATTTGTCATATTTTATGACTTTGGGTTTGGCTTCCAAGTTTAGGTCTTTCTTTGTGTCTAAAAATCTAAATGAATGTATCCAAAATTTTAATGTACAATATTACATGATTTCAAATTAACTTCTCCCAATTATTTTCATGTTCTTTATTCTTTTTATTTTATTATGTTTTTTCAATAAAGTCAGTATCATATACAAAAGATAACTAATGTAAAAAACCCTCATCTTAGCTAATCACTCGTTCATTTTAGATCTTCAAGGAATAAAGTTTCACGTTCTCCAGTGTGGGCTGATAAAGACAGGTGCCATTTCAATCAGCTTCAGATTTGGCGAAATTAAATTAAGAAATTAATTTTTAACCTTCCTTGGCATTACATTGTAGTTTCATTATCGAGTCAATAGCAGACAACAGACTATCGCAACTATCGCTACTATCGCTACTATCTTTAAATTATCGAAGTGGCAGACAACAGACCATCGCAACTATCGTTACTTTCACTACTATAGCAGCTATCGCTACTATTTTAAACCTTTAAATTATCGAAATGGTAGATAACACACTATCGCAACTATCGCTACTATTGTAAACGTTTTTTAGTCATTAATTAAATTATCCCCATAAATGATCTGACCTAGGCACGTTGTGAAAGCATGAACATGCCATAAACAGTACTCGATAACCTGTGCGTTATCCAACACTAGGTAATAAATATTATCCCTTAGTTGTAGAGACCAATGCAGCGACCGCAGCGGCTAATATAAATGTAACGGGAGCCTGGGCCCAACGATCTAAAAAAGGGACACTAGAATACACATCTGTGTACTTGTGTGTATGGGAAAAGGGAAGGCTTCGACTAACTGAAAGTATATTTAAGTTTCTCTATTAGGTATGTTCAGTTTCGATCTTGAATTCGTCAAATGTGGAGTTGTTTTAATTAACGCTCCAGCACACATAGTTATAAGTTTGTATATTTTTCATGACAAGTTTCCTGCTTTTTGATTTCCACCTCCTCCAATAACCATGAAGTTAAATTTACTACCTATGCATATTATAGAGTCATATGCTAATATTTAGTGAAATATGATGAATTATTCTTATTTTTTATTCGATCAATTTCTGCTCTTTTTCACAATCAACTTTAATACTAAAAAAATACTGCAATAAATATATTTTTCCCAAGTATACTAAAGTATGTGATGAGACTCCAACATTGAATGATATTTAAGCATTGCTCCCGCCCATATATTCGCGCAACATGGATGGCCTAGAAAGCCTTTGATTGTCGCTGGCCAGCAGCATCTACTACATACATACATACATATATGTATGTATGGCTGTGCAGCAATCAGCCGAAAGCAAATCACAATAAATTAAGTGTGCCGAAAGGCTTTTGGCCAGTCAGCAGAGCCAGCCAGCAGCGCCATTTATTTGAATTTGTTTGCCAGCGCTGCAACAGCAGGAGGAGTAGAGCTGGCAGGAGGAGGGGCGCAGATGGCGCTATCATGTGTGCGTGCTTAAATTAAATGATTAACAAGGTTATTTACGGCACGCGCCGTGAGCCAAAAGTAAGCTGGCCAGCAAAAAGAATATATATAAAGCAAATACCAATAGTTTTTTGTCTCGTGGGGCCGGCGGTGTGGGCGGGGCACACACCTGCGCATTGCTATGTATGCTGCACAAATAGCGCGGTCAATGCGACGTGTGGCACGCATCACGCGTCGCGCTTTGGCGGTTCAAGGACAAGCAGAAACGGAAGCCGAGTTTGCGGTGTTGTTGTGGTAGTTGTTATTATATTGTTGTTGTTGTTGTTGCTACTGCGGTTGTTGCTGTTGCCTTCAGCACGTAAATTGCCGTGTCCGGAGCAACGGTCAATTGCTTTACTCAAACAGCGGGCACTCCGGCGGCGACGGTGCTTGTTTTGTTTGCTGATTGCGCAAATATTTGCGCAGGCATTAAACGAAGAATGGATGGCCAAGGGCCGAGCGGCACAGCGGGAGAGTGTGAGAGTGTGAGCGGGACAGCAACCGTAATATAAATTTAAATATTACCGCCGACTTAACGGCAATGAGTCTGTGGGTTTTCCTTTTTTTGTTTCAGCCACTCCGCTAGCTGAACTGCTGACTTCTTGACCGCCGCAGCGGACCGAACGTTTGCTTTAATGCTAACAGCCTCGTTACTTTTTATTGCACGCACAGTCCAGCGGGGGTGGGCGGGGCTGAGTGATATTTTGTGTAGTCATTACGCAGCGCACAGGAGTGAGCGAAGAAAAGGTACGAAAATTGTGATTATGAACACAAATTCGCGCTTAAATTGTGAGCTCTGTTTTGGGAGGGGGCGGACAGACGGAACTCTGGCGCATTTTTATTAAAAAGCGCAAAGTCATTAAATTTTATTGCAAGTTAAATTTTTCAATATGGCTAAAGCAGCTGAAAAGCGACCGACTTTGTGGTCTTAAGCCAATTAAACGAGCGACCAAAGGCCAAAGAGCGCCTCGACCAGAGCACTTACCCCGGCTCAGCTACATTGCAAATGTCCATTAAATCGATTAACCGAAAAACGGTTATGTTTCTCTTTAACTTGATTCGATTATTTATCAGGCATATTCCCATAAATATCTGTTTGATTCGCTTCAAACTGACAACTAAGTTGGGGAAGTACGCGCAAATTTGATGAGATCCTATAGTTTCCTACTGATTATTTGGCGTGACAGAAGTTCACGAAGGCTACATTCGAGAGAGTAGAGTATTGAATGGATTATTCTGTTAGAGATACAACAGTAGTATGAAAGGAGCGAGGGAAGATTTCAAGGCAAACCTGGCAAATGGAAGTTTAAAGATATGATATACCTTTTTAATGTTAATTTTACTTATAATAGAATAAACACCATTTGATTCCTCTTCTATATAGTGAAACTTATCCCTGTCTTGTTAGCCAATAAAATATATGCTATATATAAATGTTATTTTGTACAGGATTCAGAGGGTTGTTCATATTCGGCGTACCCATCTGGCAACCCTATACATTTTGACAATGAGGAGCACAATACAGGCTCAAAACGGATGGATTTCATATTCAAAAAATTATGTCAGTAAATCTACTTGAACAAAATAAAGTGAATATTATGGTCTGCATTTATAATTTTCCAGAAAAGACAATCTCCGTTCATCGAACATGGGCAACCCTGTAGAGTTGCCAGATAGTTCTGTCGAATATAGACAGCTACATAGCTGTAATTGAAGTAAAGGACAAACTCTATATAATTTTAATCTAAATATAGGATAGTCGAAAAAGTCTATTCGTATTTTGCCAACAGATGTCGTTTGAGTCGTATATCTCCAGTGCTACCAATCACATTGTGCACTACCATATGGTTTGGGTTATTCAAACTGTCTTCCAACAAGGTTTTCAGACCAATTTTATTGTAGAGGAAAATAAACAATATTGAATTGTAAGGATGACTATTAAGCTTATACCTATCCCTGGGTTTTTTTTTCGGGAATGATCTTAAGTTCTTTTGAAAAGTAAGTAAAACTTTTTCATGATGTAGCCAAAGACTCAACAGAATTTTCTCTAATTAACTGCATTGCATAAGGCTTAGCAATCAGAAGTCATAATTTAGTTTTAAAGCTTAAAGTGCTTATAGTTCTTTATTAATTGAGTCGCGGATTAATTAAAGTTTAGTTGTCTTCAGGCAGTCTACAGCTTTGCCAGTTCTCTTCCAGTCTTTACTACGGAATTAAGCCTTTTCTGCTTTTCTATTTTTGCTAGTTTTTTTCTACTCTATATTGCAGAGCTTTACTTGGCTCCCGCTTGAGCTGGAGGCAATAAAATGCAAATTTGTATTTGGGGCTTTTCGCTTTGCGCTTTAGCATATTAAAAAATAAAAAACACCTGCAGATGGTGATACTCGCTGCACAAATGTACGAAAATAAATAACATTTATAGTGGCTTTGGTACACCTACCCTCACACACACACACACACGCACACACATACTTAAGTCCCTTCTTCTGGAGCATGCCATTTATGACATCCGTGCACCAAAAAGAAGCAGACTGAAATCTGAAAAGCAAAACAGAAGAGATGAGCGGAGAGGCAATGGTCGATCCCTCAATACCCTATGAAGATCTTTAACGAAGATTTTATAATAATCGAGCATACTTTCATCTTTATGAATTTTGATGGGAATCAATTGAGAATCGAGTCATAGACGAAAATAAATTCTTTACTATTCGGCAAGCTAATTGATGATGGTGTCTAACTCTCTCTCATCATCATAGGGTATGTAACAATGGCAACGCATAAAAACCATATTAAATGCCTTATTCTTAACGCCATTGTTTTTGGCATTTCTGTGAGCTGGGCTAGTGTTACGGCGGAGTTGGGCTATACGGCAGTAGTACGCTCTTTCGTTTGTCATCTTTTAATGGTGCAATTAGAGCAGAGAAAATGCGTTTGCTGAAAGCTGAGCTGAGCTGCGGTTGCTGTCGCTGTTGCTGTCGTTGGCATCATAAAGGATTTTTAATAATAGCGCCAAATTACAATAGGCACACACATAAGTGTGTGTGTGTGTGTGTGCAAACAAATTGCGTATACGCCATGGCACTTTGAAACAAAAGCCACGACAATGCAAAGTTGTGCGATAGATGCCCGTTGCTGCTGCCTGAGATTCTTTTTTTTTGGTGTGTGTGTGTGTGTATGTATGCGTGTGTGTGTGTGTGTGCGTTTTGTGGCTAGTGGGAGTATCCTTACTGGCTCTGCTGTCTTCTACTGGCTTTGCTTTGGCTTCGGCTAACATTTCTTGCCGCTTGTTGTTTGCTGTAATTTGATGCTCTATTGTTTTGCCTCATGCGATTTTCATTGTCTCCGGCACTTTAATGTCATCTGAGATTTTTCTATCTCCATCTCTAGTTGTTGCTGTTGCTGTTGCTTATGCAATTTTGTTGTAATTTATGCTCGTATTGTTTCTTCATTTTGCGTTGCGATTGTCATTAGTTTAGCAGCTGCTGCTATTTATGTGCCGAGTTGCACTCGGTTGGCAGCAAAGTTTTAGCCGCAAGTTCATTTGGCAAGAAAACGTTTTTTGATGCACGCCATAATTCGATTTAAATGGCAAGCAAAATGCAAAATGATTGTCGCTTTAAGAGATAGAGAGAAAGAGATGGTGACAGAGAGAGAGAGGGAGAGGGAGCGGAAGGGCATTCATTGAAAGGCGACTCGCCTGGCCATGCAGCTCAATGAACCCGTTGCGGAAATGCAAACGCAATAAATTATTGCCGTGCCGAATGAAGCGACACAGACACACGAAATGGCTGCGGAGGCTGCGCTGAGGTGGCCCAAAGGATACGCTGGCCAACATAAATCCTTACGGAAATTTATGCTGCGTTGAACTTAAAATGAAATACAATAAAATGTTCAGCATGCAGCTGCAGTGCCACAAAGATGCCAATGGAGGAAGCAAAAACAAAAGGGCACACGCACACACACACACACACACACACTCATAACAATAATAAAATTTATTAACGTAGAACAATTTTGCATTTCCTGCCCAGGGGCCAGAGCAAATGATGTAAGAAGAGGGCCGAACAAAGATGCCATAAAATTAATGCCAAGGCATTATATGTCTTATATACATATATGTGTATGTATGTGTGTATGTGTGCCTATGTCTGCATGGCCGCCCAATGAGGCATTAAAATGGCGCTGAAAGGCGACCCAAATGAATGGCCCCATAAGAGCGCCACGAAACGAGAATCGCGTCGAGACTGTGACATGAAAAATCACACACACACAGACAGAAATCAGAAAAGTAATTCGCTCAGACATATTGCAGCTTATCAACAAGAATTTGGCATCAAGTTGACAGGCAGGCGAAGCTAATATCTAATGTGATGCGGTAAACTAAGCACTATTATTTATTATGCAAATAATGCAAATAAATATTCACATAAATATATGATTTATCTCTATATTTCATATATTGTGTCAACGTGGCGTATGCGCAATAAAACTGAATCAAATCCCTGAAGTATGCGCAATAAAGCTGAGTCAGAATGTCGAATAAATGTATGAGATAATATTATTTATATTTAATATATAAATATATTTATATTAATTATTGATTTCTCATATCCCTAGAGCAGAGCAGAGCCGAAGATATAATTGCAATCATACATAGTAGAGAACAGTTTCAATTGGGTATAAGATGACGATGGGGGGTTCAGATGGCATATAATTAATAAAAAATTAAATTTGGATACAATTTTAACTTCATGTACTTACTTTGTAGGCTTTAGACGATGCCTAATCGCTGGAAAACTTAAATTTTGATATAGATTGTAATATACTAAATCCTTAGGATTAGGACTCACTGAGAATGACGCTTATAAAGAAAATATCTCTAAAAAATTTTTAAATAATTTTTTAAAAATCTAAAATTGATTCTAGATAATTGGGAGATATATCTATTGAAGCGAATACTTTAACTAAATTGTATAAAAGTGTTAAAAAATAGAGTAAGCTGCTATAGACTAAAAACAATATATGGCTATAATATTGCTAATTAAAATTCTCTAAATGAAGTAATTTGATTTCTGTTATTCTCTATTATTTATAAAATTTATAAAACATTCCAATAAGTTTTCAATTCTAGATATAGTCTTATTGGAGTTAACTACACTTTAGCAAGTAATCATTGAAAAATTTTCCACTTTGTTTTCCCCCTTTAATTTCACTAGCCGTACACTTATTTTCTCCTGCTTCAGTTCTACAACTTCGACTCAATGTTTCTTCAGTATAAATTGAATTTTAAGTATTTATAGATAGACAATCAAAAATATTGGCCCCAAATAGTTTTCATATCACAGAACTTGAATGCAGCAAATCGAAGCCATGCTTAAGGGCCGCATTTCGTGAAACGAGCGATAAAAACATTTAGATCTTTCCCCAAGTCCATAAAAGTATTTTAGATCCGGTGCAAGCGATAACAAATTTAGTGAGTGCATTGAGCGAGTGCAATAACATATTTAAGGGATGCAAAGGTGACCGTGGGGGTGTAGGGGGTTGCTCGAGGTGGCAGTTGGCGACTACCGTTAGAGCTTAATGCAGGTAACTTAATTGCTCGGCCAGTGCAGTGCAGCAGTTGGGGCATTGCGAAAATTATAATTATAATCATAATTAGTGCACTTAAAACTAAATCGAAATTAACTTTTAGTTTTTGCAGAACACAAAAAAAAAGAAGGAATACATCGAATTTAATTCGGTGCTGCAGGTGAAAAGCTTAATTACATTGCCAGCCAGACGTTGTTGTAATTATTTTGTTCTCTTTCTTTTGTTGTTGTTGTTGTTGCAGTTATACAAAAAAATAAAGTAAAATAAAATAAAATTATTTTTAAAAAGTTATCAAACTCTGCTCGCCAGTTTCACATACACGAAAAAAAACAGTAGGAAAAAAATAAAAATGAGCAAAGCAAACGAAAAGTTTTTTTGTATGCAAATTACTTTAGGGTGCACATTAGAAATGCTAAAGGGTGTTAAATTTCACGGGTAGTTATGTTGTCTGAAAGGCTACAATGCAAAGAGCGAGACAGAAAATGGAACAGAAGAAAAAGAAACAGAAGAGAACATCGAGGTGGTGCTGTGCTGTGCTGATGGTGCTGTTGGTGCTTAGTGGTTGATACATTTTTGGTTGGCGGTGTGTGTGGTTAGACAGTCTATTGTTCTATAGGCTGTATATATGTATGTGTGTGTGTGTGTCTTTATCGTTTCTGTTGTTGCAGTCGCTGTGGAGCATATTAATTCATTAACAAACTTAAATGGAACGTGAAATTATTAATTGCTGGGCTAATTAATTTATAATGAGTTTCGGCCTGGCAGCTGTGCCATGCCACCACATAAGCCATAAACCATAAACCGCAAACCACAAACCATCAAACAGAAATGGCTGCTTGCAAAGGGTAGATCGCATATCAAGTATACGCCATGTGGTGCGACAAATGATCGTGACAACAAAACGACACGTGCTGATGCGAATGCGTGTGTGTGTGTGTGTATGAGTGTGTGTGTGTGCACAACAAATAAAACTGTACAAGGTGAGCGCTAATTAATGGTAAAATTTGTGTTGATGTGTGTCGCCCTTGTGTGGGTGGTTCATGTGTGTGTGTGTGTGTGTGAGTTTTAGAATTTTAGTTTTTGAGGTATTTGAGGATCTCTTGTTGCGCTTCGCTGGTTATCACAGAACATTCAGTTAAAAATTACAATATGCATTGAATGATGCGTACACTATATGTATGACTAGATCGTATCATAATTGTCGTATAGGTTAATAGGCATAAATATAAATATTTATATATATATATATATAGTATAGGTATATATAGTAGAGGTATATATGTATGTTTTGTGTACAAGTACAAGTATATAAATATATTCAAATTTGTAAAATAATGTAGCTTGAAAAAAATCCAAAAAACGTTCGTATACACGCCGGGGGTTGCACCACATAACAAATCATGATCATATCATATCATATCATATCAGGTCATCAAATTAGCTTGGTACGAGTACAAGTACAATTATTATTATAATTATTATTAATGTTATTAATGTTATTATTAATATTAGTAAGTAGTAGTAGTAGTATGCTTATTAACTGTAAATTGTTTTGTAAGTGTTAAATTTGATGCGCAATTCACGATCATCAGCAGAACGAGCGAACGAACGAGCGAGCGAAGGAACGAACGAAGGAACGAACGCAGGAGTGTGGGAATTTCAGCAAAATATCCGGCGTTCTTTACGGTATATGTGTGTATATATATATATAGTTGGTTGTATTTTTTTCTTTTTTTTTGGAATGGATATATTAGTTAATGTATTTATATATATAATATTTAAATGACAATTCAAGGTACATATCAAAGTAAAAAGTCAATCAATTCAGTTCATTCGCTTATTATTACATCATCAAAGGTCATCAAAAGTAAGAAAAATAATCATATACATAAATATATAGTCATTAATATTATTCAGATATATGGAATACATATACATATATATACATATATATGTATATATATGTTAAGGTCAATTTATCAATCCATAAACAATTTACATGTATGCGTATATATATATATTAATAATTAGAGACAGACAGAGAGTGAGAGAGAGAGGAGAGATAGAGAGAGAGGTAAGAGATAAAAGATAAGAGATTTGGGGCGCTCACCATGAAAAGAAAACATTTCAAATTCTACCTTCTGCATATTCCTGGGCATTTACGGGAAATCGGAACGTTTGGCATCGCCACAAACGGGAAACTATTTGAAAATTCTCTCATGGGGCTAATTAAGTTTTAATTGCCTGCTAGAAGTTTCGTATGCACACATGTGCGAAATCAAGTCTTGCTAAATGGATGGGTGGGGTGGGTGAGGTTACACTATGTTTATTATAGGGGGCAACTCACAAATGATATAAAGTAATTATAGTTTCGAGTTAACGTAAATGCTAAGACATTTGCCAAGGTGTCAAAGTGTGTGTGTGTGTGTGTATTGTATGTGTGTGTGTGTGTGTATGTGGGAGTGCGGTTGGTCTGGGGACTTTAGAATGGACTGTTTGTGGAACGGATCTGCATACGAATCGAAATCAGAATCGGAATTGGAATCGGAATGCATTTGTTGATTGCCAACACAATTCTCAATTACGAATATTTTCGATGCTTCGTTGCATTGTTTGTTTGCTTTCATTTATAAAGGGAAACATGTATGAATATATATATATATTTAAGTTTTTCAATCAACTAACAGAGAGCGGCGCACAGAGCTTTAAAAATTCATAACAAACGGCCGAGCGTTGCGCGCGTATCATGAATAAATCAGAACTGAAAAAAAAAAACTTGTATTGTTTCATTCATACGAACGTGTGGAAGGGAGACAGAGAGAGTGAGAGTGGGAGTGGGAGAGAGAGGGAAATTATCCAAATGCTTGCACACCCACACATACACGGACACGGACACGGAGAACAAAATCAATAATTATTAATAATAATAATAATAATAATGCCCAATGCAATATTAATGAAAACTCAACTGAAAAATGAAGAATCCAGGCACACGCAAATGAATAAATATTAACACCCACACACGTACATATTCGCAATTAAATCGTATTGTTTTTTATTATTATTTTTTTTTATAATTATCCTGTTTGTGTTTTTCTGTTTTTATAAATTTGTTCATCGTTTAATGCGGACTCTTCTTCTTCTTCTGCTTTTGTTATAAATTAGTTGTTGCTCTGCATCATCCATAATTATCATATAAATATTTGTATAACTCTTTTTTTATTTTTTCATTGTTGTTATTTCTTCTTCTTTTGCTCTCTTTTTGCTAAGTACAATACAAATGATTACAAATCGCAATAATAAATAAATATGGAGAGGGAACGGGCCTACAAGAGTGGAGTCGTAGTTCGTCTATGCAAATGGGGGGATACAAAATAAAAAATGATAATCGATATACATATATATATATGTGGAAAATAAGTTTTATTCAAAATCGACTGCAATTGCTTTTTTAGTTGCAAATAAATAGGCATATGAATATTTTATTTTTTTTTGTACACTTAATGATTAAAAAATTAAATACAAGGTGCACACATTTACATTGCATTTTAAATTGAGATTGAGATTCAAACGTCATCATCATCACCACCAACATCATGATCATTATCAGCAATTCGACCGCCTGGCCGTTTAATTTCAATCTTAATTGGCTTCTGCAAACGCGCCGTTTCGTATATCTTTACTCTGAACTAAAAGGCATAAACGTAGTGGTAGGTAGCTCAATCATTTCAAATATACAATATAAGAAACAAAACGGTAAAAACAATTAAACAATAAACGTATGTATGTATGTGTGGTAAAGGTAGCATATCCAGAGCAAGGGCTGAACTTACAGATAGTCGTAATATATTATATAAATATACATATGTATGTATATTTGTTAAGTTCTTATATTAGTTAAATAAACACATGTAAATCAAAACAAATAACCAAGCAGCGCGACATTTAAGAACTCAAATTCAGATTGTTCAAACTTGTTGCAAAACAATTTCAAGACAGAAGAAAAAAAAAACATTTAAATATATTGAAAATATAAAAGAGAGAGAGAGAGAGAGACAGAGAGAGAGAGAAGGAAACGTGCCGTTGTTGCAAGTTTTAAATTTTCATTAAGCTCGATTGCCTGTTGTTGTTGTTGTTGTTGTTGTTTACCAAAACAAATTATATTAACTTGTTTTTTTTTTCGCATTCCAAATATTTATTACTTTAATAATTGAAAAATGAAAATAAATAAAGGAAATGCACAGTTTTTTCATTGTTTGACTGACAGCAAAATGAAATTATAATAATTGCACTCAATATATGCATATATATAATGTATATGAATAAATACATATACATATATATGTTTGTTTGCTGTTTGTTTTTGTTAATGTTTGCATTGCCCTGCATTTGATTTGTTTGCGCGTTCGTTTCGCGGTTTGAGTGGACTTTAAAGTGTGGGCCAGAAGTGGCATGAATATAGCCAGAATTTGCACTTGACTGCAGGGCTCAGCTCTCAGCTTTAATGGGCTGTAATTAAGAGCTGCATGCGTGCATGCATGCATGCGTGCATGCCACTTTAAATGCATTAATCCACTGTTATCGAGTTGGCAGTGCGTAAAATGAGACTTTTAATGCAGAGAGGGTGAGAGAGAGAGAGAGAGGTTAGTACTATGCCAAAACTAGTGAGGGTGTGTGTGTGTGTGCCGAGTGAGTGTGTGTGCCGAGTGTGTGTGTGTGTGGGTGAGTGCGCATATGTGCAAGATATACCTGGCGTCTAATGCACTGCTGCTGCGGTTGCACTCGTCGAGTTATTGCCTCAACTTGCTTAATATAATATGCAACATGCCACACACACACACACACACAAACACACCCACACAGAGACAGAGAGGCAAGTTCAAAGTTGAGTTGACTGGGCAAACTTTGCGCATTGTTTTTAGCCTTTTGTTGTGTCGAACAATTAATTGGCTCAAGTTATTAGCAGACAAGACTAATGCCACGCAAGTGATGCGCTTTGCGCGGTGGGCGTGGCCGTGTAGGCGGCTATGGGGCTATAGAGAATTAGAGAGCGGCAATAGCAGCTGCACTCGAAGCTTCTTTGCTAAGCCAGCGCAAGTTGACTTGAGTCGAGTGAATAGTATGAATGTGTGTGTGTGTGTGTGGCATGCAGCAAGTGGCAAGTGGCTAACAGGATTGCATGCAATTGCGTAATGATGCAATGAAATGCCTTTGCTTGATTTCAGCCCCTTACAAATTGCGCAAACTGTTCACGGATGCCCGGGGGCAGAAAGTTTTGCATGTCGAGCCAACAGTTGAGCGTAGGCGTGGCACTTGCAAGTTGTGATTTATGAACTGGCCAAGTTTTGTGTGTTACTACAGCTGGCATTTATTTATGAGTGAATATATCTTACACAAAACAAACAGCAAACGAAGACAAAAACAAAAGGCAAAGACAGTCTTCTCTTGAAGGATTAATTACGATTCATTGAGTGACCCAATATATAGGACTGTAATTGGATAAAAGACACACATAGGGAAACAGAGACAACATGCTGCATAAGCAGTTCAAAAACGGAAATCAAAATGCGAATAAAATTTGGTTTCAAAGTGCAGCAGGCAGAAGAACAGGCAACGGCCTGTGCTTGTGTTGTTTGCTCATGAAATGCAACCGAAAATCAAATGTTTTTCGAATCTGAATTTGAATATGAACAACAAATAAATAAATAATAAATTCGTGTTAACTAAAAACACATTTGCAGCGCAGTTTGTTTGCATTCCGTTTAGTTTTCTGCAGTTCGTTTCCTCAAAGTTCATAAAACATGCCTCAGAGCTCTCATGACAAACGAAAAAGTAACGAAACACATAAATAAAACAGACATTGAGAGTGAGAGAGAGAGAGAGAGAGAGAGAGAGAGAGAGAGAGAGCGGGTGAAGCTTGTTAATCAAATGACAAAATGTGTTGCATGTTGCATGTTGCATGTGGCATGTTGTACAAAATAATAGCTGTTAGGACAGGCAACAAACAATTCGAACTGAAACTGGAACTGGAACTGGTTCACGATTAGAGATGTACAGCTAAGATAGTGTGGGTGGGCGTGTTTGCCATTTCCGATTTGCGTTCACTAGTTCGTGGTGAGGAGAACGAGGAGCAACAAACAAAACACAAAAGAAAACAAACAGAAAGAAAATGATGAATACTAATACAAATAGAAACAAACGGAGTTATTAACAACATACGAATCGAGTTCGAGGAGTTACCAAAGAGAATGCACAAAATGCATGGAGCACATACATTATTACAGTTTACGAATAGTTATTATATATGTATGTATGTATGTATGTAGTAGTAGTATATATATATATATGCAGATATTACTGGTTACTTGCTTTGATTTTGATGTTTTACATATTCTGGTATCTTAAGTTTTTTGTTTTTCTTTAAATATATATTTTGTTTTTTTTTTTTCTTTTCTGGGTACACATTCCGCTGGCAATTCGGTGTAGCTAGTGAGATTATTATTACATATGCAAGTGTGTGAGTGTGTGTGAGTATTGTCTATGTGTATGTGTGTGTGTGTGTGTGTATTATCACAACCCATTTTGTAAATCTCATTGAATATTAAAAAAATTGTAAGAGTAATAAACTAATTTGTCGTAATGAACATAAACTAAACTAAAAACATTAGCACATTTCGAAATAATACAAGAGACGAATGCAGCAAGATGTCCTAAGTCAAAAAAGAACACTAGATATATCAGATACGATTACTTAACAGTTACAGTTATAGATATCTGTATGCATATACATATAAAGGGTAAATGGTGCAGCTAGGGCTGCGTTTTTTGGTTGCCTGTTGCTGTTGCTGTTGTTGTTGTTATTATAATTATCATTATCATTATTATCATTATTATTATTATTATTGTTGCACGAATACTTAAAACAAACGGTAAACATGGCATAGAAAAACGGAATGGGTTCAAATGTAAAAATAAATATAAATATACATTCACATATATATTTATATTTATATTTATTAGAGAGCTGTGTGGTATATATGTATCTGTGTTTCTTTTATATAGATCAGTGATACTTTGTCTGTCTGTGTGTGTGTGTGTGTGTCTCTGTCAGTCCACTTCTGTTGATCTTTGATCTCTGCCTATTCCCCATTGAAGCTCGTTAATTGAATTGGATATTGCTAACTGAAATTCCTTTTCATATGCAAATGAATGTTGTTGGTTGTTGTTGTTTGTGTGTTGTCAACTGATAAGATGTTGCACGACTGATGGCAGCACACTCGAATTCATTTTAAATTTAAATTTAAATTTTAATTTGATTTTCATTAATTTATTTGCTGTTGGCTCTTGGAATTGGAGTTGGGGGTTGGGGGTTGGGGCTTGGGGGTTGGTGCTTGGGTGGCAACAACTGCCGATAAGTTGATGGTCAGCCATAAAGCATGCCATGAATTATTATTGTTGTTGCTGTGGAAAGGCAAACAGCAATTGAAACGGCCACAGGAGTTGGCAGGAGGCAGGAGGCAGCTGGCAGGAGGCAGGAGGCAGGATCAACATGGCCCATACTGGTGGGCATATGCATTATGCAGCAATTGCTGTTGTCAACCACTGGCCATGCTGCGGCACAGTGGCATCTTCTTTTGGGTGCCCCAACCGAGCCAGCTGCCAGCCAGTAAATTAAGCGGAAAAGTGTGTTGCCTGTTCAACAATAAAGAAGGCAAAGGGGGAATGAGTGAGTGAGAAAGGGGAAATGCAATGAATGGGCAGGCCATCACAGAGTGAGTGAGAGGGAGAGAGGGAGAGAGGGAGGTGTACTCGCCTCGTCTGACTGTGTTATTTGCTGCAGTTGGAAATAACTCAGCCGCAAATGAGATAAATTGCGCGCACACAGATAATTGCAACGGCTTGAAAAATACGAGCAGATGCCACACACATACATACATACATATGTATGCAATAATTTTGAATATGTAACGGCAGCAATTCAAAGTAGTTTTCCCAAATGTTTTTTTGTCTACTTCTGCCTGGCATCATAAAAATATTTGTGCAACATTTGAACTGACGAGCTGCTGATTAAAAATACTCGGAGTCTGACAGCAATGAGTGTTCAATGAGTGATTGCTGAAATGCTCAAGTGAATGAATGAGTGAATGAATGAGTGAGTGAATGAGTGAATGTGTAAATGAATGTCGCTCTTTGCTCTGCAATTATTAGTAGTAGTTGTAGTTGTATTTACAGTTGTACTTAAAAGTTAAACACCTTATTGATTGAACTGACACACATAGTAGCTAAATGCATTTACATACGCACACATACACACACACACACACACATATATGTATGTATGTATATGGTGTAGAGCCATTTACATCCTTTTACGTAATACGCTTTTGCCGCATAAATAAATAAATTTCACATGTTTTTTTTTTTTCCAGCGCATTTTCTTTCATCTCTGACTGTTTTTCATTTTTCATTTTGTTTTTTTAATATTATTTGCTTTCAGCGTAATTACAGATTTTCATATTTTATGCGCTTTGTCATTACGTCTGCCACTCATTATTATTATTATTGTTGTTGTTGTTGTTGTTGTAGTTGTTGCCATGAAAATTTAGCTGCTGCCGTTTAATGCCAGTACGTGGTTTTAATTTCCTTTATTTCAACGTGGAAGCTCAAATTGTTGTTTTCGCGTTTTTTCATTATTATTATTATTATTATATATGCATTTATTTACGTGTTTTTTAGTTTATTTTTTATATTTACTTTGTAGTTGTTGTAGTTGTTGTTGTTAGGGTTTTCAATTAAACATAATTGCCTTGCATTTGAAAATTCGTGCCTTTATTTAATTAGTTTCTGCGGCAAACTTTGAATATTTTTGTATAGTACTTGGAGTACTTTGCTCCTAGAGATCGGCAAAGAATCTGTGCAGGAATCAAATAACTAGCTAGCTAGCTTATTTTGGTCGACAGTAATCTAAGGCTTAGTTGCCGATCTCTGGATGCAAATGGATATCTTTTAGATTGGGATTAAGTTTTAGGCTAAACTGAGAAACTTAACAGCAATGTGAACAATCGATAATCTTACATATAGTCTATATATATATATATCAAAAGATGCAACGATTAGCTTGGATCAAGAGTCCATATCAGTTAATGTAGAGTAAATTTGATTTATATAGTGGATATCGTAGAAGGATTATGCTTAGGTCTTCTCTTTAGTAGATTTGATTCCGATGTGTCTTCAATTTCGAATACAATTTCCATATGCGCTATTAACTTGGCTAAGAAACTTAATTGAAGTGAATTATTGTCAGTAGTTTACGATAATCTATACCTAACTCTACGAGCATATATACATAGATATATATATATAGAATCAATCAACGGGAGATTCTGCTTAGTCATAGCTTACATTTACAGCTGCATTTTTAAGGTTCTCTTAGGTCTGATCCGTCTCAGTCTAAGGGAGTCTTATATATAGAGATGGGGGCTGTGGCTGACCGACGTAGTTAATCCAATCAGTTGCGTTAACAATTTGCAATTGTAATTTCAGCTAAAACTCAAACTGGTGAGTGAGGGAGAGGGGGAGTTGGGAGCTCGTTGTCGTGTGGTCAGCCACCCACTGTGAGCAGGCTTAGCACCTGGCCCCAATGGATCGATAGTAATTTAATCGTACGCTAACACTCATATTCCAGTATGAAGCTCTCGGATGTTGCTGCAGGCTTTGCTCCTCCTCCTGCTGCTGCTGTTGCTCCTCCTGCTCCTGCTGTTGCTGGTGTCGCGACATGTTGCTGATGCAGCGCTGTTGATCTGCCCAAATTTACTTGTGACAACATTGCGGTTGCCGATAATTTGCCATTGTACGTGAGCACACTGCCGCTGTCGGACAGGCCATGTCCGTAATAGTTGAGCGCCGAGATTAGCGGTGCCTTGCCCGACCCACTCTGATGCTGACTACGACGTTGCTGCTGCTGCGGCTGCTGCTGCTGGGGCCCTTTGGGGGCCATGTAGTCGGCCTGGCGCAGCGCAATGAATGTGTCAAAATTGTCCGCTGTCGAGGAGGCATTCGAGGTGCTCGAGTTGCGACGCAGCTGCGGCTGCTGCTGCTGCTGCTGCTGCTGCTGCTGTTGCTGCTGGTGGTGTTTAGAGATGTGGTTGGGCAGTTGCAGCTTCTGCTGCTGCGACACGGATGAGTTGGAGGATGACGAATTGGATAATGAGGAGGAGTTTAGCGAGTGTGCGGGCGGATATTGCTGCTGATTTGCGTAGTATTTGCGCAAATTCTCCAACATGTAGCGATTATTTGCGCTCGTATTGCTGTTTGCGTTTCCAGCTGATGGGGCAGCCGCAGGCGTCGCAGCTGCCACTGCTGTTGCTGCTGTTGCTGTTGATGTTGTTGCTCCCATAACACTGGCTGCTGGTCGCAGCTGCAACTGCTGCTGTTTGCTGCTGGTGGCGTAGAGCGCATCGCTGGTTGGCCTAGCCAAGGCCAGTGGGCCAGTGTTAGCTGCCGGCATTGTGGTTGCAGTCGGTGGTGCGTCTCCTGCTCGCAAAGTGCGCTCCACAAACTGGCTCGATGCTGCTGCTCCTGCTCCTGCTGCTGTTGCTGCTGTGGGATAGCTGCGCGCGTAATGCGCTTCCATGAGGTCGGCGCGCCGCTGCTTGGTGGAATGCAGCAACTCCGGGTCGCCGCCAAAGCCGTAGTATTCGCCGTGCTCGTACATACGGTCGATGTCAGCGCCCGGACGCAGCTGGCTGCCTCGCTCGATCCGCTCAAAGTCGCTGCGACTGCGCCGGAAGTGCGCCAAGTAGCTCTCGCCGCCTCCCAAGGAGGAAGCCATCGAACCCGACACCGACCCCGACCCAGATACCGACACCGTCTCCTGCTCCGGCTCCGGCTTCAGCCTGTCGTCCTGTCGCTGCAAGTGCTGATTGAGTGATTGATAGAATGTGCTCTCGGCCAAGTTCTCATCATACGATGTCGCCAGCAGCTGCCGCTGCTCCTGCTGCTCCTGCTTCTGCTGGCGCTGGTACCAATCAGCGTGCTCGTCGCACTCGTTGACATTGACGCGGATGCGAATGTCGCGCGTGATGTAGTCCGGCTCGTCAGGGGCCACTAGATCGTCAGTGTCAGCGTCCTCCTCAATGCCCGCGCCTTCACTAACGGCATGCGGCTCGTCCTCGCCGTCGTAGTAGAAGAACCGCGCTGACTTGGCGCTCTCTGCCAGCAGCAGGTCCTCGCTCTCCTCCAAGGCCAGCGCGTAGCTGGTCAGATTATCGAAGTAGTATTCGCACATTTTATCCGGATGCTCGTAGCGCAGCTTGAGCGCAGACTCTGCATCCTGCTGCTGCTGCAGCTGCTGCTTCTGCTGCCCCTCCTCCTCCTGCTGCAAACTCGTTTCGGCCCGTTTCGTCACTGTGGGCCCGCTGAACACGGACGCATAATCCGAGCTGCTCAGCGAGTCCGAGTGGAAGACCTGCTGCCCCTTGGCGCGCCCCGCCCCACGCGCCGATATTGGCAGGGTTCCCAGATTCTCGTAATTGGCCGCCATCTGGCTGTTGGCCTGCGACTGGCTGCGCTTGTGGCGTCGCCGCGGCGTGCCCGCAGCTGCAGCCGGCGGACCCGCCCCCTCCGTTTCCGTTTCCGTCTCTGTCTCGCGAATGCGCTGGGCGCTGGCCAGGGCACGTCGCTGGGTGCCGCTGATGCGGCCTACGGAGTGCGCCGACTTCCGGCTGTTGCCCAGCTGCTGCTCGAAGTTCTGCTCCAGGTAATGCTCCAGGTAGTGCAGGTTCTTGCTCAGGTCGATCTCCGACTTGTAGCTCTTGTAGATCGTCGCCTGCTTGCCGGCGGCGTGGGCCGCGGCGCAGCGCGACTCGTAGCTGGAGATGTGCGCCCGGTCGCTGATGAAGCGGAAGCTCTCGTCCTTGGCCAGCGTGTGGAAGCCGCTGAAGTCGCCGCCGTTGCTGCTGCTCGCGTCGCTGCTGCTCGCCTTGAAGTTGCGGCACTTGTCCCGTATCTTCTGAATGCCCTGCCTCGTCTTCGCCTGCAGCCGCTCGAAGTAGTTGGACTTGGGCGTGCTGCCACTGGTGCCGCTGCTGGAGACGTGGAGGCGTGGCCGGTAGGGCGCGTGCTGGATGTCGTAGCCCCCGCTGCCCGCGGCGCGCATGCTCTGGATGCTCTGCGTGCGGTTCGGGTAGCGGTAGCTGAGCTTCAGCTTGGGCAGCGAGGGCGGCTCCTCCGGCTTGTGCAGGCGGCGCAGCGAGAGCTGCTTGAAGATCGCCTTCGCGCGCTTCGGCTTCTGCGCCGCGCCCATCGCCGTCTGGTCAAAGTCCTGGCGCTCGAAGCGGCGCACGGGCACGCCGTGCAGGAACTGCTGGTGGTGGGCGGTGGGAGTCGGTACGGCGTTTCCCTGCCGGTCGAAGAACCGCCGCAGACCCTTGCCGCTGCGCTGCGGGCGCGTCGCGCTGGCGCTGCGCAGCCGAGGATTGACGCCCAGCGTTAGGATCTCGTCGTCGTGGAAGATGGAGAACGGATTCGTGATCACCGTCGAGTTGTCCGGCATAAGGCTGCTTACCGATCTAGTCTTAGTGCTACTCATACCTTGCTTACAACTACTTAACCCTACGTTCTGCTTACGGTCTAATACAACTACAACTTTGGCTTCATTGTGTTGGTGTTGGTGTGGGTGTGGGTATTGGTGTGGGTGTTGGTGTGTATCTAGTTGGCGCGCCGAGTGCTGCAGATCCGTCTCGGATCTGTGCCGTCGCGTCTGGCGATGCAGGCGGCGCAGCTCGCGCAGCGAATTGCTCTGCTTGCGAAAGCGATAGAACGGATTGTTGATGCTCAGCTTCTGCAGCAGCAACTGAGTCTCCTCGACACTCAGCTGCCCGTCCACTGGCTTATTGTCCTCTGCACTCGAGCTGGCATCAGCTGCCTGATTGCCCTCTATCCCCTCGCTGCCCACATTCAAGTCAACACCCGTTGGCTTGCTCTCTGACAACTCCTGCTGCTGCTGTTGCTGCTGCTGCTGCTGCTGTTGCTGGTTGCTGCTCCCTCTGCTGCTGCTATTTCTGCTACTATTCTTGCTACTATTTAGCGTGCTGGCTAGGCTAAGGCTATGGGAGCTGCTGCTGCTCTTGGCTAACTCTAATGTATTGTTATTATTATTGCTATTGGTCAGTGTTTCAGTTGCAGTTGCAGTTGCAGTTACAGTCGGTGTTGTTGTTGTTGTTGTTGTTGTGTTAGTTATACTATTATTATTGTTGTTGTTTGTATTGGTGTTTGTATTACTATTATCATGTTCATGTTGTTGTTGTTGTTGTTGTTGGGCTTGCTGTTGTTGATAGAGAAGCTCGTTGCTTTCGTTATCAACTGCCTGCTAGACCCTAGTGGGCGGTTGTAATATCATTGCAGCCATGCGTACCTTCATTGCCTCCGGCGATCCATGTCCCGGATATTGTTGCTGTGGATGCTGTGAGGCGGCGTGCAATGCCGCTGCTGCGGCAGCTGCCGCCTGCTGCTGCTGCTGTTGTTGCTGCTGCTGCTGCTGCTGCTGTTGCTGGTGATGATGGAAGCCGGCGGGCGTTGTGTAAATCGAATCACCTTGGGGCCCGCTGGTGCTATCCGACCGTGATTTCAAATCAGCCTTCTCGCTGCGGGCACAAATCAAACAAGAGAAAGAGAAGGAGAAAGAGAATGAAATTGTTATCGAATACTTTTCTAATCAAACCAAAAGAGAGAGAGAGAGAGAGAGAGTGAATTGTATGGGGTATCTAGGAGGAGTTGATGTGTGTTAAATGTTGAGATCTGATTTGGGTTCATATGAATCTGAGTCTAATATTTAATTATTGTTTGGGTGAATATGAATAAGTTTTAACTATTCGATTTATCTGCGATTAATATGTGATTAAAATAAATATAAATTGATTTGTATAGCCCAAACTCCTAAATTATGTAAAATACCATTGGCACATCACTACAGATTTTTATTAACAAAGCGTGAAATAATTGAAATTAAAATTTAAAAATATATTTTTATTATTATTTTTATTTTATTTTTTTTTTTATACTTAAAAATTGGATTCATTTAAATATGAAGTACTTTGTTTTCATATAAATAAAATGTTTTCTGATTTTTATTTATTTTTTAATTTTTATTTTATTTACAATGGATTCATTTATTTAATAGATATTTCATATTTATTTATTTTTAAATTTTATTTTCAATGGATTTATTAATTTTAGATGTTTCATATTTATTTATTTTTAAATTTTATTTTATTTTCAATGGATTCATTTATTTAATTGATATTTCATATGTAATTTATTTAATAATTTATTATTTTATTAAAAAAAAAAAAAAAAAAAATATATATATATATATATATATATATATATATAAATTATAAATAAATAAATAAATATATATATATATATATATATATATATATATATATATATATATATATATATATATATATATATATATATATATATATATATATATATATATATTTATTTATTTATTTATAATTTATCTTTTTATTTTTGTATCGTTAAACACTGTTATGGATTTATAAAATTCTTTGATTATTTGTTGGCTTAATATAAATTAATGAATTAATCATCTTCTCATAAATGTGTAACATATTTAAAAAAAAAAAAAAAAAACAAAAAAATAAAATAATAAATAAAATAAAATAAAAATAAAATAATAATTTGCATTTTTTTTTTGTATTTAATTTTATTTAATTTATTTTTTTTTTTATTTTTTATCTTAAGGGCACGCCTTGGATTCATATTAACCGAAGTATTTAATAATCATAAAATAAAAATAATAATATTATATTTGAATTAATCTTCTCTAATATTTAGGATTTGCAATTTCTTTATATAATTTTCTGAATAATTGATTTAATATAAATTAATGCATCTTTGCTTTGCGATCTATTATATATAAGCAATAGGTAAATATTTGAAATTAGTTTTATTTAGCCTAAGTTCGAATTAATTTAAGCTAGATCCATATATTTATATATTTATTTGCATTATTTAAAATTCACAAAAATCTGTTAATCTTTTCTTTAATAAAAAATACATAAATTTTAAAAATTTTTCCCTACATGGGTTTTAATTATTATTTAATAAATCTAAGATTCTTTGTTTAGGTATAAATAAATCAATTTATATATTTTATTTTCTGCTTCATTTATCTGTAACTAAAGAACTTCCAAATTTTTTGGGCTATTTATTTATTATTTAAATAAGTTAATATATTTTTCAACTCTGATTCTTTGGAAAATTCCTATACCCTCTATGGGTATCAAGAAAGACAGATCTGAATATTGTAAAAGGTTTTTAAAATATATTTTGCAGGGCATTTCATGTTCTAGCACACAATAGTCGCTGTTTGGTCTAATTTGCTGCCGTTTGATTGGCATATTTCATGCCAATCGCACATCTAAATATCCAGCTATTTCGTGTGCCCTTTGGCATTGTGGACGTGGGGCTGGCTTGGTGGCGTGGTGGCTTGCTCGTTGGTTATTAAATCCCAACGAGATCCCTCCAGGGGGGGGGGGGGTTGGGGCGTTTGACAAAATCTTTCGTTACGCTTTGATTGATACAAAAATTGTATGAATTTGGTTGTTAGTTGTTTGGGGGCCTAGTTTCTGGGTTTGCGTTGCCGCTTGGCGCGCATAAATAATGAATGCCGCTGGAAATGTGGCTGTGGCGTTGCCAACTATGCTTATAACGGAAATTCAAAATCCATTTCCGCTCTACCGACACACAAAAACTATTCTTTGCAATTTTTGACTCGCCTGCGAGTGTGTGTGTGTGTGTGTTCGAGAGGGTATTCTATAAACGAAATATGGTAATTTTTAAATGGACAAATGGTGAAGGGGGAGAGGGAGAAAGAGGAGCCAGTGTAGCCGAGAGCCAAATAACTGCCACAGCCTCATAACTCATGTCACGACAAAATGAGGGGCGGCAATGAGCGATTGTTAAGGGGCGTGTTTCGCATTGTTGGCATGCGTGTGTGCGTGTGTGTGCATGCATGTTTGCTTGACGTTGCGCGCAAAACAGGAAAATATTTTCCAAAAGCCGACTTTGCAATATTGAATATATAATATAGCACATAGAATATTTCATACTCTGCACAATCACACGCTGCCCACATTATTCATGGGCGGGGTAGGTGAGCGAGTGCGAGTGCGTGGGTGTGGGTGTGGCCAGTCGGGACGCATAAATTGGCATGCCAACGCCACCTGTTGGCCACAAGCTGCATTGCTTTTGCCTTTTATAAAAATGTATCATAACCGGCCATTTGTTGTGCGCTTTCTGTGTGTGTATGTGTGAGTGAGAGTGTGTACATGTGTGTGTGTGAGTGGTCTGTGTTTCGCTTCAACTTACCTGTCCTTATCCGATGATTTATAGCCCGTGGAACCTGCAAAGGCGAGTAAAAATAATATATATGAGAGAATTGCTTTGTATTATTCCCATAAATATATATTTATATATGTATCTAGTATATATAGAGTATAGTTGAGCTATGCTGGCACTTTAAACTGAGTAAAAGCCAAGCTCACATAGACATATGTGACACCCAGACAGACAGACAGACATGGATAGATAGATGGCAGCTACAGATACAGATACATTTGTATCTGCTGCTTCAACATTTTGACAAATGAGCCGTGAACCCATTGACGGCCAAGAGGTGTTAATTTTGATGGATTTCAAAACTGTGTGTGTGTGTGTGTGTGAAAGAAAGATCTGTCAAATGCCATTCGATAAGTTGGCAATCGGCGCCAGCTGCAGCAATTTTCACGTCTCCTGCTCCTGCTCCTGCGCCTGTTTGTAAATTGACATTTTGATTGACAACTGAGAAATTGCACGCGCCGTGCTATTTGGGGATTTAGCCTTATTTAGAACTCAAGTTTACACTTTACGGCTATATGCCAGGCAGCAGGCCAATTGGCCAGTGCAAGTCCCTCAGCGAATTCCTTAAAGTAAAAGTTTCCTTGGATGTCCTTGAGCAAGTTTCTCAACAAAAACTTTTCTTTTTCTCAACACTTTTTTTGTTGTTGTTTGTTTTTTTTTTTTGGTAAATTGTTTTTCCTTTGCTGTTTTGTAAATTGTTTTTACAAATGTGCATTTTAATTGCGCGCTCAGTGAAAAGTTTTGCGACTCGATTTTGATTTCTAATTAGGCGACCGACACCTCCTGCTGCTTCCCCCTTGTCCTTGGGACTTTAAGCAGACGCATTTACAGTCAGAGAACAATAATAAAAATAATATATATATATATGTATATCTGCTGTAGTGTGTGTATATGTACAATTGTTGTTCCTTGGAGGACCTTAACCCTTTTGTGTTAGCCAGCTGACCGCAGGCGTTGGCGGCGCAAAACTCGCTAATGAATATTTTATGAGATTTATTTGAGTTTCAAAGAAGAGGAAAAAAACAAGAACAAGAACAAGAAAACACGAATAAAAAGGAGCAACAGAAAACAGAATAGAAAAGGAAATAAAAGGCGCGCTTTTCCTACATTTTTTTTTTTTCTATTCTGTTGTTGTTGTTGTTTTCTGTGTGTTTTGGCTTTGGTGCAAGTTTTTGTGTTTTTGCAATTAGTATGACAGCAAACTGCGGTAAGCGAATGCGAATCCCATCCGCCCGTAAGGTTCAACGCCATCTGGCGGCATAATGGGGCAAATGCTTTAATTGCTGCGACGCGCATTCCCTTTGAAGCGCCGCGTAATTAATATGCGTCCCGCTCCAAGCGAAAGAGAGAGAAAATGAGAGAGTGAGAGAGTGAGAGAGAGAGAGCTGGCAATTGTTTGGCGCAACTGCAATTGTTGCTGCTGCTCGCAGAGTTTATCATTTTTAATGAGCAGCTGGCTGCCCCCCCGACCCCAACTCCTTCGACTTACCCTTGAAGCAGCACTTTTTGCTCTTGACGGCGTAGATGCACAGGCAGATCAGGATCAGAATGGCGGCCATGCAGCCGCCAGCGACGCCCAGCAAGTAGCTCATCTCCAAAGGTTCTGCGGCCAGGGTTCCCATAGTTGAAGAATTGCAAGCACAAAACGAAGATTGAATTGTATAAAAGGTTCGAATTTAATTCAAGTAATGGATAAAGTGAAGGCGTGATATCTAGTGGGTGTTTTAGCATGCAGTGATTACTGGGTAAATATACTCAGAGTGAATATAGTAAAAAAGTTAGAGTAACTCTGCAAAACACTTTCAAGTGGAAGATAATTATTATACTATTTCATTTAAAAGTGCTTGCAGTATGCAATGTACTTCAACTAAAGTGTAAACGGTATTGGAAAATAAAGAAAACACTAGGCACCTGCAAACGTACCCTCCACAATCAAATGAATGGCATGGCGATCGGTGCCCCGCTCGTTCTCCACCACTAGGTAGTAGGGGCGTGAGTCGTGCTCGTCCGTGTGGTGGATGTGCAGCGTGGACAGGTAGCAGTCCTCGCGTGAGTCCGTGAGCATATCATCGGCACGAAAACGATCTAGACAGAGAGAGAGGAAGAGGAAGAGAGAGCAGTGGTTGAGTGAGAGAAATAATTGCATAGCTTATGGTCTGAATAATTCATCATACGAGCTCAAATAATGAACAATTAATGGGCGCAGACAACGTGGCGTATACGCAACGATTGCGAGTCGATGCTGTGTGCGATTTGGCGTGCAATGCGCTCTGCTTGATGCCTGTCAGTGGCAAGCACGCCGGATTACATGCACGGACGGGCGGACGGGTGGACGGGAGCAGATGGACTGCAGCACGCAGACAAGCTGAAAATGAAGAGTAATGTGCTAGATTTGTTGCCAGCCGAAGCTGGAGATGGATCAGCACAGCTGCAGCTCCACAAAATGCGTTATGCAGCACAGTTTAGACTGAAAAACGAGCTCCATGCGAGCCAGGCCAGAGCTGGCACGCCGTTCTGCTGTCAGCTGCGAGCCGGGATTACCGGCAGCTGACAGGCGTGGGAAGTCTGCTCGAGCATCGGAACGGACGAATGGACGAGCGAGCTGCAGGGCTGCCAAAGCTAATGCCATACTACAGCAGCATGATGCCGACATTCGTCTCATTTTGGCATCGAAGCTGCCGACTCCTGGACATGTAATTTGTCTTGATTTGTGCGTTGTCCTGCCGTCTGCCTGCTCCCGTCTGCCGTTTAGTCACACGTAGCATGCTCCACGTTTGTTCAATGTCAAATTTGCGGAAAAGGTTTTTTAATGAGCACTCAACCGAGAGCTGGCTACACACACAAATACACTCACACACACACACATGCATGTGCGGTAATTGAGTTGCGGCTTATTGAAAAAGAAAAACCTCATGCGAGCATCTAATTATATTTGCATTAGCTGCCCAATGAAGCGCACGCCGCTGACGTCAAGTATACGCACCTATGCCCGTGCCGGCCTCCAGGCGCAGCGAGCCCCACTCCCAGGCCACGAGCTGTGGCCGCGGATCGGCGCAGACGACCATCGTCAGGCTGGCCGGCTCGCCGCGCTTCACAGACACTGTGTGCATCGAGGGATGCAGGCGAAGCACCTGCGGAGCACCTGAAAAATACAAAAGAAAATTTAAATATTACAAGTGCGTCAAGTATGACAGGAATAAATAAATAAATAGTATAGATGGAATATATATGGAAAATATTTAATTGAAATGTCCACACTTATATCAAAATTTACTTTTTTTTTTTGTCTGTATTGCTTTTAAAAAGTAATAAGCTAGACAAATAGAAAAATATATTTAACTGAACAACTATATGACAGTTTTTTAGCTGTAATGCTTTTATATATAAAAATTAATAAATAAGAACAAGAAATATAAATAAAAAACTTATAAAATATTTATTTAATCAAAATATCTGTTTGTTGTTAATAATGTGACTTTATTGTGTTTGCCTTTTCTATACACTTAAATAATATTATTAAGAAAACTCATAAGTATATTACACATACGAGATGTATGCCTAGAATAATATTATAATATATAAAATATTTATTTAGTAAAAATATCTATCTGTTTGTTAGTTAAGAATTCATTACTTCATGAAAATGAAAAGTATATCCTCAAAAAAAAAAAAAAAAATAAAAATAAAAATAAAAATAAAAAATAAAAATAAAAAATAAAATAAACTAAAATAAAATAAAAAAAGATAAAATAAAATAAAATAAAATAAAAAAAAAAAATATAAATAAATTTGAAAATCACGTATATAATATAAAACACTTATTCAGTTAACGAAGTATTTAATGGCTAAAGGTTTGATTTTTTATTATTTTAACTTTTAATTAAAAACTAACAAAAATGGATAATATATTCCATGCTAGTAGAAAAAAGAAAAGCTAGTAAATGTATTTTTTTTTTTTTTTTTTTATATATATATATAAATAAATTAGATATACCAATATTTACTTAATTAATTGACTTTTACAAAGAGTGTTAAGAAAATAGATTTCCTATATGAGAGAAATGTTTTTGGCTTGACGGGCGATCCATTTTTAATTCAACTATTTTAAAGATAAGCATCTTTGGTCATTCTCTGGTAAAATTAAATATTTAAATTATTTCATAATATTTAATTTCTGTATCTCTCTCTTCTAACTGACGTCAACATCATCAGGTATTCGTTATCCCTATATTCATTAATTTGCAATTTCAAATAATATTTGTAATCCCTATATAAATTCATTTGCAATTACAAATCAAATTTTGTATGAACTCCAAGAATTGCTTTTAAAAAAATATATATTTTATATATAACAAAAATAAAATAATTTTTTCTTCAATAACTTTTGTTGAGTCTCATGTCTTGTGTATACGGAAATACTATTTTATGAAACTTTAATATTAATAATATATTATATTTAGTTCCCATTATAGCTAAAGTTAACAAAATATATGCAGTTTAATGGGGGATAACACATGCTATACATTATAAAAGGAGAACGTAAGCATTTTGCATTAGGTGTGCTTAAACAAAAATAAATTTCAGCCTAAAGCCACTTAAAGCTGTAAAAGTAGACTTGGGAAATATAAATCATAGCGAAGACCTGCCTATGCTAAGCATAAATTGCTGGCAAGCGAGACTAAGCGAATTTTAAATGTCTCTGGCCAGTTTGAAAGTTTGACAAACTTTGCTGCCTGCAGGGTATTTGAAAGTCGTGAGTGCGCAGCTGCACATAATGAGCTCTGCATTTTTTTTTTCAATTTATTTTTTAGCTGTTGTCAGTTAACTAGTTCGTTAGTTACTTTACATACACACACACACAGGCGAGTATGTGTTTGCACAGTTTCGTGTCTTTTTTTTTTTGCCACAGATATATAAAGGATATAGCACTTTTTTCCTGGCTGGCTCTGCTAAATTGCTCGTGTCCTTGGTTGGTCATAAATTATGTACGTGCTGTGGTATTCAGCACTAAATTTAAATATATATGTTGTCCCATACCCATTCCCTCTCTCACTCTCTCTATCACCGAATGTTTGTCTCTCTATTTTGTGTGTTTTTTTTTCTTTTTAGCTACTCGACGCTTGCTCGCGGCTGTGTTGGCCATGGCTGTTGTTCTATTTTGCCGCGCTTCTGCGTTCTTCATTTTCTTTTTTGTTGTCTGCATTTTTATACCCTGCACTTTTTTTTTTTTACTCCACACTTTTTTCGCTTTTTATGCTTGTGGTCATAAGTTCATTTTGATTTTGTGTTACATTTTGGTTTAGTCCGTTGCCAGCGCCAGTTGCCGCTTGCAGTGAGACCAGCGGCGCCTGCAGCCTAAAATCGAGGCCGGGAGAAGCTTCCGACTGGCAAAAACAAGTGGGAGAAACAGAGAGAGAGAGAGAGAGAGAGAGATGGAGAGCATGGTGCGGGCATTGGCCAAATCGCAGGCGCTTAAAACGGTTTCGACGCGTTTTCCGGTTGCAGTTTTTAATGGAGTTTTGTGTTATTTTAAGTGAGCATTAGTTGCACGGAGAATACGCGACGAAGATGTGCAACAGTGAAAAGAGACAACTAGACAAAGAAGACAGAGATGGAGATAGAGGTAACAAACTAGCGAGCCAACTAACTTTGCTCACATAGGGCACACGCCGAGTTGTTGCTTTTAACGTGGCTGTAAATTTACAACTGGCCATTGGTTTTCTTTCTTTTTTTTCTCTGTTTTATTAGGTATCTATTGCTGCTCGCATATTCTCAAAGAGAGAGTACTTAAATTTTATGTAAACTTCAGAATGGACATATTATAGTCATAGCGGGCCGAACTGGCAAATAAAGTACCACCATCGGGTTGGTGATACTATTGTCATTATTTTCTGTACTTTGTTTAGGCTATTTAATTTTAGTTGACTCTCGTTATGTCAATATCTTTAAGTAAATAAATAAATAAATAGGCAGAGAGTACTCCAATTTTATTCCTTTCAAAGGGAAATGGTCATCAATTAAGCTTACTTGAATCTTGTGGTGCTTACTATTATCTAACTACGTATATGTATGCAATCATACATACAAATATACACATACATACGTTCATTTAAATATAATTAAATATATTACTATATGTATATATTTTTAGTTTCTCTTCTGCATTTGCATTCATGAGAATTGCATAGAACGGCAATATTTGCAGATTAAAATTTGTATAAACATATTAACGCTGCGCTCTATCTGGATAAAATATTCTTTCTGTTCTGCTTTGATTATTGAATATTTTTTAAATTACTCGATCTCAATTTCTTATTGATTTTTTTTAGAGCTGTTTTAATTTTTTTTTTTAGTATACTTGAATTTTACTCTGTACCTATAGAAATGTAGAAAAAGTAAAAATAAAAAACAATATTAAATTGATCAGCATAATGGCGCTAGCTCAATAGTTAATGTTTTGTATAATTTTGCAACGAGAGCTACAAAATGAATTGTACAATATATACCATCAAATTGAACTTCTTTAAATAACAAGTTTTATACAAATATTTTCTTTATTATCTTCAGAGCGAAAAACTCCTATCCTTGATTATGGTTACCGAAAATCGCTATACAAGTTTGACAGTCACAGGAAAACTCTTATTTACTATCTTATAAACTCCGCTGAAGACATTTCAGTAGCAGTAAAAGGTATTATGGAAAGCCGAACCAAACAAAAAGAGTCATCTACATAATTCGTATTACTTGCATTCAGATATCCAGGAATAGCAGTTCCTTAAAGGTTGAACTTTTTATTTCGAAGCTAAGGCTAAGATTTTGAATAAATAATAAAAATGAGGGGATCATTCTCTTCAGAAAACTTCGAGTGAACGGAGTTTGTTTACTCCAAGTAAACATATATCTGAAAATGCTTTTCCACCCAGCAGCATATATTAATGACTGATAGTTCCATAGTTTACGCCTTTAAACACATATTTTCACATTTGGTTTCTAAGAGATGTAATGAGATGTTTAATATATAATTGATGCATGGCTGTAACTGCTGCTACATTAAGTTAAAAATTGCTTAAATTTCACAATTTTAAAGAGTATTGTATCTCCTACATGGCCAAGATATTGTGCATTTTTGTTCTGTCTCTTTGTTCCATAGTCGATGTCGTTATTATTGGCCATCAGCTTAGCCAACAGTTGCTCGGCAAGCCGTAACTCAGTTTTCAGGAACTCTCCCATACATAGTTTGTACAGCATTTTTTTCTGTGGCTGGCGACAGTTGTGCCTGTTCGTAGTATTTTGTGGCATTGCGGCTTTTGCGGCTGCCACACAGCAACATGTGTGTGTGTGAAGGAGAGTGTATGTGTGTGTATGCTGGAGCACTTACCCACAACTTGCAGAGAGACGGGATCGGATATGGCCACCCGCTCCTGGCCATTGATGTAGCTGATGGCGCGGCACTCGTATTCGCCCTGGTACTCGTAGGTGACGTTGTCGATGACCAGGCGCGGCTCGTTGCCGCGCTCCACGTACTTTGATCCGTGCGAGATTCTGCAAGTGGAAAACAGAGATACATCGATATGAAAGAGCTGATCAATAGAGGTGGGAGGAGGATTGAAGGGAGAAGGGAAGAGGGAGTTGGGGCAAAGATGTTGCTTCGCCTTGCTCTGTTACGCACATATTTTTATTTTTCTCGCTTCTCTTACTGTCAGCTTTTTGAGCTGCAAATCATTTTGGAAACATGCAACAGCCACATAGCAGCTGAAAAGGGGGTGGCGGGTGGTGTGTGGGGGAAAGTCAAAGGGGGCCAACTGCTGCTGCAAGTTTTGTGCAGCAATATTGAAAATTGCGTTTGTGGGCGAAATATTTTTGTGTTGCTCTTCGTTGCAAGCAAAAAATATTTGATACATTTTTTTAATATGAGAAATGCCTTTTATGCTGCGAAATGCTTTCAGCTCAGCATCGACACAGCTCCAGAGCTGCAGAGCTGCAGAGCTCCACAGCTCCACGGCTCCAGAGCCATCCATACTGATTTTGGCCACAGCTTTGGGCCCTGTCGGTGCGGGGTCACAGACAAATTCCTTTGATATGTGCGCATAGTTGAGCTTGGCTCGATGCTCTCTCTCTCTCTCTCTCTCTCTCTCTCTCTCTCTCTCTCTCTCTCTCTCTCTCTCTCTCTGTCTCTGCAGGGGGGAGCGTGTGTCGCCAGCTTAAAGCGCCAATTAAAGCGGCTTTTGAAGCGGGACACTCGTCGCAATTAGAAGCAATAAATTTGAAAGCCATTTAAATGCAAATCCAGCCGCACACACAAATGAAGTCGCAAAAATTCGATGGAAAAATGCGAGGCACAAAGCGCTCGCTGCTTCGCCCATTCAGCGTGGCTCGCCGTCGAAATTTTCCACGTAAATCAAAGTGACATGCCTTTCCTATGCCTCCCCCGGGCGCTTTCCATTTAGCAAATACATTGGCCCACTGGCCGAGTGGCGGCCAGCTGTGTGGTTGCATTTGCATGCCAGTGGTTCCCTGTTGCCTGTTGGCCACTGGTCGAGGCGCCTTCGGCATGCCAGCCACCTCAGAGGCATAGGTAGCCTGTCAACAGCGCAGACCATTGATTTATTGCACACACACACACACACACATACACATACATGTATACAGAGACATTGCTCCTTGCTGGTTTTGCTTGGCACGCGCCATTTAATGTGTCTTTGGAGAGGAGGAGGAGGCGGCGAGCGAGACGAGCGTGGAAATTAGTTTTCAACAATTGACATTTAATTTCTGATAAACACGCGCGGGCACGCTTCATTAAGTCAACACGCCAGCGCGTTGCATGTGGCATTTGATATTAGAATTTGACGCGCTGGCGAATCTGCTTAAGCAGAGAGAGAGAGAGAGAGAGAGAGGGAGCCTCCTCATCCCACCCACACACAGTCGAGCACACCGTCTCCTGCTGAGGCATTCATATGTCGTATGAGTAGCTGCAGGGGCAAATACAAACAAATGAAATCTCAAATCACGTACGGGCTGCTTGTCGGCGTCTGATCTGAGAGCTTCGAGTTTGACTTTGTGGCATGCAGCAACATGGGAGACTGAGAGAGAGAGAGAGAGTGGAGTTGGGGGCGCTGCACGTGATGTGGACTATTTCGATTTTTCCAACATGACGAGCTGCTGCCTGTTGAATGGACAAACGGACGGACGGATGAGTGGGGCACTGCTTTGCATATTAATGTACCCGAGCGCTGCAGCAGGAAACTGCACAGAAGTCGGCCACAGTAAATTGCGGCTGCCCCCTGTCACAGATGAAGCGAGGGGTGGGGGGAAGGGGAAACTGACATAGAAAGCAGCACAAAATTGCTAATTAAAAAATGTTGTTTAGCTGCATTGCCTTGACTATGAATTAGCTTCCTTCATTCGCAGGATTGCTAAAGGATGCATTAGTCTTACATGGTTTGTGGCTGTCGCATCAAAAGTAAATGGTTAATCTATTTAATTTCTCAGCTGGATTCTCATCACTTCACTTGTGCCCGAATTTAATTCTCAAATTGTGGGATTTATTTTAATAAAAATAAATAAACATTTTTCTTTTATGCTAGCCAGTTAAAAGAGAGTTAGAGAATGTTGAAGAGCACTCGCTGTCCACCCTCCGTTCACTCTCCCATTTTGTGCACAATTTCCGCTGTGCGGCTAATTAAATGACGCAAACTTCAACTGGAAAAAAAAAATGTTGGGCGTGACCCCAGAGCTGTGCGCATTAACGGCAGCTGCTGCAGCACCGACTCCTGCTGCCACTGCAACTGCCACAGGAAGCTCACCCGCATACAGGAAATTTTATTTTCTTATTTCAATTCTAGTTTATTATCATATTCTAATGAAACCAACTCTGTATACACTCGTCTAAGCTGTTGGCTGTTCTCCCACCAACTCTGACTTTATTATTTGTAGCTCAGCTTTTACCAAGTTCATTTAATCTTGTAATCATAAATTAAATAATTTCAATGTAGGTATTTTAAATTTGTAGCCAATGCATTTCGTTTTTGCTAAGACTCAACTTATACTTTCTTTTATTAATTAATTAATTATTATTTATTTATTTTTTTTATTATTAAAAAAATTTTGTTATATATTTTTTTTTAATTTTTTATTTATTTGCATTTATTTTTTAATTTATTTATTTTTTATTTATTTATTTATTTATTTATTTATTTGTTTATTTATTTATTTATTTATTTATTTATGTATGTATTTATTTATTTATTTATTTATTTACTTATTTATTTATTTATTTATTTATTTATTTATTTATTTATTTATTTATTTATTTATTTATTAATATTTTGTATTTTTGTTTTTGTGTCTATTTATTTGTTTTATATTTTTTACTGTTTATTTTTTATGAATTTTTCTTAAGCGCCCGAATTAAAAGTTGAAATTTTGGATTCTTTTATTAGCGTTCATCAAATAAATCTCCATTAATAAAATTAAATGATTCGCTATAATAATAAAATGTAACAAAAATATATATGGTAAATAGTTAGGTAAAAAAAAAAAAATTGAACATTTAAAGGGAATATTAAGATATAATACAATATATGTAATAATTGTTATTTAATAATATTTATAGCGAATTATTTATTTATTAATTTATAATAATAAATCTAAAAGCTTTTTTATATTCCATTGTAATCCAAGAAGATTTATTTTTGTTGCACTTAATTATCAAATTAATTATTAAATTAAATTGAATAATTCCAGCATTGTCTTTTCAACTATTCTACTTCATCGACATGATCTACTCTATTCTACTACTGTACGACTCTTCTTCTACTACTTTTCTGTATACGGCTTAAAAAAACTAGCTCAAAGTTGACTCTTACTACAAATGACTTTCTAGTTCCTTTGCCAAGGATGTCATTTCAGGGATACTACATAAATATGGTTAATAATGGTTAATGTATTTAATTTAATAATGTATTTTTGAGTTGATTTACTGATTTGGTCCAGATCATACTGAACTTAATATTCACGTCATGAAGTTAGAAAAGTTTTCCTTTTATACACACTTTATTCCTGGCATTATATAATCCTTCTGAAGATAGCATGATATGCCATCATTCAAGGAAAAAGTCATGGTATGAAGTATGAAGTATTTTCTCTTAAAATAAATAAGTTAAAACCGATATATCCGAGTGCAACATATTGATATTTGCAGTTGCCTTTGAGTGCAACATTACTTATACGCCGTGTGAGCCGTGTCAACAAGCTGCCGAAGATTAATGAGGCAACGGCATATTAATGTTTTATTTGTGTAGTGCGCAGATATAAAGCACATAAAGCACGAATTCACGCCACCCAGTGCACTGGGAGTGGCAGGAGGCGAGCATTCTTGACTGCGTGAGAGGCGCGACACGCAAAGGTATGCAGCAGGGAAATGCGAGTGGGGGTAAAGGGTACTCACCTCTGGACCCATTTGTAGGCTGGCATGGGATTGCCATCGGCGACGCACTCGAAGGCGGCGGGACTGAAGAGCGGCGCTGTGGTGAGGCGGTCCGGGCCGGCTGAAATAATTTTCGGTGGATCTGTGGCAGAGTAAACAGAGGAAGCGAGCGTCAATACAAAATTAAGCAAAAGTTAGCAGAGCAGCAAACGCGGCCAAGATAAATACTGAAAGGGACTCACATTTCACGTCCAGCTGCACCGACAGCTGCTCCGAGGTGCCCACCGAGTTCTGCGCCTGGCAGGTGTACAGTCCGGCGTCTCGCCGTCCGACAGGACGCAATTGCAGCGTTTCCTAAACGAAGCGACCGAAGCGAGAGAGAGAGAGAGAGAGAGTTGGCAATTTAATACAATTACAAATTTCTGCTACACTTAAGATAAATACGGCGAGAGACGTCGAAATTCCGTTGCAACATAAACAACAAGCTGGCAAGGAGTCTGCCTGCCAGGATGCCGTTCGAAAGGCACAAAGAGAAGGCGAGTGAGAGAGAGAGAGGAAGAGAGGGAGGGAGAGAGCGGGCTGACTTACCTGCAAGCTGGCTATCTCGGAGCGTCCGGCACGTCGCCAGACGATGCTGGCCGGCGGATTGGCATCGGCCACGCAACGCAGCACAAGCGCATCCTTATCCTCTTCCAAGTCGATTTCCGGTGAGCCAATTAGACGAATGGTTGGCGCATCTGCAAAGTGCACAAGCACAAGAAGACCGGGTTAGACAGAGACAAATGGGGAGAGACAGAGAGAGAGAGAGGCAGATGCTGTGTAAGCAAAACAAGTCAACAACAAACGGCCAACTTCGACAGTTGTCCTTGTGCTCGCCTCGTCTTGGGGCCAAAATCTTGAATTGCTTAACAAAACAGGAAATTGCTGCAAATTGTGGCTAATTGAATTGTTACAGCTGTTTGCAATGTCTTTTAACTTTCTCGGACTTTAAGCCAAATGCAGCCAGCTCAAAGGCCAGCACATACTTTGTCTAGCCAAGATAGAGTTACTTATTTATCTAATTTTATTACTTTTTTTTTGCCTGTCTCATTTGCTTTGGCGACTTACATTTGACATCTAGGCGGGCCTCCACTGGCACCGATTTGGCCTCGTAGTTCTCATGGAAGGCCACGCAGCGCAGAATGTCGCCGTGGCGCTCGCGCATCGCGGACACCTGCACCACCGAGGTGGCTGACCAGGTGCGTGGATTATCGGGCTCGGTGGCATTCAGCTGCGGGTGCATGGGCGAGATTTCCTGGTCGCCTGTCCAGACGCAGATAGAGGGGAAGGGCAAATCGTTGAAATTAATTAACATGACATTGTCACAGGCAGCTAGACAGCTAGCCAGCTAGCCGGGATAACAAGTGCAATCAAAGGATAACAGGCAGCAGCGACACTTACCCAAATACCATTTGAGCGTTGCAGGCGGATTACCATAATGCGAGGCGCATTTCACAGTCGCCACGGCGCCAGCGTCCACCGTAATGTTGTGTCCCGGTGGTAGTGGAGCGCTCTCGAACTCCAGGCGCGGTCGTTGCGGCGCCACTGAATGTGTGTAAAGAGAGTGGGAGAGAGAGAGAGAGATAGAGAGTGGGGGAGACATGTCAAACACAGATTACTAATACGACCCGTGCGGTCAGCAATAAATGTCAGCAGTGCCTAAGAACTAATTTAATTAAATCACCTAGATTATGTCACACTTGAAAACTTGCTTGATGCATATTCTTTTATTCCCTTTTTACTCGAGCTAGTGCTCGGCTAACCTCATTACGATAATATACTAGTTAAGTGGCCTCAGTTACCTTTACTTATATGACACAGTAAATAGACTACAGATACTTTATGTCATCATCTTTCAGAGATTCATTCTACAGACAGACATTCTGAACAGACAAAATGCGTATTTACATATATTCTTGAAGTAAAGATCCATCTGTCAGTCTGAATATACAAATGCATGAATGCATTGAACTAAGGATCTATAAGAGGTTCACTGTTTTTGCTGTAGCTCCGATCTATACTATAACATAGATCAAGTTTAATGTAAACATAATCTATAAAGATTTCGATTGTATATGTTATAGACCTTGAATGTTTTAATAACATGTCGTCTGTCTTTAGAGCTGGGCTCTCTAATTTTGCAATTTGATTCATTGTATATTTGCGATATTTAAGACAGTAGCCCTGACGTTAAAAAAGATTTTGAATTCTAAGTTCATTTGCACATATATACAATTCTTAAACTAGTTTCCATTTTTCTTTGATTGAAATATATTTCACCAAATATATAGATCATATGCAGAAATGTACATTGAAATCCATTAAGTAAAGCAGAAGTTATTAAAGAAATTGTTTAATCAAATGACATCGAAATGCGTCAATTTGAGTCAAGTCTATGTCCATTGCAATTGCAATTGAATTGTGCTTGGATTATAATCTGCTACTTTAGCACCGATTTGCTACTAAGTATGCAAAAATGATATGACTCATATTGCATAGATACAAACAAAGAAGTATTTATTCAACGTGAAGCAAAAATATTGAAGATCTGGTTAATTAGTTTATGGCAATCCCAGTCTAGAGTTAATTTGTTTTATATAGTGTTTAACTAATATATTATCATATAATATCACACCCACTTCACTTACTACAAGACCTCTTTGAGCTACATGTCAATAATATTTATCCTTACTCCCTGTAAAGCAACACAGATGCATTGCATCAGCTTCACCAGTTGATTCGGGCCGCAGCCCAAATATTAATCATACGTTACGTTGCATGACATTGATTTGAGCTGGCGGATTAACACTCACCACGTACTACCAATCGCACCGGTTGACTAGTCAAAGCATCTTGTGCGGTAAAATCACTGGCGGTCACTTGGCACTCCCAGAGGCCGTCGTCAAAATCCAAGGTGGCCGAGCGTATCCACAGGGAGCAGTCGCCGCCGCTGGGCGGGGGCGGATGCAGATCCAGATGTAAGGCGCCATTTCCGCCCAAGGGACGTGCCCATTCGTATTTCTTCAGATAGATGCCCACAGGCTGTAAGGTGAAACCAGAAGATGGAAAGAGAGAGAGAGAGAGAGAGAAGATTGCATTACTACAGCTGCTGAAACAATGGATGATGATGATGATGATGTCGATGATGATGATGTTGAGGATGTTCAGGATGGTAAGCAGCAGGGCAAAGCAATAGTGTGGGCGTGCCACTGGACAACGACATGTTCAGCATGTTTAACTTTTCGATGTAGTCAGGCGCATAATTTGGTCTACGCACACACACACACACACACAGATAGAGGACAGAGTTTAGCTATTGAATGTCAGTGAACCAGCCCAGCAACCTGCCACAATTCCCTCCAATTCACCGCCCACTCGGCACCGCCTGCTGGCTGTCTGCTGCCATTTTCAACTACGTGTCGTTTAACTCCACTTACAGCAGCAGTCGGCGTCGTCTGGAAGCTTGTTGCCGTTTCTAAATTGGCATTAGTTTGTTTGCTAATTGGAAATTAAATTACAATTAGTGATCTTTGAGCGTGGCATCGTTCGCATTTAGGTATTTATGTCCCCAGCACCGCCCCCTCGCTCCTAATTGCGTTTTCGTTGTGCCGTTGTCCGATTGTCTCGATGTCCAATTGTCAGTTCGTTTAGTCCTTTAAACATTGTCTCGTCTCTTAATGGGTTTAATTAATTGCTGTCGCCGCAAATGCTTTCTTTATGAAAACATCTGCCCAGGTAGAGGGGCAAGCCCCTGTTGACTCAATTAATTAATACATATTTCTGCGACAGCATAACATACTGAATAGTAAATATTTTATTTATCCATTCGTATACTTTCATTACTCGCATATTCGCATTCTGTATTCGTACAGCCCCTTCTATAACTGTATTCATTTGCATTCGACCTTAGCTACGGCCCAAGGCATTCACATTTACATTCACATTTACATTTACATTTACATTTTCCCAGACCTATTTAAATTATTATTTCGTTTTCCTTTTGACATTTTTGTGGGTACTATCTTGGCCAGCCATCGCATCGTATGGTCGTCAGCTGCAGCTATGAAGCCTAGGTTAAGCGATTCTCTGCCTCTCTCTCTCTCTCTCTTTGTTGGTCAGATGTTGCTCTATGTTGGCGTCCAGCGCTGCCAATTGTCAAAATAACAATTTTGAATACCACCAAATATTTTGTTGTCTCCAGCTACTGTGTGTGTGTGTAAGGTTGTGTATGTGTGCATTTGCATGTGTGTGGTAAGCGCCCTCAACGTGAACTAAATCGTTTCCTATTGACATTATTTTGCCTGCCTTCCATTTGGCATTGTTCTGTTTGCTTTGCCAGGCAGCTCTTAGTCTGATTATACCTCGTACTCAACCAAGAAAAGAAAGTAGATGCATTTCCTTTTTACTCATATTAAGAACACAGGCCTTGGGTTTTTTCTGAGCTATAAAGTATTGAAAACCAAAGAAGTAAATTGTAAAGTACATATAACAAATATGTATAACAAAAGTATCATGAATTTCTTCATCTTGGTATCTGTCTTTTATTATAGTCTGAACTGAATGGAAAATGAGAAATCCTCCTTTAAGAACTATGAGATTAAAATAAAAATGATTTTTATAAACAATATATTTTTTTTTTCATATTTTTCGACATTTTTCTAGAGTCTCTATGAGTCCATTCTAAAAGATGTAAGATAAAAAAATAAATCAAAATGTAAACTTGAAATTTATTTTATATATTATTAATGAACTCAATTCAAATTTGAAATTAAACTTTAATAGCTATATAATACAATAAAAAATACTCAAAAAATGTATAAAGTTTTTATGTTTATAAAGAGTTCTCTATATTTGTTTCTAGGAAATTAGATGAACGAATCTCATATTACATTTACAACTAGTTATACAGGTATGTGTTCTATTAATAATCACATTACGCTTATCACAACTGGCCCAATATGAAATGTAAGTATAGAAACTGTATCAGAAAACAGTTGAGCCCCAATTATACTCAGTTTCGATTTGCTCTGTTTGGCAGAGATAGTTAAGAGCTCTTGCAACTATTCTAAATCAATAAGCTCTCTGCTATTCTCTGCTCGCCTGAGTCTCTGGCTCTCAAAGTTCTGCTCGACTGCGACTCTTAATAAGCGTTTCGTAAAAGGTATTTATGAACTGGTGCTTGGCCCCAATTGAAGTGCAAGCTCCTCAGTTGGGCAGACACACAAAAGTTGTCTACTTAAGATATCGAGATGCGACGGAATGCTGTAGAGACAGCCACACAAATGCTATGCAAAAATGGGCAAGTTAGTTTGAAAGGCAAACACATGCCATAACAGCAACAATAGCAACAATTGCTATAAATATGCAAAAATAAGTTGAATTCGAAATGAAGGCAAACAAACTATATATAGAATATAGTATATAGTATATATGTATATATATGTGTGTGTGTGTGTTAGTGAGACACTCGATGCATGCAAATGGTCTGTTTGGTCATGCCCATCCATGTGTTTTGCTCCTTAGTGTCCTGCAGGCACAAAGCATGTAAACATTTAAGTATATGCTGCAAATCGAGCCAATGCGATGCGACACGATGCGATACGATCCCTGGCAATGTGCAGCATATGAAAAAGTGCATTTGAAATGCTTTGTGATTTTTGTCATGCAAGTGGAGCGGTGCCTCCCCAGCCCGCACTTCACTTTGCGCCCAGCAAGAACTGGGTTTCAGCCAACAACAACAGCGGGCAGCTGAGGCTGGATCTGGAGCATCGAAGGACGCAGAAGATGGAGCAAATAAAAGTTATACTAGAAACGCACGCAAATGCCATGAATAACAAGCAGCATCAGCTCAGCTCAACTCTCCGACATAAAGACAAGCCCAAGTGCTCATCTGCCTTGGACTGGGGCCAGTGCCATAATGAGTCCACTCTTCTTGGCCACATATAATGCATCCTGCTGACCATTTTCGACTGCTATGCAAATTAACACGGATATGTTTTGGCCGCATACCAAAAGGCAATAGCCACACATAACCGAAATGCCAAAATGGAGCCGAATAACAAACAGGCATAAAGCAGACCAGACCACAAATCAAAGAGGATATATTGTGCTGCCAGATACCCCTTAAAAGAAAGTCAGGAATTTAAAAAGAGCAAGAGCAAGAGATCTATCTATCTGGCTATCAATATTAACTCTTAGATATGATGTTCATATGTTTATTTGATGAATATAAAGTTTGTTTTCTTTATCAGTCTCGGTCAACAATGAAGCTTTATTCGACTCCTCTATTAATTTATGCATATTTTCATTTATTTTACGGCCATCTTCTGCTTTTCCCTCAAATAATATGCACGTTGGATATGCTAAAATGAGTTTTCTTAACGATTCTGCAGGCAGCAAGGAGAGAGAAAGAGAGAGTGAGAGACTGAGTGAGAGGGAGAGTTAATTGGGTTTGCTGGAGTATTTTTCAAGTGCTTGGCTTGTGCATGGAAACGTTAACAACATGTTCAAGCAGGTCAAGCTTCGACTTGTATGGAATGCAGGTGAAAAATTTAAATATATGGTCGATATGGGAGCTAGCATATCACCAAAGGCCTGAGCTGTTGACCATAATAGCATTTCCATGTAACGCGGCGCCAAATTGACTTTTGTATGTATCTATAGCTGTGTCAGAGAGGGAGAGGGAGAGTGAGAGTGTGTGTGTGAGTGCCGTAGGCTTAGGTGCGAGCTGTCACGCATTTTCGATTAAAACTTTGGCCAGCCTCGTGGTCTAATCAGAGCCGCAAAAGAAGTCCTGCTCAGCCCAGACGCACATATGGCCGGCGAGGGCAAAGGTCAAAGCCACGCGCATTATTGGATCGGGCGTAAATTACTTTTTCCAGGCAGTTTCAGCACATGTGCCAGAGGCAGAGCGCGGGGCAGGGTAGTCGGGGAACAACACTTAATTGATCCACAGGACGCGCTGCGCATATGAAATGAGTTTTAGTTATGTTCATTTGTATAGCCATGCGAGTGAGTGTGTGAGTGTGTGTGTGTGTGGAAACTTGGGATATTTATAAAGTGCAGGCAAACAGTCGAGTCTCATCATATGAGAAATGAACAACTCGTGGCTGTTGTATATGTAGTTCGCTTGATTACCTTGTTATCCTTCTGCCAGGAGCAGGAGCCACGCATATCGATTACTTTGCATGTGAGCAGCGCATCCTCGCGCGGATTCACCTCCGTGTACTTGGGCTGCTCGGCGAAGCGCTGAAAGCACTCGACTCCTGCAAGAGAATAAGAAAACAATCGGCATGAGCATTGGCAAGTGTCACGTGGCCATAAGAAATGTGCTCGAATGGACCGAGCTGTTTATTGCACAATAATTTCAGGTCTTACCTGACACTGCCCCTGCGCTACCCTCCCCTGCCTGTCTTCAGACTTATCTGCGCTACAATAGGGCGTTGACATTGCTTCATACTATCATAAATAAGCAGCACGCTTTCTCCACCCCTCTCCTTTCCGCCCCAACCCCCTCCACCATCTATACTCGCATGCGCATGTAAGTATGCTATATTTTTAATATCGCTCGCTGCCTCCTGCATTTGTCACGCACGCGGGCAATTATCAGCGACACTCGCCGCGGCAAGCGCACTGTGGCAGCCATTTGCTTATCTCTCCGCTTTCCACTTGCCACGCCCAGCATCATGGGCGCTTCATTATCAGTTGACTGCGTTCTTCCCTCACATACACTGAAACAAAGTTCGCTTATGTTTCGCACTTCAAAGGACTCTGCTGACTTTTCTAAGACGAAGAACTTTACTTCTCCATTTATATATAAATTTGTCTATATACATATATGTATATATCATTCTACATTGTGCGCCATGTATTTATAATTTAATTTAATTGATATTAGCATTTTCATTATGAATATTGTTTACTATGTTTATGTCTTATTAATTATAATTTATTTATTTAATTTATTTATTTATATCAATATTTTTGTATTATTTAATATCACTGATAATATTTAAAAACATTTTATATTATGTATTTTTATCTTTTATTTTTTTTTATTTACATATTTATATATGTATATAAATTTATGTAAAAGTTACTTTAAATACTAAACCTTATTTGTTTTGTTTATTTTAAAATATAATAATTATATGTGATCTACTCTTGTATATGTATATGAAGGCGAAGTACAAAGCTTTCTATTTTGTTTATTAATATATTTAGTTGAATATAGTTTTATTTGTATTTCATTTCTTCATACATAACCAACGTTTATATACATATATTTCTTCAAATTAATTATTGTTGATTTCTAGCCGACTTTAAATAATTTTGTAATTTTAAAGTGCATTTGGCAGTCGGCGCTTGGAAATGGCGCTTCGCTTGTCTCTGGGCGTGAATTTATGTTAATTGCTGGCATGTTGAATATTTTCTTCGCTCTTGCACTCAATTACACCAATTACAGCTGGAAATTACACGGGCTGCTTGCGAACGATAAAAGCAGGTGCCGAGGCTGCTGCCACGTGAGGTGAACCGAAGTTCTTCTTGATGGCACGGAAACTGCGAGATGCCGGAGCAGCGGCCACTCCACTCACTCCACTCCACTGGAGCAGGGAGCTGGCTAAGTTCTTGCAACTGTCATGAGTTAATCAAAGCATTTTGGACTTTTAATGAATATTTGCATAATAACAAGCAGAGCCACAGCACCCCCCACGGCGCACTCATTTGCTTGGCCAACGCACATCCGCTTATATATGGCCGTCCATAAACAAGCGTAAGCAAACATTCGCATGCGTGTGTGTGTGTGTGTGTGTGTGTGTGTGTGCGTGTTAGTGTAAGCTGACGTTGTTTCGCGTGTGCTGACAACACGTGACCGCCGTTAGCTGAGTTGTCGTCATTTTTGACATGGCTGCACACCCACACACACCCACACACACCCACACACACACACTTATATATAAGTATACACGCACACACTCACGCAATGATTTATTACGCGTGATTGGCGTGATTGCCACTTTGATGCTTTATTTCATCTTCCCGTTGCTGTAACCGTTTTTGGCCCCTCTACCTATCGAACCCTCTCCTCTCCCCTTCCCCCACAATCCCTCAGCCCCTCTCTCTCTCGCGCCCTGCCGCTGTTATTGCCAGCCACTCTCGCTCTGTTTGCGTTTTATCGCTTTTCGCAAATAAATTCGCTTTGTATTTCAATTACGCATGCGGCCTCCATCGCAGCGCGCATGCAACGTCCACATCGAACTCTCATAGATGGGGCTCCAGGCCAACGACATCGACATGGACTATTTCCCATTGTTGCAGCGTTTTCCGAATTGGCTGCATTTTGGCGCTGCTGTTGACTCATTTGGCATGCCGGCCAACTGTGTTGTTGACATGTTGTTGCCAATGCCGGCGACATTTGATTTATGCCAGATCTTAGCAGCCCTCGACCAGGCAATTGTTGCTTCTGGCCCAATCGAACCCAATTGAAAGGCAGCCAGGCACAAGGAAATCGAAAGTAAATCGAGACGACCCGCACACAAATAAATAATCGCATGGCCAAGCGTTTGCGATTTGCCTGAGACAAACAGAAATATTAAAAGCAAATAAGTCCCCAACGAAATGGATACTTGCGAAAAGTTTACAGTGCTCTAAAGGCAACAAAGGCAAAAGTCAAAAGTCCAAGTCGAAGTAAATAAATAAACAGATCAAACAAAAAAGATTGGGCATGGATGGAGAAACTCTATAGATGAAGTAAAATAAAATAGATGGAAACTCTATAAATTAAATAAAATATAACTTCATTTTATGAGTTGGAAGATCGCATAGAGACTTTCATTATAGAACCAATAATTATTCAGCAGATAGAAGGAAACTCTATAGATGAAGTGAAATTACAATAAATTCAGTTGATGAGTTGGAATATCCAGCAGATAAAAAGAGAGTTTCATACTCTCATGTATAGATGAATTCATTACCATTTCTTTTGATGAATTTAATGATTTTATAAGGTTTCATAAGGACTACTTATTCAGCAGATAGAAGGAAGCTCTATAGATAAGGTCAATATAATATCATTTGATGGGCTTCATGAGAACTTTCATTATAGAATCAACAATTATCCAGCAGATAAAATAGATGGAAGCTCTATGGAGCAAGTCTATATGTTGAGTTAGAAGTTACAGCAAATGAGAACAGAGTTCTTATAAATGGAAGGTGTATGGATGATGCCAATATGCCAATAATACATGAAATATAAAGATTTAAATATTTATCCCATATTTTCATATAATTGTATATCCCAATCTATATATATACTATATAAACCAATATATACACATATATCTTCTTTCGGCTGGCTTTAATGCCAATTCCCAGTTTAAGATTGCAGTTTTAGCTGGTTGCCTTTGCCACGCCCACTTCCAGCCGCGCTGCCAAAGCCCTTGAGAGCGTGCCGCTGAGTGCTGCTTACAGCATTTTGTTGCTGTTGCTGTTGCTGTTGCAACTGTTTGTTGCTGCTGCCTCCTGCCTCCCGTCTCCTGCCTCTGCCACTGCTTCTGCCGCTGGCCGAGAGATGGCGCGCGTGCCACGCTCAAGTGGCGTTTGTGCTTTGTGTAGTGTTCTCTAGTCCGCGCTCCATTCGAGGCTCCACGTTTCGAGTGCGCGACGTGCCTGCGCACAGCCAACAAGGATAACAATTACTCTAGTAGCGTGTCCGTCAATTCTGTCCCAACTGTCTGGCTCACGCTTTTCGCTTTTCGCGTTTCTCATTTCGCTTTTTTTTTTGTGTTTCTCTTCTCAGTTTTCGTTTCGTTTTATTTATTTTCAATTGTTTAGGGCTTAAATACTTTGTTCGGTTCCCCCTTAAATACATTTTTTCTGCTCTCACATTCCCTTCAGTTCAGCAGGAAACTGCTGCTCCTGCTGCTGCTGTTGCTGCTGCTGCTGCTGCTGCTGCTGCTCCTGCTGCTGCTGCTGCTGCTGCTGCTCCTGCTCCTGCTGCTGCTGCTGCTGCTCCTGCTCCTGCTCCTGCTGCTGCTCAGCATGTCACCAGCAGAGCTGCGCCTGCCTCTGTTTACCCTGGATGATGCATTGCAGCGCCATAATTTCACGTAGATGTCCGCGGCATAAGTGCGGCTCTGCTGAAAGCGGGTCAACTAGGCACAGCAGCTGGCCCATAGCCACAGCCAAGGACTTTGCTATAAACCATTCTCAGACTGCGTTACTCACTCGTTGAGTCTGCTCTGGGGCAATTGGCAGATGTCTCTGTCTCTGTCTCTCCCTCTCGATCTCTTGTGGTGCAAGACAATTTAGCGCCATTTCCCAATGCGAATTCGTGCTGCACTCTCGCCACCCTCTACCCCCCCTCTCCAGCCGTCTCTCACCTTGCAACTTTGCAACCTTTGCCTAGCCTTTAGCTATTCCCAGTGCTTTGAGAGAATCTTTTTTGCCCTGGCTTTGTCGGCGGCAATCAATGAAAGCAATTTGTGAATCTCTTGTGCAATTCTATGAAATACAAACGAGCTCGATCCGCAGGCGCAACACACACACACACACACATCAGTTCAAGAGGTATTGGCAGCTAAGCAGATACGATAAAAAATTCAATGCAAATCAAATATGGACGATGATTTGTAAATTCTCAAATTTATCACATACACGAAATAAGAAGAAGCAACAACAGCAAATAAGCTGCCCTGCTGTGCCCTGTCCCGCCCCTCCCTACCTCCCTCCCACCCACACACACAATGCTTGCACCTGCTACCCACACCTTCCATGCGCTGAGTAGGTGCTAAGCAAACATGCAAGCCATGGGGATTATAACAGGGAATACTCGTTTGCTCTACACAAAAAAGGCGAGCCCGACACGCCCAAACACAACAAAGGAATCAACAACAACTCAAGGAACAACAACAACAACAACAACAACAATAGGGAACATCAGCAAAGCAAACGCGCAAAACATTTTGAATCCCACTGCGGGGACCCCTCACTGTGTGTGTGTGTGTGCGTGCGTGTGTGTGTGAGCTTAGCTAAAATGGGATCCTTGCGTTATCCTTGTGGTTGTATGTCGTTGCTTCGACGCCAGTTATACGGCCACCTACTTAAGCATAATGATATATTTAGCTTGCCAAGTGATTGTTATTTGATATTCAACAGATTTCTACTTGCTTTCTTTTTGCTTTGCATTCGCATCCTTCCTCCGCCTCCTGCCCATACACAGGACTTTCACCTCTCTTATCCAACTCAATGTTTGGGTGAGTGTGTGTGCCTGTGTGTGTGGTTGCTGTTGTCATTATTTCCTAAGCTCCACTACTTCAGTTGCCATTAAGACGTTCGCTCGAGTATCTGAAGGGTTTTGTGTGAATAGTGCGTATACGTAATGTGCCTTCAGCAGATTTATTGTCGGCCTCTTTGGATAACTAAATGTATACATAGAGCCTAGCCAGCGATTAGCCCTCCTATTATTATGCACAAAAACACACTCGCACACACACACACACACACACACATACATGGCATATAGATTAGTCTGACTTAGAGCTGAGCGAGCGCCCACATTTTCCATTTACCAAAAATGATTTGTAATTTGAAACAGGCCCACGAGGCCAGCTCCCCACACTTTCTGCTATTATTAAGAGTCTCTGACACTTACAGTCTGTTGCAAAAGCTTCGATGGTAAATTCGAATAAAGTAAATTTATATTTGAATATACATATGGGGTTTTAAAGAGGAGTAGGGAGGAGTTGAGACAGTTGTCTTTTGGATGGTAGGCCAAAGCGGGTATGAAGGCTATTCTACAAAGTATTAACAATGAGAGAGACAGAATTAATGAAGAGAGGGAGAGAGTAATAATTTATTTTATGTTGCTGCTCGATGGAGTAGAAACAAAAAAAAAAAAAATAATAATAATAATAATAATATTAATTATATAAATTTTAGATCCACAATAATAGATTATTTTGTTTCCATTGCATTGGCGATTTAATTGCATTACAAAATGGTTTGCGATTAATGGAAACCATAATCGATAATTCCAAAAAATGATCCCGTCTAGACTCTCTAGACTCTCTAGACTCTAGACTATATTCCTCAATGCCAGCTGAGCGCCTTATCTCTATTTTATAATCAAATATCGATAGCTTAATAAATAGATATCGATAGATTAGTATAGTGCACTCTCCTCTATTTACTATTATCCAATCTTTATTCACAAGCAAATCGAAAGCAAATGTGAAACTGTTTATTCTTTCATCAATTTGCCGGGCAAAGTTCTGATTTTTTTCCATTCATATTTGCATAGCTCATTGACTGTGGTGCGAAATGGGCCGTTACGCAGTTTGTTATTTTTTATTTTATTATTATATTATTATTCTTGTTGCTGGCTGGCACTCGAAATTTATGCATTTATTTGTAGCTGCGAACAGGGCTCGTTAATTTATTGTATTGGGCTCTCGCATTGTAATATTTGTGGCCGAGTGTCGCTCTCCAGATTGGCCGGAGTGTGTGCGTGCGGCTGAGCTGTATTCATGGGCCTGTCAAGTGGGCACTTGGGCTTAATGCTCGGCCGCTGCTTTACATGTTATTCCCGCTCCATGCGTCACAGCCAGCGGACAGCACTTTCACTCGGCCCCAATTGACCCAGAGTTTTATTTGCCTTCGCAGCTCGAGTAGATCGATTAGCAGTCGCTGTCGGCTTCGCTTCGAGTGCACTTTGCGATTAGGGGTGCAGCAGTGGGGTGCAGCGTGCAGCTATGAAATATGCGCGCATATTTAATCAGCGAAAATCCGACACCGAGTGAAATTGGATGGTGACAGGTTATTCCCTGATGCCTGCCGGAAGAGCAGTGTGAAAGGCACGCAAAGCACAGCCGAATAGCTAAATAAAAAGGGGATAGAGCACACACACATGGAGAGAAACGTGAGCTCACACGACGCGTTGACATTAATATGCAAAGGGGGTTCGGTGGTGTGCCGGTCCACCTGGCGTATGCGTAACAATTAAAAAAGCCAACAGCACGAACCATGGCTAACATGTCAAACAAGAGCAGGAGGCGGGCGGGCTCGCCGTTTGCTTCGTGTGACAGATAAGCGTAATAACAATTAATTAAAATGTATCTCAAATCTGCTGCTTTGAGGCCATAAACGTCTGATATCTGATGCAACAATTACCCCCCGCCAGTCCCTGACCCGAGTGCGATGTGAGTGTGCTCGTGGCCCTGATTTGTGGGCATAAATAAACCAATTAAAGTGCGGCATATACAGCAGACAGCAATATGAGCTGCACGCTGACAGTGGCTAAATACCCTGTAAGCTAAGCACAGAGACACTTGAGACACTGAAATATCGCACTGAAATATCTAATTACAGGCTCACGAATTAATCAGCAGCAGTAAGTGTTTATTCCTTGAAGAGAATGACTGCTTGGAATTATATTTACCTTTGCCATGTGCTAATATTGTCTAAAACAAATGGTTTGCCTATAGTAATTAGAGCTAGAGAATCCTCGATATTGAAGACGGATTATAGCAATAACAATAGAGATTATAGCCTAAATAAATTATAATGACGATATTTAGAGCCAAAACGGTCATAGAATCATATGCAAGATTAAACAGAGCGACTATTAATCGCGTCATTAAACTAAAAATTAAAATAAACATTCATTAATCAAATGATTATTAATTTTTCGTGATTTTGCTAATAATGTTATCGTATACACCATTCTCATATCTATCTACATATATAAAAGAAAGTTGTGTAAAAGTGTGACTACAGTTATAACTTGATAAGTGCTGGACCAACAATGCAATATCGCGAGTCAATTATCTGACGAAGAACGAGAATTCGCCCGAGAAAGGCGCCGCATTCGTACCCAGCAAAGAAGGGCCTTAATTCGTGCTTCTCAAAGAGAGGCAGCCCGTGAAACGGCATTATTGAACGATCTATCTGCTGATGATTTCTCGAAGCAATTGCTGAATATCGGTAATGCCCGTATTCCTGTTGACGAATGGCTTGATTTCATTTCCTCAAAATTTTTGCTTTCCACAAAAATACTAAATGGCTAAGTGAGCGAGCAATTTTGGCAGCTAAAAATAAAGATGTGGATGACCTTAATTTTATAATTCAAAATAAAATCGTTGATACTCTGTATTCATTTAAATCTATCGACTGTGTAACAAACGAAGATGAAGCCACTAATTATCCAACTGAATTTTTGAACTCCTTGGATGTGCCTGGTTTACCACCGCACAATTTACAACTGAAGGTTGGCTCGGTAGTTATCATGCTTAGAAATTTAAACCAACCAAAACTGTGCAATGGAACGCGTTTAGTAATAAGAAAACTGAAAATTTAACAAGGTGCTTGAATGAAAATCTGATTAATAAATCAATCAGAGTGTATCCCAACTTGAACAACATAGCTTTTAATCATTTTTATACCCTGAACCCATTGAAAATGGGAAATCAGGGTATAATGGCTTTGTGAAAAGTATGTAACAGACAGAAAGAATCATCGCAGACCCCATAAAGTATATATATTCTTGATCAGGGCGATGAGCTGAGTTGATATAGCCCTGTCCGTCTGTCCGTCCGTCCGTCCGTATGAGTGTGTCGATCTCAGAAGTTATAAGAGCTAGAGAGCTGAAATTTTGCATGTAGACTCTTGTATACCATAAGCAGTACGAGTTTATCATATTTTGGGGTCTGCGCTGATTCCTACTGCCTGTAACATACTCTGATTATAGAAACGTCAGAAACGGCAGAAACGGAAAAAACGGCAAAAACGGAAGAAACTGCAGAAATATTGATGACTGTGAAGACGATGGGGATGGTGGGGACGGCGGGGATGTTGGGGATGGTGGGGACGGTGGTGATGGTGAGGACGGCGTAGATTGGTAACTCCGCAATAATAAGATCCAGCATAAAACTAGCTTTTTAAATATAAACTCAGGTTAAATATACAATTTGTTATGCAAAACGAATTTTAGAGCTCCTAAACTATTTATTGTTTTATGCTTCGGTCGTGGCCTGTTCGAGCCCACATGATTTAGTTCCACTATAACTATAATACATATCTATTATAATTCGTTACAGACGTGTCAACCAATATGTCAAGCTAATTTATTTTGTGAAATCCTTATATTACGTATAAGCGTAGCCACATCGATTCGTTGTAGTTACGCTTCCAGAAAGGTATAAAATGGAAGGCACAAGCCCGATCGTTATCATCGTTTTCAAACGGAAACTACAATCAACATGAAACTGGTAAGAATGAAAATTTGTTTGCCCTCCCACAAGTAACGATCTTACTTTGGTGTCTTTCACCCACAGATACTTCTCGCTGCTGTGCTCGCTGTCCTGGCATCAGGCAGCTTTGTTGCTGCTCAGCCCGATGAATCCGGACTCGGTGGAAACGCCAGAGAGGCCAGAGAGGCCAGAGAGGCCAGAGAGGCTTAATGAAGGTGAAAGAGACGACGTACCAACATTGAAACGCCTAAACTGACTTTTGAAATATAAAGTCCCTTAAATATACAATTCATAATGCAAAAAGAATTTTAGAGCTCCCCAAACTATTTATTGTTTTATGCTTTGAAGCTCTTATCGGAGATCACCGATTGTGCCACGCCCCTAATGGGCGGATTGTTAAAAGTTCGACATTTCATAATTAGAGGGTATACGCGGAAATATGTTCTATGTTCAAGTTTCTCCATTCTCTAGTTTCAAGAGTGGCATTCATACGGACAGTTGGTCAGATGGAGGAACGAATAGACAATAGACTTTAATGTACATCAGCATATATTTAGGCATATTAAGGCCTATCAAGCTTAGATTTTTCTGAGCATAATGAGGAAGTCCGAGTTAACTATACTTGCTTGGTTGCCTATATATCAGTTCGTATGTCTCTCAGTATATCTGTCTCTCTCTCTCTGACTGTGAGCTGTCTCTTATTTTCATCATGAGTGTATATACTTTATGGGGTCTGCCACGCCTCCTTCTGCCTGTTACATACTTTTCACAAAACCATTATACCCTGATTTCCCATTTTCAATGGGGTCAGGGTATAAAAATAATGTGAGTTATTCTTGTGTAAATTTAAGCACTAGACTACAAACTGCCGTTTAAATACTGTTTTTATACTCATTCACGAAAGTGAATTAGTATATTGGTTTTGTGCAATGTCCGTCTGTCCGTATGAACGCAGTTATTGCGGCGCTATTGAAGCTAGAGACTTGAAATTTGGAACACATAATCGTGTATAGCTCCCATTTATAAAGTGTTAAAATTTTCCCGATCCGCCCACTGGGGGCGTGGCAAATCGGAAAATCCATTTTGGTATGTAGATGCGCGTTGACCACCCAAGTCCAAAAAGGTATGGTGAATATATCTCCGCCCATTGGGGGCGTGGCAAATCGGATAAAACTGTATCTCCTAGAGTTTTAAAGCTAGAACGTTGAAATTTTTAACGTGAGCTAATATTATGATTCTATAATGACTGATGAAAAGTTTATATATCTACACCCACTAGGGGCGTGGCAAATCGGACCTGATGATATATTGATTTTCCCGATTTTGCTATATTTTAGGCATTAATGATGCTAGAGACTTGAAATTTGGTATATATACGCGGGTTGACCACCCAAGTCCAACGAGCTATTATGGACTAATCTCCGCCCAAAGTGGGCGTGGAAACCTCGAAAGTAAATATCTCCAAAAGTATAAGGGATAGAAGCTTCAAATTTGGATAGTTGTGTTACTTTAGGGGCGTGGCATATCAAAAAATATCCTGTAATTTTCACATTTTTGGAGCGTAAGCATCCAAATTTTGCAGTTAGGTTACCGTTGGCTCGTTCCAAGAACTGGCCAAAAATGAGTAGTCTACGCCCAGTAGGGGCGTGGCAAATCGAGAAAAACTGCGTTTTCTGCATTACTAGAGCTAAACTTAGCTACTAAATTGCTGATGGGATGTGAATGAGTATCCCGCAGTCGGTAACGCCTGACTGCAACGTTCTTACTTGTTTTTTTCTGTTTTTTTTTTTAAATTAATTTTAATTTTCAATTTTAATTTTAATTATAAATTATATTTATTTATAGTGCACCGCTACTTTATTGATAACTTAATCTAAGCAGAGAATTACATTAATTTATCTACTTAAAAGCTATATTAATATTGATATTATATATAAAGATATTTATGGGTATTTATATACAAATATTTTTGAAAAATGTGGAAGTGTTAAGTCAAGACCCGATATCTCTTTTAGTTTAGATTTCATAGTCGCCCCAAAGCGTCAACTGCTGGTTGATATTTTCTGTGAGCCACTGTATTAAGATTATATATGGTATATACCGTTTCAACCACATGAGCAAAGTCTGCAGCAGGGTATTGATTCCAAAATTCCAGAGCAAGCAAGTATTTACATAGAATAAGACTCCAGTGCTGAGGTCGGGGCATCGTGTGGCATTGCTCCATTCACTAATCAGCGCTTCTATTCAGAGTTTCATTCATGCCAGGACAAACGTTTAATTTGTGTGTGTGTGTGTGTGTGTGGGTGTGGCTGCATGTGTTCATAGATTGGCAACTAGAAACTTTCTTGCTTATTAATTAAACTAATTAAAATGCACTTTATTATACGTCCGAGAAGTAAGCAGTCGAATAATGCTAGGCAGCTGTTGTGGCTGCACGATGGGCGGAGGGGGGAGGGAGGGCTGACACTTTGCTTCAATTAATGCACTTAGGCAAAGTTATGATGACGATAATCATAATAGTCCACACTCAGGGCACACATACACATGTATGTATTACTCGTATTATTCATATTTCTCGCATTTCTCTTCGTAATACAAATCGAATTATGCCGTTAGACCATGAGCTTTGATTGACGCGCTTTGTTTGAGCAGCTTTTGTGCTTTTCGAGCTTAGTCTGAGACTATGCTTGGCTAATCAGAGCCACGCTCAGCCACTGTTAATTGCACTTCTTCTTCTTCTTAACTGTTAGCCTTTCGTATGCCAACATGGAGCATTTTCAGTTACTTTTTCAACACTTGAGCACGTTAGGCGCTGTCTCGCCCGCTCCACAGATCTTGTCGCCTCCCGGGGGGGGGCGTTGCTCACTTAGTCGCGCGTCTTTTGCAGGCACTTAATGTGTCGCACTCCCACAGTCGACGAGGGGGTGGGTAGAGCTGCACCCTTTATCTGCATTGTTGTACAAAGAGTTGCCTAAAAACAATGCAGATGCAGGCGTCGCACATGCAACAACAACAACAATCAAAACGAATAACGAGCAGGACGAGCAACAGCGAAGACAAGCGAATTTCAGCACGGAAGCGGAAGTCATTGTTGTCGCACAATGGCGAACGCGTCGCAATTATAATAATTTTGATTGCATGCCGCCCCATCGCCGACAGCAGCACCACCAGCAGCACCACCGACAGCACCAGCTTGTTATTGTTGGCAGTGGTTGCATGAATTATGCAGCCGCCCCGCCCCACCATTGCCCCGCAGGGGCTAACTGACTGCAGCCAGGCAACCAGGCAACCGTAGAGTCAGCCAACCAGCCAGACACACGTGCAACATGCCTGAGGCAGGACTTTATAATATTCCACTTTATTTGCATACCCACTCAACGTGGGAATGTAGGGTATATGACTTATCTGTATAACAGGATAAATGAAACATTTGCTCAACTCCCTCAGTCTTGCCTCATACTATTGATATGTAAGTTGATTATTGATCAGGCATATTTCAGGAAATCAATTATTGTTCTCTTTACTATCAAATAAACTAAAGTCGATATTATAATTTACTGAGCTTATCTACAATAATATATTTAATTTGTTCTCTCCACCGCAAAGTTATCCAACATAGCTTGATCATTACAGTTTAATTTTTATTTATTTTTTTAACAGGTTGAGTTCTTTAACTAAATTTTAAGTTTATACAGTAAATAGCATCGACAGTGCCATCAAAAGTATCGATCGATTTTATTGGATGTACGGCCCAAAAATAAATATACATATATAAAAATAAAGAAACACAAAATAGATAAATACATAAGAAAATAATAAAAATAAAAATTTTAACAAATAAAATAAAAAAAAATAAAATAATCCACTAGTCTATTCAAAAGTAATTATTGAAATAATATCTATATAGCTTTTGTTATCTGCTCCTATCAGCTGTTATTCATCATACGATATAAGCTCTTACAATTTAATAATAATACAAATTAATTTAGTTGCCTCCTTCATCGTGAAAAAAAGATTTTTAATTATATCACACTCAACTGATTCGGAAAAAAAATCGCAAAACATATTTGCAAAGTTTCTATAAGACCCTAAATTCAAAGTTTTAGAAAATAAAATAATTTAGTAATAGAATTAAGATATAAATACTGGCCTATAGCCCACATATAGGTTAAGGTTTAATGATGACTAAGCTATAGAGTCAAAAACAAGAAGCTGGTATAAAGAATCCTCAAAAAAAAAAAATAAATAAATAAATAAATAAAATAAAATAAATAAATAAATAAAATTAAAAATAAATAAATAAATAAATAAAATTAAAAAATAAAAAAATAAATAAATAAAATTAAAAAATAAATAAATAAATAATAATAATAGAATAATTCCATATTTGAATTTCATGAAAAAATAATTTAGTTACTGTAATCTCAATTTTAACTTATTTTTAAGAGTTTGAAAAAATTTTAAAATATTTTCATTAAAAATTTGAGCTATTAGATTGATCGATAATATCGATTATTAAAATTATCGGTGTGCGAAACTATCAATCGATCGCTGCCTTTGTAGATCTATTGCACATGCAGAAAAGTCCGCTTATAAAGACGCTCAAGGGACAACAGGAAGATGCCGTAGGCATACAAGTTTTCTTCTATAAGTTTGTCTGCCCTACAGAATTTCCGCCGCAACAAACTCTATATGCGAGATAGTTGAGCATGTAGCTTAGAGTATATTCTAGTCGCCTAGTCTCGATTGAACTACTTTATTTTTGTTGCTCCGAGTGGATTTTTATTTTAATTACGAGCACTCGACGCCATTCATTTGACTGTAGCGCAGCGAAGCGCCGAGCAGAACTAATTAGCTGGCACACAAATGGGCAATACCTAGTGGTCATTAGGTGCTTTGAGCAGCGGCTCGCAGTGGGCGGGGCACCAACTCTAAACTCTTACAACTCATTGGCCAAGCGCCGGCAGACTGGCCCGTCTTGGCCAGACTTTGTCTGTGAAAATAATTTCCTTGAAAGCTGGCCAAACGTGCGCTCTGATTTGGCTAAGCAAACTCTAAAAGTGTAAAACTCAGCAAAGCCGCAAATGGAAAAGGCTACAAATTGCTAGAAATCTCCCCACCCCTCTCTAGCTCTATCTATTTCTCTATCCCTCAGTGCCTGTGTGTGTGTGTGTGTGTGTGTGTGTGACTATCATTTGCTTTTAATTTGACTTGAGGGCGTAATTAAAGAAAAATGCAAAAGCTCTTTGATTGTCAGCCAGTGGCAAAGCCAGCGGGAGAAGACATCGAAAGGACTTAACGAAAGAGAGAAATCGAGTAATGTGCTAATTGTTTTAAGGCTCAGGCGCAAACAGAAGCAAACGCCTTAAAGGACGTTTTGGACAAAAACCAGAATGCAAAAGAACTGAAAGGAAAAGAAAAGTCCATTTAACCTGACGCTGCAGGACCAGCAGGATGGCTGCTGGCTCTTTGCATCTGGCTGCTGGTTGTTGGCAGGCGCTGCGAGGCGCTGGACTAAAACATAAATTTGCCTTTGTTTCAGTTGCATAACACATCCTGTGACACACACACACACACACACACAGAGAGACACCGATGCCAGTCAACTTTTACTGCTGACTCGACACTGAAAAAAAAAAGAAGAAAGTGCAAGCTAAAAGAAACAAACAAGAGCCACAAAAAAACACTGTGAGCGGGTTAGCCAGCTCCACAAATACTCTGTAGATGCAGCAGAGGGTGAATTGGGGGAGTGAAGTGTGTAGACAGTAAATGGCAGAGCTATGTTTTCTTAGCTCATTCATCATCTATTTATATGCTGGCACTGAGCTAGCGCTAGCCAGCCGCTGCCCCTGCTCGTACAGGGTATACGAAACCAAGTGCCAAAACGCTTCGAAGTTTGAAGGAACAGACGAAGTTATGCAAAGTCAGCAGCAGCGGACATTGACATGCTAGCACATGTGTGTGTGTGTGTGTGTGGGTGAGTGAGTGAAAAGGGTGATTCAATTTGCAGTTTTGACACTGCATACACACACACACACACACACTCACACATGTGGAAAGCTAACCCACACAGTGAACAAAGTCAAATTGCCATATTTCATCTATGACTTTTATGGGTTTCTCTTTTATTTTGAAGCGCTGCTTGTTCGCTTTTGTTGCCAGAACTTTTCTACATTTCATTTCATTTACACGTATGTGGGCGTGACTGCACCTACGCAACATTCGACTCAATGTCGTCCACGCACCTGGTAAAGTAGTCCTGGGCCATGCGGCACTCGGTGCTGTTCGTGTAGAACTCCTTGGGGCACTTCTGCATCGCATGGATGCGCACACAGATGGTCACGTGCAGGGAGAAGGGGTTGCACTTCTCCTCAATGAATTCAATCTCCGGCAGGTGCAGCGCGAAGCGGGCCGTATGCTGGGCGCCTGAAAGTGGGCAACGCATTTTAAACGCACTCAACTCACGCACGCGACTCACGATAAGCCTCGCACTTGATGTACGCATCGAACATGAAGGGCACGCTCGTCTCTTGCGGCTGCGGCAGGATCTGCTCCAAGTTGCGCCGCACTCGGACCATGTCCAGGCGGAACGGCGGATCCACTTCAATGTAGCCGGACCCTATATAGTTGCACTCCTCGAGGCACTGCACCAAAGAACATTCAAGAATTTTCACTTCCACTCGCCTGGCTGGCTTACCATATTGATGGTGTACAGCTCGGCGAAGCTGAATCGTCGCCGCTTGGGCAGCTTCAGCGCCTCGCGACACTCCACGTAGCCCGGGTCCAGGCTGGTGCGCGTCAGCTGGCAGCAGCGGGCGGACAGCCGCTGTCAGAGATTCAATGCATTTATAGAGATGTTTTAATGTCATTTTCATTTTCATTTTCTTTTTTCTTTTATTTATTTTTATTTTTATTTTTTTCTGGCTGTCACTCACTGTGGCATTAGCGCGCATCTCTTTGCAGCTCAGCTCGGCTTTGGCATCAAAACACAGAAACAGCTAAAAATTTATGCAGATGACATTAAATTTTAATCTATCAACGTATATATACATATATATTTGACAATTTACAGTGCCAGCAAATATGAAATATAAATATTTTCAGAGTCAGCAGGAGTCTGGCGAACTGAAATTGAAATCTTTAAAGTGAAGCCAACTCACGAGTATTAGAAGCAACTTTCTATGGACTTTTTCGTGCATTGTCCGAGCGTTGTCAAGAGCGACTGTTGGGATCAGAGCTGCGACTCCGAATTGGGGGCACATTTGATGGCAGGTGCTCGCAGTTTTCAGTGCGCGGCCAATTAAAATAAATTAATTCATCAAAGTGGGCAATTAGTGCGCGTGGCAGTTGCGTTTGTCTAGCTCCAGCTCTGGCTGGCGTTTGGCAAACGTTTTAATTGACGGCGACCAAAAATAAATCGAACTATGCACAAAGGGTGCCTTCTAATTTATGGCCGATTCAATCAAACGAACACCCGGCCAGCACTCGACCTGTGCCTGATACAGGTGAGAGTGCAGGTGAGGGCAGGTGAGGCCAAGGCCAGCGGCAGGACATCGATGACGATGCCCGGGGCCATGATTAATATTGTTGGCACGCAAACATCACGCAGCAACAAAACAAGGTCAGAGTCACAGTCAGAGCCAAAGTCAGAGTCGGAGCAGGAGTCGGAGCAGGAGTCCGAGCAGGAGCCATGGGACATGGGGGGCAAGTAGCTCGAGTTAATAAATTGTTTGGCGTTGTTAACTAAATTTTGGCCGCCGTCCGAGCTGATTGCTGTACGGCATGGAGGGAGGGGGCGGGGCAACACTTTTTTTCTTGATTTATTGATATGCTAATTGAGTGTTTGCACGTTGACCCCCTCGCTTTTTAATGCCAACTTTGACTTCTTGCCATTATGTTTATGTGTGTGTGTGTCCAGTTGAAATTATGAGCCATGGCACGCAATTTGCATGGCAAGTGTTGTTCAAATTAATTGTAAATGGTTGTAATTTGCTGTTGTTGCTGTTGTTGTTGCTGTTGCTTCTCGCGTTTACAGTTTAATTGCAGCTTACACAATGCCAATTCGCGACTTGGCTCCCTGATGTGGCAGCTTCAATTAATTTATGGCCATGTCTGCTCGCGGGCGGCCTCCGAATCCGTCCACGGTAAACGCGCCGTCATTTCGGACTTTGAGCGTGTTTAACGTGACGTATGAGTGATTTATGTTGATGGAGTGCACACGTTAGGCAATCGCCCTTTGACGCTGCTCAACTGTCTGTCGATTGTCAGTCGACACAATGCACACACAACAGACATCCAAATTACGTTTTAAGCACAAAGAGTTTCCCTCATATTTGCGAGCATTTTCCTGTGAGAATTATTCTCTTAAGGCAAGCTCGCCACCTGGCGTAACAGAAAAACTGATTTATGGCAGAAGTAAATGTCTCTAGGTAGATTTATATGCACAAGTAAGCTATTCTAGTGACAACTCCTACCCCTCCCATACCAACAACTCTTCGCTTCGATTGCAGTAAAGCTGCTTAAATTCCTTCTCTCACATGATATTTAACTGCTGGAATTGAATTCGAGCGACCTACTATCTCCTCTAAATGTTTGTGCACACTGCGAGCCACAGCAATAGCTCACCCTTCAAAACTATTCAAAATGTTTACGAAAAACAATTGCCAAAAATTGTTCATCACTTAATTTAAATTTGTAATATCTCGCTCAATTTCTTACATTTATCAAACATGTCACTATTTGAAGATATAAATTTGTCTAACAAATCAATTTCAATTGTATAAAATATTATGTTTAAGAAGAAAAGGTCCTGTACTGTAAAAAATCTAAAACACTACACTTTTGTAAATTGAATAAAAATAAAGTGTCCCTTAAATAAGTAAATAAATAAATAGAAATTTATGTTTCAATCAATGATTATATTTAACTATTCAGACAAATATTAGTATGAAATCTTTCATATGAACTACATACATATTGCGTCTATGGTTGAGAGGGAGTCGGTGTATATGGCTTGCCAGGCTTATTTTTATAAATATTGTGATCTTTTGGGATCGCGATGATTTCAGTTAAAAAAAAAAAACTGTTGAGGACCAACATTTCCATTTCATTCAAATTGGAGCTATCGTTGTTGAGATTTATCTTTTTGAATTTTCAAAAATTTCAAACCTATTCAAATGAGCGGCACTGTATATATGAGTTAATAGAAACAACTCCACATTTGGTAAATTCTAGATTTTAACTGAGCTCTTACATTCCTTAAATGTTAGTCCCATGTACATAGTATGAATATACTCTACAGCAAGGAATGAGTACAGTATTTTTAGGCACATTTTACTACTGTACAGTACTATGGTTTTGGAAATGATTACATTCATGCAGGCCTGTACTACATACCTAACATGAGAATCTAAAAACTAATTCTAGCTGCTGTAAGGGAATATTTTCCATGCAGATAATTGCACAGCTGATTAGTCGAGTTTTCATTAATTTATTATTTACAATTTATTATTTTATTATGATATAAAATAATAATAATAATACATATGAAAGTATTATTTATGTATTCATATATTTCATATTTCTGACATATTCATGCTTGAAGCACTGTTAATTATTATTGTTATTAAACCATTTCTATTTGTTTTCAATTATCAATTACCAAAATACTTCACGGTCAATGTTAAGGAAGACCAGCAAATGTACTCTAGTTCAGTCAATGTTAAGAAAACCCTTCTAATCTTCTCTAGTTGAGTTAATTTATCAACAGAAGGACTTATGCTAATGCGAGATTTGCAGTATTTATGCTCAAATAAAAAGGGAAATACTCAATATGAAAGGTGAAAATGAAACTTACACTATTCAGATGACGAGCAGTGTATGTCTGCTTATACACACATACACATATATATACAAACATATACACATATGCATATATGCCAGCCATATAGCTACATATATCATGCTCCAAACTTTGCTTATAAATCTAATGCACATCTGATTGGGTTTGGGTGGCGTTGACTTTTTACTATTTGCCACACAGCTGGAGACATAAACACACACACACACACACGCTCACCCATACAAATATATGTATGCTACTTGTTGTTATATATATTTATTTTTTTTCGTAGCTCAGGGGATTTGCTAGCATAATTACTTAAATACAAGTGGGAATTATTCGCATACTGTTGAGTTTTTATGTCTGGTTGGCTGGTTAACGGCTGCTCAAGCCGGAGGAGGCGGCGGCGTTTAGCTGGCAGGACTCCTTTTTAATGAAATTACTTGTTATTGCACATAGTTTACTTCAATGCCTGCCCAAGAGCTTATACGAATATCCTGCCTACGCTAGCGTCGCTTGCATTTGGCGACATCGTTGAGGCCCGCAATTTAATTATATTTCTTACCTCATACCGAGCAGGAGTAGTGTGTGTGTGTGTGAGTGTGTGTGTGTGCCGAAATTAGTAGGAAATTGTTAATGTGATAACAGATTGCCATAGCGCTTCTCTGTGTGTGTGTGTGTGTGTTGCCTGGCAGCCACATGGGAGGCAGATCAGGAAAAAAAAAATAAATAAAAAGAATTCAAGAGCAGTTCGTAAGAAATAAATTTGATTGCGCCCAAACTGATTCAAGTGCGCCTCGAAGCCCTGCAGAAGCGATTTGCTTATTTGGAAATTTTCTACACTGAGCAAAAATTCATTAATTTTGAAGTTTAAGTTTAGCGTGTGCAGCAAAGTAGTTGCTGCTCCTCCTGCTGCTCCTCCTCCTGATATTCCTGCTCCTGCTGCTGTTACTCTTAGCTACAAGAGGATTCATTTGCAGTATGCCACATTAATCTCGTGCCTTAGCCAGCTGATGCGTTGCCTGCTACGAGTGCTGCTCCTGCTGGCTAAGTGAGAAATTCATTGAAGACGCATTTGCGGTAAACGCTCGGGCGTGTGCTCTGCCCCAGCTAAATTAAAGATGCAACGCACGCGAGCAGCGCTGCGCAGAGCTGTCTTCCTCTGCCGCACATAAATCAGTTTTAAATGCTTATAAATAAATTGAGCAGCTTGCCACAGGTGGGCGGCCAGCTGCGCAGCTACAGTAGCCACTGGCAACAGCGACAGCTGCCAGCTGCCTGCCGTTCACAGTCAAAGTCGAGAAGCCGACAAACAGTCTAGTTCCAGCAGCAGCTGCTCTATATAGCTAGCTGTTCCATCTTAACTTGCCATCTCAAGGTCAACGTTGGCTGTGGGCGTGCTGCAGCCATGGATGAGGCGATGAAGCTAACAGCTGTTCGATTTTTACATCGATATTCATTTTGAATAAGGTTAAGGTATATACAAATAATATTACAGGACTATTAAATATGAGGGAATTATATTTCGCTTATCCGTATTAGCAAGATGAGCAAAAGTCTCGAGTCCTATAGACTAATTAAAATATTAATTAAGATTTTTAATTGCAACTAATTGTAAATAAATAAAAATAAAAAAGGAATAGAATTTATGGTGAACTATCCATAGATATACATCTATTGATACTTATTCATATCGATAGTTGGCGAGAGTGCGATGATCGAGAATAGCCTAAGCAAAAGAAGAAGAACGAGATCTTCATTTCAAGTACAAAGGAAAGAAGCTTAGAAGCATTAGCTGCGGAAATAATTTAACTAAAGAACGGAATAAGTCCTCTGCAATAAATAACTAAAAAAATAAATTGTGATTTATATTGTATATAAAAATAATTATAATAAATCACAACTTGAAAACAAATATGTGATCTAGTCGATAGAAATATTCTTGAAATATTCTTGCTGGTTGCTCTTATATTTATTATTATTATTCATTACAAGTAAGAAAGCTCTAGTCGAGACTGCTCGACTAGGAAATCCCCTGAACACAAAACATAAAAACCGAAATTCTATAAAGTACATATGAGTCTACATTTAAAATTTGGAGAGTCTAGCTCAAAAGATGTAGGAGATATAATTTTATAACTAGCTTTCGATATGGGTTTTTATCGATAAAAAAAATTCGGACGAGTTATCGAAATTATGTGATAAACTCGATATGCACGTGCTATATACGGACATTTTAAAAAAAAGTTGAAGTCTCTAGCTATTGTATCTTCGGAAATCGACGCGTTCAAACATACGGACAGACGGACGGACAGACAGACGGACAGGGCTAAATCAACTTATCTCGTCGCCCTGGTCGCGAATATATATATACTTTGTGGGGAATTTTGCCTGTTAGTGAAGTGCTAGGAATATATCTACAAAATCATTAAATTGCCCATACTGAATAAAGTCAAACTCAGGTTTATTCAAAATCAATTTAGAAATAACATACATCAAAACTATTAATATTATGAAACATAAATTAAAAAAAAAAAAAAAAAAATGAGTTTCGATCACAGTAAAAAGTGAATAGTTATCGAATTACGTTAATATAATGTATTCCGAATAAAATAAGTCATTACGACATTCCACATGATTTAGTTCCACTATAACTATAATAAATAACTATTATAATTCGTTACAGACGTGTCAACCAATATATCAAGCTAATTTATTTTGTGAAATCCATATATTACCTATAAGCGTAGCCGATTCGATTTGTTGTAGTTACGCTTCCAGAAAGGTATAAAATGGAAGGCAGAAGCCCGATCGTTATCATCGTTTTCAAACGGAAACTACAATCAACATGAAACTGGTAAGAATGAAAATTTGTTTGCCCTCGCACAAGTAACGATCTTACTTTGGTGTCTTTTACCCACAGATACTTCTCGTTGCTGTGCTCGCTGTCCTGGCATCAAGCAGCTTTGTTGCTGCTCAGCCCGGTGAAGGCCGCGGAGACGGTGGAAACGCCAGAGAAGGTCACAGAAGGTGAAAGAGACGGCGTACCAACATTGAAAGCCGTAAACTGACTTTTTAAATATAAAGTCCCTTAAATATACAATTCATAATGCAAACAGAATTTTAGAGCTCCCCAAACTATTTATTGTTTTATGCTTTGGAGCTCTTATTGGAGCTGACCGATTGTGCCACGCCCCTGATGGGCGGATCGGGAAAACATTAAGATTTTATAATTAGAGGGTATACGTGGGAATATGTTCCAAGTTCTAGCTTCTCCATTCTCTAGCTTCAAGAGCGTCATTCATACGGACAGTTGGTCAGATGGAGGAACGAATAGACAAGCGAACTATAAAACAGAATAAACTGTTTTTTATGCCATCCAATAATTATGGACTTTAATGTACATCAGCATATATTTAGGCATATTAAGCCCTATCAAGCTTAGATTTTCCTGAGCATAATGAGGAAGTCCGAGTTAACTATACTTGCTTGGTTGCCTATATATCTGTTCGTATGTCTCTCAGTATATCTGTCTCTCTCTCTGACTGTGAGCTGTCTCTTATTTTCATCATGAGGTATATACTTTATGGGGTCTGCCACGCCTCCTTCTGCCTGTTACATATATTTTAACAAAACCATTATACCCTGATTTCCCATTGAAGATGGGTTCAGGGTATAAAAAGGAATAAATGAAAAAATAATTTATATTTACAAGCAAATTCTTTAACTCTCGATTTTGAATCAATAGAAATGCTTTAGTTCTTCCTGGTCAATATGTATTTTTACTACCATTTATTATTACTAAATTTATATTTTATTTATTATATATTTATGGACAATATGTATTTTATTACAATTTTTTAATTGTTCTTATGTTTATAAATATATAATTTTTTAAAATTTAATTTTATTTATTTTTATTTTATTTTATTTATTTATTTTTTTTTTTTGTATTTAATCTGATAAACATCAACTAGTTTTTTTTTTGATATCCCAACTATGCCTTGCCCCAATTAAATAATATTTCTTAACGCTTTCATCACTTGTATATTTATCGAGGTACTCCCAGGTAGCTACCTTTCATATTTCAATAAGTTTTGTTCGATGCTCGTTAGACCCAACTCTGGCTCCCGTATTAGGCTCAAGCTTAGAGCTCTGCCATAACAGTTAAACTTTATGGTTCTATTGGGTGCTGTGCTGAAACTATCGTCAGCGATAGTCCTGGAGCCATTTGGGCCATCTCTAGAGCCCGCCAAGCGCCAGCCGAGCCGTACACGCGCTGCTTTAATCTGTTGTATTCATTTTGACAATTTATGCCGTGGCTGCCAAGGGCGCACCGCCGGGAACGCTCGCCTGTCCTTGGAGAGGGGGAGGGGGAAGGGGGCGGGGCATGTGTCGTCCTGTTTGTCTTGTGTGTTGTTTTCTTAGCAGAGTGCGCGTGGCGCCGCGTGTTTGAGCGCGGCCAGCAGAACGCCCCAGCTGCTGCTGCTTCCTTTTGCCTCCTTTTGTTTCTACGCCCCAAGAGTGCGCTAATGTATATATACTTGGCTGGTTTTAATCAAAGGATTTTCACATTAAATTTAACTAATTTACTTTGCTTTTATTTGGAGCATTTCCTGCTGCTGCTCGGCCTGCAATATTGCGTCACTTGGCTGAGCTCTCTGAACTCTCCATGCTGCCTGGGTTATTGAAATTTCATAGTCTAATTTTCAGCTCAAATGAAATTTTAATTACGCGCCTTTTGAGCCGGTGCGGCGTACGTGAATGCGTTGGCCATTAGCCGTTCGCCTTCAAATTGGCTATACGGGTCGTGTGTGTGTGTGTGTGTGTGTGCTGTACCTTTGACAACACTTCTATCTATTCACAGCCAACAAATTTTTTTTTTTTTTTTTTTTTTTTTTTTTTTTTGTATATATAGTTTTATTGCAGCTTTTGTCTTAAACTCTATAGCGCATTTATAGGGGTACCTTAACTAATGGAGTGGCTAAATGCCTTTATTGCTAAAAGTTATTTTAATTTAGGTCGCTCTCAGGTCTAGGGGATGTGATCTTTTCAGCCTTCTGTTGATAGTGTTGGTGGCTAAATTGGCTGCAAGCTGGTTTGGGTGGGCGGATATTCTGTCCGCGTATCTTGTGCTGTGTCGGCCAATGAGCTCAGCAATTGTCGGCATCTCGAGGTCGGTGTGCAGGGTTTCATTTCTGACGTACCATTCGGCTCCGGTCCAGGTCCTTAGTGCTTTGTTTTGTGTGGTCTGAACTTTATTTATGTGAGTTCTTGCAGCAGACCCCCATAAAGGCATTGCGTAGGTGAAAACAGGTGCCACTATTGCGTTGTATATGTGCCTCTTGCTTCGTAGTGACAGAGGGCTGTCGCTTCTTAGCATCCAGTCGAGTTTTTTTAATTTGTATTTGCACTTTTTGACTGTCTCTGTTATGTGCGGGCCGTAGGTCAGTCTCTTGTCCAGAGTGACTCCCAGGTACTTCACCTTATTTGCCCGTGGTATTGGAGCTCCTAGAGTCACTTCGGGGCAGGCTCCTCTTCTGGTTGCGAATGTGATGTGCGTGGACTTTTGGGCGTTGATTCCGATGCTCCAGCGAGTAAGCCACCGATTGAGATCCTGCAAGTAAACTTGCATTTGACTAGAGGCTACATCAGGCGACTTATTGCGACTCAGAATGGCTGTATCGTCTGCGTACGTCGCTATAAGCATGTCGCTGTTACTGGGAGGCAACGGCATGTCTGCGGTGTAGAGGGTGTATAGTGTTGGCCCAAGCACACTACCTTGGGGCACGCCTGCTCTAACTGGTCGACTGGAAGATTTTGCATGTCCTTTTATGACCTTGAAGCTTCTTCCTGTCAGGTAAGAGGCCAGCAACTTGAAGTGGGAGACAGGTAAGGCTTTCCTAATCTTGTCAAGGAGACCCAGGTGCCACACCCGGTCGAATGCCTGCTTGACATCGAGAAAAACTGCGGAGCAGTATTCCTTGTTTTCGAACGCGCCGAGAATGTGGTTGATCACGCGATGCACTTGCTCTGGCGTACCGTGCTGCCTCCTGAAGCCGAATTGATGCTCCGGTATGGTTTTTCTTTGACTCAGCTCATTCAGTACTCTTCGCAGCAGTATTCTTTCGAATACTTTAGAGAGTACCGGTAGCAGGCTGATGGGTCTGTAGGAAGCAATTTCCTTTTCGGCTTTTCCAGGTTTCAAGATCATAATTATTTCAGCACGTTTCCAGCAGGACGGAAAGTGCTGAATGCGAAGGATGGCGTTGCATAATACTACGAAGTAGTCTATAGCTGAATCAGGCAGTGCCCTGATGACTTTACCATCTATTCGGTCGTGTCCCGGCGCCTTTTTTGCTTTTACAGCTTTCATCTGCTTGAGAACCTCTGCCTTTGTGCATTCTTCGATGGGGATACCTTCTGGGATAGGAGAGTTCACAGTCCTTCTGATGCAATTGAGATCTGATTGCTCGGTAGTTAGCAGCGGCGAGAATTGCTCGTATAAGTGGTCAGCGAAGGCTTCGGCTTGCGCTTCATCTCCAGTAAGCCACTCACCCGTAGCACTCAGGATGGGGTGACGACGCAGAGGCTGCCTTTTTATATTGCGCGTATATCGCCATAGCTGGAATTCCGCCCCAGCTGGAGTATCTGCTCGTTCAAGCGCCTCTCTAATACGCGTACATTGCATGTGGGCCAGGGCGACTTTGAGCTGTCTGGTGGCTTCGTTGTATCTGCTTTTGTCGCTGGCTATACGCTATACTCAAGCAGATTTTGAACGTGCGGGGTAAGAGGAACGCTGTAGTGCGAGTGCTTTTGAATGTGAGCAGCCGGTGCAGCTAGCAGCGCTGCCTCTGTTATAGCGTCTTGCATTCTTTTTGCTGCGTACTCTACGTCTTCTGCAGTGCGGAGTTCTATTTCCGGGTGCAGGGAGGAGTGTAGAGCGAGCTTAAAGGTTGCTAGATCCGACCCAGCGGGAAGAAGGCGTTGCCTGCTCGGGAAAGGTTGTGGGTGAGCGTGGACGGTGACTATCAGCGGAAGATGATCTGAAGACAGATCGAGACATTCTTCGATGCTCAAGAGTCTGTCACCTATTCCCCTGTAGATGGCGAAGTCTATTGCAGAAGGATGCTGTCCGTTTGTTGGGTAGCGTGTGGGGGCTCCCGTGGCCAGTATGGAGTATTGTGCGCTTTGAATTGCGTCGAATATTGTCTCTCCGCGTTGGTTCGCTCTGCTGCTACCCCAAAATGGATGCCAACCATTCCAATCGCCTCCAATTAGCGTTTTTTGGTTTCTTCGATTGATGAGCTGTACGATGTCTTGTACGCGGAGATCTGCGTTAGGCGGGCAGTATATCGATGCGATTTCAATCTCGCCAATAGATGTAGGAAGGCAAATGGCAGAGAATTGAAGTGTAGCGTCGGAGAATTGAGTCAAAGGTGTGTGTGCCAGAGTTGAGCGGATAAGCAGCGAAGATCCTCCAAAACTGTTTGCTCCGCCACCATGAGCGTGATAGTGTTCGTATCCGTGTAATTTGACGTGAGGGCATTCATGAGTTTCTGCAATTAGCATTATGTCTATTTGCTTGCTTGTCAGAAATACTGCTAGTTCCTCAGTTTTGCTTCTGAGGCCATTTGCGTTCCAAATGCCCACTCGTAAAGCCATTATTTCGATGTTAAATTCGAAACAATAACCATTAGGCTCTGTAGAATTGTTTGCTGCTGAACATACATCTCATTCATCCTTTTGAGATCTGACCGGATTTCATCAAACTGAGCCTGTTGCTTTTGGAGAAGTTCAGCGAAGAAATTCTCATTTGTTGGCTGGATTTGATTTCTACCCTCTCCTCGCAGGGCTTGAGCATATGATACGCCACTAACAGGAAGGGCACTTCTGCTAAATGAGCTGCTATGTAATGCTGCAGCAGGTCTTGAAGGGTGTCCTGGGCCATTACGGACTAATGCAGGGTTCCTTTTTTCTGCTGGAGACTGCATCTTGAGAAGACGCTTGTAGACGAGGCAGCCTTTGTAGTTGGCAGGGTGTTGTTCATCGCAGTGTACGCATGTGGGTGGCTGTGACTTCTCTTTATTGCAGCTTTTGGAGTCGTGATCCCCTGCGCATTTCACACACCTAGGTGCTTTGTGGCAGTATCTCTGCGTGTGCCCGAATTCCTGGCATCGATAGCATTGTGTTAGGTCGTTGAACTTTCGTGGCAGTTCGACCGTACATCGCTGTCTGCAGATGACTCGTAGATCCAAAATTTGCTTGTTGTTAGGTGCCTGGGTCACGTCAACAAAAAATATATTGAGCGGCGATTTGTCGATGCGGCTGACTGGGTTGTACACGTTTTTTATAACGTGCCCCTTTGCCTCAAGGTCCTCTTTTATGCATTGAACTTCAGTGCTGTGATGAAGCCCTTTGAGGCAAACTCGATAAGGTTTGTCCTCCTTCAGCTGGTAACAATGGAACTCCAGTCCTTGCTCGGTGAAGTGCTTCACGACAGCGCGGTAATCATCGCTGTTACGCGTGAGAACTCCAATGTCTCTTCGCCTTGCCTTGATGTCGTACGAGTCTCTGCTGATGCATTGCTCGATCAACAGGTGCAAGTTAGCCACCGAATTGATGTTTGGACACCAAATAGGGGGCGGGCGTGGCTTTGGTTTCTCCGTTGGCGCTGCATCGTTCATCGGCACATCTTCGATTTCGTCGGTATCTTCTTCCACTTGTAGGAGTGCAAAGCGATTTTGAGACATAGCCGCTTGGCTTGTGCTGGGCTCATCTACCAATATCTTTTTACTTGTTGGCTTTGGAGAAGTTGCAAGTAGTTTCCTTTTCGTGTTCACGTTTCTTGGGGTTTGCACTGACGCAACGTCTAATTTGGCTGTAGCGTTTGTTTTTTGAGCCATGAACAGCTTAAGTTGGTTTTGCAAGCTTACTTGCGCTTTTGCTGAGGCAGCAGCGAGATCTGCGCTTGGGGTGTTTGCCAATTTTTTAGCCATATTGGCGTCGAACCGAGCTTGTATGTCCGCTTGCAGGGTTGAGGATCCTGAAGCTTCCTTGCTGGTATTGGTGTTGGGCATCTTGTATTAGTGCAGTCGCACACAATAAGTTATATTGCTAGGCCTAAAAGTATGCCTTGAATATATTAAATTACGCCCTAAAAGTAGGCTAGAGTTTTTGGTTTGTTTGGCAAAAACCAAAACAAAACACACGCGCACGTGCGCTGTGAAAAAATTTATTTTTCACTATTTCGTTTTTCTTTTAAAGTCTGCGGCTCACTATCAAGGTATGATGCGCGGCGTCCACGCACAAATTGACTGTGCCGATCTGGTGGCGGCGTTCAGATAAATAATTATTTTTGGCGGAGCACTAGATAAACGCGACTGCACACTGATCAGCTGCAAGAGCGGTCGGGTGCCAACAAATTATGAACCGAATGGCTTTAGGGTTGTCGACAAATTAAAAAAAACATAGCATACTTTTCAGCGCACCATAAAATATATTTGCTATAGCACGAGCAGCGCGGAGTTTTACTTTAAATTTAGAGCAAACCTTGCTCTACACTCACCCACAAAAGTACGCGCTGTATTTATTTTTTACTCTCCTTGTGGTTTTGCATATCTCTGACCCCGAATGGCGTCACTGATAAGCTTGACACACACACACACATGCATACGCTGCCCTTCATGGCTGTGGTGCTAAGCAAAACAAAAATAGAATGCAACAATAAACTGTACGAAACACACAAAAAAAAGGCAACAACAACTACAACAGCAACAATCAAAAGTTTTAGCAGTTGTTTTGGTTGCATTTCGTAATGTTTCGCTTTGGCACCAAAAAACTCAAATTGAAAGCGAAATAGAGAGCAGGGGATAGTTGCAGGGGGGGGGGATGTTTAAAGAACTTTTAAATGAAAATATCGAGCGAGAATTTCATGAAATTTTAAGTAATTAATTTTGCAGGAGCGACCCGAAAGGCACGCAACACATTTGCCAGCTCTGGCCAAGTGCCAGCTGCATTCCAGAGCAGCAAATAGAGAGCGCAACGAATCACAAATATTTTATTTCATTTGCTCAGCATCTATCTCTGCTCTCTCCCCTCTCTCTCTCTCTTTTGGTTTAATCAACGTTTTTATTGAATTAAACAAATTTGTTTCTAATTTGCTTGTGGACATGCCAGCAGCAGCTGCAGCAGCACGTGTGGCACGATTGAGGCCAGCTGCCACCAAATGTCGCCAGGTCGCATACTTGCTGCTGCCACTGTCAACAGCTGCCTTATTTGACATGGACGAAATTTGACAATTTGATTAGGCGCTGCAACTGCCTGTGCAAATTGGCTCTCTCTCAGCTCTTGGCAATTAGCCAGGCTTGTTAATTTGAATGGGGCCAACGGCCAATCGCATCGATTTCAATAAGATGCAAATCACTTTTTTGATGTTGAGCGTTGTTTTCATTTCATTTCTATTTCGTTTATTTTCTTTGCTTTTTTTATTACATTTTCCCTGACAGTTGCGCATTTTCCATTTCAAATGCTGCGACACTGCGTCACTCATAATTACAAGAGCGCGCTTTAATACACAGCTCGCTGCCTTTTACAAGTGTCACTGCATATTTTCACATTTCATCGTAGCATATCAAAAATTACATACATATATATGATATGCATATGTATATGTGTCAGAGCTTTGATATGCTTCAAGCTAAATTAAAATATTTCTATTAATAATAATAAAATATATTTTATATGCAAGGATTTCATATATTGTGAGCAAGCAAAAATACTGCAGGAGAAGCTTGAAAAGATAGAAAATATTCTTATTAAAAATACGAATCAAATCTGTTTTGATTTAAATTTAGATTTAAATTTTAAAGTGAAAGACATGCTCTATATAAATAGTTTTTAGCTTTTCCTTAGGTTTTCTTGACTTAAAAAAATATATATATATATATGTATATAAATAAATTAATTTCAAAAAATATATTAAATCTCTTACTGAAATGAACTGATTTTTGATATACATATTTATGCCGATGATGAAAAAAATAAATAAATATATATACATACATGTACATATATTTGTATATCCAAAAATATATTGCATTTCTCGCTGGCATAAATTATGAATTATTTTTTATATGATTTTTGAAAGACATTCAAATTCATTTGCAAAATATTTAAGGAAGCGAAAGCTATCAATAAATATTTTATAGAATTTACACAAATTTCGACTATTCCGAAAATGCAAAAATGTTGTTTTCACATTTGCAGCAGTGCTGAAATGCCATTTGGCTGTGATGGAGTGCAATGCGAATTCTTGTCTTTGTTTCTGTGTGTGTGTGTGTGTGTGTGTGTGGATCTAAGTGCTGCTCGCTCAAGGCAATTGATATTGACAAGCTGTCTGTGAGTGAAATGTAATCAATATGCGAGCTTTGCATGTTGCTGCCACAAGGCAAGCCCCGTGGAGTTGGCGTGGAGTGCGAATGGGCCACAATACAAATTGATAAGTGAATGCATGCTGAAGGTGTGGCGCGTGACTTGTGCGAGCCTCATGTGACTTGCCGCAGAGATAAGAAGTCTGCAGCGGCAGCTCAACATTGTCGACAGGCTCAGCTCCAAGTGCGAAAAAATAAATGAAGGCATGGCAATATAAAATTTTACGAGTCGTTTACACAAATGGCAACACAGTTGCCAATAAACGCCAGCCAGGCCCCAGCAAAGGTCGTGCCGCGTCCTGCTGGACAGAGTTTTTGTTCCATTCGCTTACAATTTTTATATTGTTGCAAAATGTTTTCGTTCCAACTCGTTTCTGTTTATTCTGCGCACACAGAAAAAGCGCCGCGCCGCGCCGCACCGTGCCACGCCCCACCCTCGGCAGCCCAATGCAATTGTTAGTTGCAGCTCTGTCGCCCCCTTTTGTTGTGTTTACAAAAATAATGGAATTTGATGCTCGTTTTATTGACAGGAATCAGGCTAAGTCTATAAATGGAAAGTGTAATCAATTTTATGGCCAGCCATCGGCAATGATCCGTCCACCTTTACAATGCACATGCAACAAATATTACTCATACGCCTCGTGACGCCAAATGAAGTTGTAAACTTACAAATGGGTCGGTCGTCGGGCGAACGCACTAAGTGAGTGTCCTGCCGGACACGAAGTGCACGACTCTGTGGCCATGCAAATATTTACGGAGAGCAGCCGGAGCCAGCAAATGAAAATGGCAAACAAGAGGAGCAACAAAATAGAAATTGCAGTAACACTCGCAGCAGGTGCTAAGGGTGGGGGTGGGGGTGGGTGTCTGGGTTGTGTTCTCAGAGAGATTTGTTAGAGTGCTTTCCAGCTGCGTGTTTGCATCCATAGTAAATGCGCTCACATCTCACATCTCAAGCGAGTAAATGAACTGGAGAAAAGAAAAGAGTGGAGTGGTCCACGCACTTGTAAGCATTGAAGAGGACTCGAGCACATATTATGTGAGTGCGACTCGTAGATAGTCAAGTTTGTTGCCAAGGTAGCTTTAACAGTTCAGCAGACACGAAGAAAATAAATAAATACTATACTACGTGTGTAGCAGACTTTCGTTCCAAGTTATCCATGTAAAAATAAATGTAATTAACCCAAAAACAACATTGATGCTGCCTTCAGTTGGAATTTATTTTTAGCTCGATTAATAATTTCTTGAAAAATTCATGAATTTATTTCATAAACTCGCACAGATATCGACAAGTGATGGCAACAAATTCGAAATCTTTATGTCTCTTTGCCGAGCTGCAACTGCGGATGATAAAATCTATATTTTATGGCTGCAGCTGACATGGCAGGCGTCGCTGCTCCGCGCAGCCTCAACGCTGCTCCAGCTACAAACTACAAATTGCCGCAGAGCACATAAAAGGCAGCCCATAAACACACACACACACGCACACACACACACACATATATATAGCACACCTAGCAGAACGTCTATACTTTTTGGCATTACATTTTTCTCTTCCTCTTCTTGCTGTTGTTGTGCGGCTCTTTCAACCTAGTTTGCCACCTAGCTCGTCGTTGACTACTCCTCCCCCCCTTCTTCACCCTTTGCCAGCATAGGGAAAGACTGCGAGTCGTTCGCTTTGCAGTTTTCATTTGCGCGCCTTTCATTTGGCTTTTTCCCGTTCGCTTAGTACAATTTTTTATGTGCATTTTTGTGTCACATTTAGTTGTTGTCGTTAGTTTTTATTTGTATTATTTTTATTTTCGTGACATTTTTAGTGGACTGTCTCTCTCTCTCTCTCTGACTCCTGCTCATTCCCTTTTTGGTTTGTGCGTGTGTGTCATTTTGTCACATAGTTTTATGTTTTATTTAGCAGGAGTCCTTCGCCAGTCGACAGTCCTTGAAGCTGCCTTTAACTTGGCATTTTATATGGTGTCAGCTGGAAGAAGCGTTGCGACTTCATCCTTTCCCAGTTTGTGGCTTGGCTGGCTCCTCCTTCTCCTCCTCCTACTCCTCGGTGCTCGTTCATATTTTATGAGTTTTCATTTGCCGCTCAAACAGTTGCTTATTGGCTGCTTGTTAGCAGGCGATGTCCGGGTTCCTGCTTCATCTGTCCCATCCTCCTGCTCACCCTTGCGAGCATTTTAATTACTTATCGCTCTGACAGTCATTGTCAATTTTTAAATGCGCCTCGTTTTGTTTCGCTGCTGACGCTTAACTGCTTTTTATTGGTACCCCAACCCCACCTGGAGTGGGGCCAGTGGCTCCTGGCAGGAGTCGGCCGCACCCCCGCTGGCGCTCGTCTCTGCTCCTTGGCACATTTATCATTGCTCTCTGAGGCAATGACCGCGTTTACATTTTTCCTTTCGTTTTTTATGTGCGTTTGTTCCGCCTCTTGCCCATTTTGTCATAAAAAATATTTATGTGCTTCGCATTGAATGTTTTTAATGGTAGTCGTTGCTCTCTGGCATAAAGTTCTGGACATTTACTTCACTAATTAAATGTTAATTACAATTGATTAGCTCCATTTGGCTGCCGCGATTGACATTAGATGAGCTGGCTATCTATCTCTGCCCCAAAGTCAGCTAGTTGTAAAACTGCCTCGCCTCAAAGCAAATGCCATGTAGGACATGACAGGACTCGGCAGTCAGCCGTTGTTCAGCTGCAAGTCGGACACGATGCTCTGCTGTATATTTAAAAGGATTATGCACTCGTGTCCTACTCGGGCTGCAGGAAATTCATTGTAAGCAGCCGCGCTGTTAGCTCTGATAAATTGCCCCTCAGCCCCAAATAAGAAAGGACGAGAAAAACAATACTTGAAGAGACTGCTACACACTAAACACACACACACACACACACACACACACACAGAGACACTTAAGCATCTTGTGAGGTGCCATGTACATATATGCACAGAGGCGTGGCACTAGCAAGCGATTGCCTGTTAACGCTTGATAAATTTGAAAAATATTTGATTTAAATATAAATTGAAGAGAAATAAAGCAAAAAAATAAAAATAATAATAATAATAATAATAAAAATAATAAAATAAATTACAAAAATGTATAAATAAAATAAATAAATATAAAAATATATGCATATATGCTATGCAGGTGAAAACAGGAAATGAAATTTAAGCACTTTTTTATAATTCACAATATTCAAGAAAAAATAATTTATTTAAATATAAGTTAAGCTGCAAGGAGAAATAAAGAAAAAAAAAAATAATAATAATAACAACAATAAAAATAAAAAATAAAATAAACAAAATATATAAATAAAAATAAAAAATAAAATTAAATATATAGATACAATAAATTAATTAAAAAAAATATTAAAATTAAAATAAAATAAATATAAGATAAATAAAATAAAATATATATACATAAATCAAGTAAATAAAAATAAATATATGTATATGCTATGCAGGTGAAAACAGGAAATGAAATTTAAACACATTGAAAATGAGAAATCAGGGTATAATGGTTTTGTTGACATGTATGTAACAGAAGAATGCGTGGCAGTACCCACAAAGTATATATATATTCTTGATCAGGGCGACAAGTTGAGTCGATTGAGCACTATTCCTCTGTCTATTTCTTCTAAGTATTCCCTTTACGTATTTCAAAGTATTTCTTCTCAGCATTTTTTCTAAGTATTGTTTCCAAATAATTCCGCTAAGTATTTCCTTTACGTAATTCCTTCACGTATTTCCTTTCCGTAATTCCTTTACGTAGTTTCTCTACGCTTTTAATGCTTATAATTCACACGCTCTACTTCACATTCTTGCGCTGATCCCCAGCAGGCCTGGCGACTGACTGAAGAAATGCTGCAGCTGCTGCCCTTTATATAGCGACACTTTTACTCAAGCACTGTCTCTCCCAAATGTTGAGCCCGACAGCAGGTAGAGCTCGTTGCAGTTGAACTTCAAGTGAGCTATGGGAACGCTCTCTGCTACTGTGAGCATTCTAGCTTCGCTTTACCTAAATACAAATACTAAATGAGAACTGCTGCATACATACAGACAACTTTAATGATCTTCTGCACTTCTTCTTTCCTTACTTTTACTTTTACGAACAATTATTTAAATATTAGTTCTCCGAAGGGTTCAGAGGATTTCCTAGTTGAGCAGTCTAGACTAGAGCTCTCTTACTTGTTCATAATTGAAAACTGAATTATAAAACTGTAGTTAGCTTAGTCAAATCCCTCTCACAAAATGTTTTACCTAAGTCACTGCATAGAGAGCGAGACACAAACACACATAGCTCAGCTTGGCTGGCGGCACTCGCAACAGAGGGACAGAGAGGGAGAGTGGGAGAGGGAGAGAGACAGACACACACACATGTGCTCCTGTTGCCGTCAGCGAAAAACAATTGCAGTGTACGAAAAACTTTTATTGAAAAACATTTTAAATGTATTGCAGTTGTATTTTGTTGCTATAATCACGACATCTGCTTGTTGTTGTTGTTGTTGTCCCCATTTCTAGTTACCAGCTTGCCACTCGAACGGCTCTGAACTGTCTGCGGAGTCGACACAGAATGTTGCAATACAAGAAAGCAAGTGACATTAGTCATCAGCTGCCCCGGCGAGACTCGGAATGTGAGATCTACTACGCCTTCGATATTTCCATATTTAATTGCACTTTTCAGTTTTTGATAATCTTCTTGCTTGAGTCGAGGCTCTTTCTGCTGACCTCTGACATTTATGTGCAGCTGCAAGAGAGTTAAATGAAATTAATTTTTGCACTTGCAGCTCTCTCTCTCTCTGTATCTCTGGCAGCTGCCAGCCGGAGTAATTTATGCCTTTGATTATAGCTGTGTGAATTATTATGTCATGTCTGGCTCATAAATTTGCATTGCCAAAGGTTTGTCTCAGCTCGCACACTAGGCACCGAATGGCTTCAGGCCAATCAAACAGTAATCGCCACAGCAAAGAGTCGCAGCACGCATGCTAAATGCCGTCTCCTGCTAAACTTCTCTATTTTTGCAAGCTTGCCAGTTTTTGCTGCCTTGTGGCTCTGCTGCGGTGGCTCTGGCTGCGGTCTCATGTTTCTGCCAGCCGGGGTCAACTGATTGTGCCAAGAATCAGGAAAAGCCAAACGAACTTCATTTCACTCTGTTTGCTCTTTGGTCTCGTCCAACTGTCGCATTTGTTGCTTTTGCACTTATTGTTTTGATTTCAGTTGTTCTTGGCTGCAAGTGCTGAGCAGCTGCTGCTGCAGAGGACAGCAGTGTCAAATCACAGCAGGCTGAGAGAGAGAGAGAGAGGGGGAGAGAGAGAAAGAGAGAGAGTTTCATGAAGCCTCGAAACTTAAATACTCTGTCTAGTTTTTAGCAATGCTTGCAAATTGACTAAGCAATTTTTTGTGAAATGAAATCTGATTTGTTATAGAGTTCTGAGTTCAGAGAGAGTAGAGTTTTGAAATCTTCCCTTAATGTTTATTAAGTTTATGATTTTAATTGTTAAACTACAAATATTGAAGGGATTTCAACCGATTGATTATAAAAGAAGCTTGAATAGAGAAATAGAGAAAAATAGATTCTTATCCGATTAGGTACAGTTGGAGGTGAAGATCTACAGATTACTTTGTACAATCAGAAGATTGATTATATGTTTCATTACAAAAGAATCTTGAGTAAAGAGAAAGAAAGAGAAAAGACCTACAGATAGCGTTATGCTATCAAAGGATTGATTATGTCTTTCGTGATAAGAGTCTTGAAGAGAGAGAGAGAGAGAGAGAGAGAGAGAGAGAGAGAGAGAGAGAGAGAGAGAGAGAGAAATCTTAAAACATTCTTATGATTTTTGTAGATTAACGACTAGCATTGATGGAACTATTGCAAGGAAATTAGCCTTACCCGATTTGGACAATTCATTTGATACTTGGCAATTATATAGAGTGGATTTTATGCAATCAGAAGATTGATTATATGAGACAGAGAGAGAACGACTAGAGTACCTTCTCTTATTGTTTCTTTACCTTATGATTTTTGTTGATAAAAAAAACTAATATTGAAAGGACTATTGCGGGAATTATTCCATCCTTGTAGAATTTATGCAATGATATTTGATACCTGGCAATTGGATGCAGAGACACCTTTCAGCTTGAGTAGACGACTTGCAGCTGACTTTATGCAATCATGATGATTATATGATTCATTGTAGAAGAAGTTCGAGTTGAGAGAGAGAGAGAGAGAGATAGAGATAGAGAGAGAGATAGAGAGAGAGAGAGAGAGAGAGAGAGAGAGAGAGGGTAAGATAGGTAGTCTTACTTTATGATTCTTGTAAGTAGGTTTGCTGTGCTTGGCAATTAGATAAAGCAGATGCCGAGCTATCTATGCCCTGGAGTTGAAGATTATATCATTCATTCATTACACAAGAGTCTTATGTAGGTGTAGAGAGAGAGAGAGAGAGAGAGAGTGAGAGAGTCTTATAATATTCACTCATTGTTTCTTTACTTTATGATCATTATATTGATAAACTACTCGTAGCAGTGATTTATTCCACTGCAGACTATTGAAGGATAATTGGCAAAGGCTTAACTGAAAATGAGCTCAATGTACTTGATGCTTGGCTATTGGATACAGCAGATGCCGAGACACCTTTGAGATGGAGTTGCCCATCTGCAGGTGAGTTTGGTTGCCGATGCGACATTAAAATTTACTTATGAAACTGGACGAAACTGGAGCGAGTGAGATCCGGCTTTTAGATATATTAGCTCACTTACCCCTAACTGAGGGGTAGGTAAGCTCTCTTCATTTAAGCCAGAGGCAACAAGAGGAAAGCAGTTTGGCAACGCTTTCACTGCGAATAATTGTAAGCGAGCGTCAGGTGAGCCGAGGGAGGGGCGAGCGTCAGGTGAGCCGAGGGCCGGGTGCAAATGCTTAAAATAAACTCGCATATGCAGAGTGGAAAAAGGCAAAAAGCGTACATTGAAATCCTTTTAAAATAACTTTGCTTCATATGAGCACACCCAACCCATACACACACACACACACACACACGCGGTCTGCCACAGGCACGAGCCATTGGAGAGGGGCCGCAATAAACGGAGCTGGCTGGCTAGCTGGCCACGTTAGTTAGTTTTATTTAGCATTGACTGGCCAACGAGTCCATTTGAGCGCCAGCGATAAATAACCAAACACCAGGAGCCAACTGAAAGCGAGTCACAGAAGTCGCAGATGCAGATGTAGTCAGAGCCGGAGTCAGAGCCGGAGTCGGAGTCAGAGTCGGAGTCAGAGTCAGGGAGTCACTGAACGAAGTGAAATTACTTAATGGTACCAAATTGTACTTTGCTTAATTACTTGGCTACGGATACCACCAAAACACACACACACAAACACACACACTTACGCATACGCATATGTGAGTGTAATAACCTGAACCTCACACACACACACACACACACACACATATGTAGCCACATGTCATTTATATTTCCACTGCTGTTGCTGCTGTGGGGTAAATCGAGTCGTGGGTGCCGTAAAAACAACGTTACGTATACGCTGCGGTCGTAAACTTGTGTCTGTGTGTGAGTGAGTGTGTGTGTGCTGCCTTCTTTATGGTTTGTTTCTTTTGAGCTTTGCGTTTTGTGCGCCTTTTGCTTCCGTTTCATATTTTTGTTGTTGTTGTTGTTGTAGGTATTGTTGTTTGGCTTGGTTTTTGGTTTTTGGCTTTTGGGCGTTTTTCGTCTTCGTGCCGAATAATTTTCCAGTTCCCTTTTAATTTACGTCGCGTATACGCGATATATGACATTTTAAATTGTTTATGACTTGCGAAAGGGCGCCAAAGGGCAACCGCTGGATAAAGATAACAGCTGCTTGCCACTGCCAGAAGTTGAATTCCCACTGCACCACCGCACCACAGCACCACAGCACCACCACATCACTTAACCCACTATGGCTATGACTATTGTCTAAATGGCAGCCACAGTCCCCACTTGGCTAATAGAAAAGCACGTACTGTTGTTTAACCAGTAAAGCGTGTGTGTGTGTGCGTGCGTGCGAGTGTGTGCGTGTGTGTGTGTGGTTTTTAGTTAATTGTTGAGAGAATTGCCGAATTGCTAAATTCCTGAATTGCTGATTGATGCGCATTGCGTTGATTTGTTTTGGGCCTTTGTGCCGAGCAATTTTGAGCTAAACGATTTCGCTACCAAATTTGTAAAGTGTTTCAGCAGCTGATCGGGCCACGCCTCAATCCCAGTGCAAGCCTATGTGCAAATATTTGTTTGCTTAACTTTCAGAGCGAACCACTGGACCGGTTCGCAGTTGCTGCGGTTTCAGCTGCCAGCTTAACGCACAGTGGTTCCAGCTGTTGTTTGCACACGATTTGTTATACGAAATGTAAACAACAGTGTGTGTGTGTGTGTCCGAGTGTGTATGTGTGTGTGTGTGCTCTTTGTCATAGAGTTGTTTGTTATTGTGCCTGGGTCGAAAATTTCACAAATATTTTAATAATCATGCAGTGCATTAACTTTTGTTGGCCACTGTCGCTCCACTTGTAATTGCATAATAATAATGCTCTTATTTCAACTTGTTGTTGTTATTGTTGTTGCTGTTGAGATTGCCCAGCGGTGTTTTGTGTGTGCGTTAAACCAACACACACACACACAGACACCATGCACACACACACACACACGCACGCATAATTGCTGTGGAGTGCTCTTATACCCTTTGGCAAAAGGTTGTGCTAGAAAAGCGCACAGACTAGAAGAGCTACAGTTGCCATCTTAAATAATTAATTAATTATAATAAAATAAATTAACTAACATTAACATTAACATACATATATCTCTAATAATAGAATATTTAAAAATTTATTTTATTTTTATTTCAATAATAATCATTTTTTATTTTTTATATTTATATTTAATAATAAGAAAATCTTCAAACAATAATTAACAATAACCGGATGGTTTGAACTCCAACGAGATCAATCAATATATTTACATATATATAAATAATAAAATATAAATATATTTTATTTCTATTACAAATTCTATAAATATAGTTTTTTTATTTAAATAATAATTAAATTAATAAAGTCATTTAGCCACTTCATTAGTTAAGGTATCCTTATAAATGCGTTATAGAGTTTACAACAAAAAAAAAAAAAAAAAAAATAAATAAATAAATAAATAGATAAATAAATAAATAAAATAAAAATAAATAAATAAAAATAAATAAAAAAATTAAATTATAATTTTTAAAATTATATTCAGTGCTGCGCAGCTCTGAACGAATATCACACTTAAAGTGAAATACATTTTATAATATAAAAGAAGAAGGCAGTCATAGCAAATTAAATTTAAAAAATAAAAAAATATTAATTTAAATATTAATTATAATTAAAATATTATCTTGTAAATATTAATTTAAATTAATAAATCAGCTTTAATATTTAATTAATATATTTAATGAAACTGATTTATTTTTTATCTTAGCTGGAATATTGATTTGCTGCAGATGGAGAGGAATATGGACAACCCTGTATATATGATACAGTGCTCCAATATACATATATAAAATATAGTGTTAAACAGCAGTTCACTTAAAAGCAGGAGGCGGGCAGCAGGAGATAGTTTTTATTCATTATTATTTATTTAATATTTATTTCACTAATTTAGTATTTTAGTGAAATTTATTATGTGAAATATTTGAGGAAATGAATGAACGAATATTCTATATTTTTATTTAATAATAATAATACATATTAAACATATTTAAATATAAATATGAATATTCTTCATTTTTATTTAAAAATAAGTATTTATTTAATATAAATATGTTTAAAAACGAATCTGAATCTTCTACATTTATTATTGAATAATATATGTATATTAACGTTTAAGTTACTAATAATAAATTAACTTTAAATTAAATTTATAGCTGTCATTTACAGGATATCTATTAGTTCGATTGCATAAATCCAACATGAAATTATTTCAAATTGTTTTTGAATTGTTTAGGCTCTATTGCGCTATGTTTATATTTATTGTTGTTGTTGTTGTTGTTGTTGCTGCTGCTGCTGCTGTCGTTTTATAGTTGTCCATTATGCCGTTTTATTAGTTTTCTAAATTTAGGTTAATTAAAAACTTATTGGGGGCTTTGAGGCGTACAAATCATCTGTGGCGCCAGACTGTGCAAATGTCCACATGCACATGCATGCATGTATATCAATTATATACATATTTGTACACATATACATATATTTATATATACATATATTTAGTATACATGTTGACATTTGGACACTTGTGCGCTCATTACATGTGCCTAATGATATTAGACGTGTTGCAAATGTTGCAATTGGCATCGATTTTGCATTTGGTCAAATTTATTGCTTTATATTGCAATAGCTATCATGCATGTGTGTGTGTGTGTGTGAGTGTGCGGGACGTGTGTGTATTGATGGATCTTATCGGCCGTAATTAATATGCATTCATTACGAATGTGTTGCATACTTAAGACAACAGGCAATCAATTTGCCCTGGCGACGGAGAAGATAGAAAGAAAGGACAGAAATAAAGGCAGTCTGTATAGATATTTATATATATAGAGATTTATAAATGTGTGTGCTTGGCTTGACAAATGCAAATTTGCTAGGTCTCTATGATAATATTTTCCAGCAAATATCACAAATCGGCAATGGCAATGGTAAACGGCTAACAAATATTTATAGCATTCAGCGCGGACCGAGAAGCGACTGCAATATTTATTACAGCTTGCATTCAACAAAGCAATAACAACTACAACGACTCCTGCCGGCCTGGTGAAAACAACTAGCTGAAAAGGCAGTTGGCTCTGCAGTTGCAGCTGGAGCTGGAGCTGAATTCGTAGCAGACAACAAAAGTAAAAGCAGAAGCAAAAGCACAAGTAAGAAATATAACAACGGCATATGGCAGTCTGCAGCCATTCAAGGATAAGCCAAACAGGCCAGCCATGCCGAGCAGCAGGAGCCAGGGGCGGCGGCAGTCGCAGTGGAAATCATTTAAATAAAAGTCAATGTCATGTTATGCAGAAAAGACAGCGAATAAATAGTCGAGTCGAGTCGAGTCGAGTCGAGTCGAGAAGGAGGAGGAGAAGCAGTCGAGTCAGAGCAGGAGCCGGGCACCAATATGGCGCATGAAATATGGGGCGTATGTGTAATATGCGCGACAAGGCAAGGATGCGAGAGGCGCCCAATAAGTGCCAGAGGCGCTAAGCCGCGCGAATTGCCTAAAATCTGAGCGCACAGCCTCAGCACATTTAATTTGGCAACTGAATGAGCTGCGCTCTGACAGATGCCTAGGATGGAGTACGGCAAGCCAAGGCAAGCCAAGACGGGCAGGCAGACAGTCAGGTACGCCCTTGTCCTTAATGTATTTTCGTTTTATGGGCTCATTAAATTACGCTTTATTGCCGTTAAAATAAAATATTATGTGATAAAAATGCCGAAACTGCGCCCAAAGTCTCGATGCCTCTCACTCAGCAGTGAGCAGTCAGCGTCTCGTCGACTACTCCTGCTGGCAGGAATCACATTTTAAATGCGCTAATAAAAATGGCATGCGAGGCATGCGCAAAGTGAGCGTCGCATGGCGCAAGGACTCTGTTTCCAATTGCATGCATTTTAAGGACATCCAATTGCAGTTTGCACTTGCCGCTGCAGTCTCAGCTGAAGCACGCACTCGACGCGCGTCCTTCAGCAGTTGTCATTTGGTTTTGACACTCAAGACCCCAAAAGGCAGCACAACAACCAAGTGGCTCAAATTAGTAAAAGCGTGCAGACAACAACTGACGTAAAGACCGTAAAAAGTTGTGTCTTTCATACCCTACAAAAGCAAAAGTTGGTTGGGGCTACATGACTATAAGCAGGCGCATGCATATGATATTAAAATTATATTCAATGTAAATAAGAATTAGATTTGGTGGATCATAGGATATTATTATCTTCATTTAAAGTAAAAAAATAAATAAAATAAATAAATAAAAAATAAAAATAAATAAATAAATAATGAAAATGCGAGAAGAGATCTAGCTCAACTAGACTTTGATTCAATGAATCTATGAGATGAGAGAGTGAAAACGATTCCGATAAAATTACTTTAAAATTTTATGCAAAATTTATGCGAAGCAAAAAAATGTTTATCTGTGTAACTCTAATTAACTTAAGTTACAATTTAAAAATTTTCTTCTTCTAAAATATAAATATTTATTTATTGAGGTAAAATTCTTAGCTTTTCATTGCTATAATCATCTATATTTGAATATTCCAAAGTATTTTTAGTTCTTTTTAATAAAAAAAATATATATATAAATGCTTCCTTTTTTTAATAATTATATATATATTTTTTTTTAAATATTTTTATTTTAATATTTATTTATTTACAAAATCTCTTTATTTAATATATTGTTTTCATCTTTTTCTATTTTTTGAAATGTAAGAATATTTTTTAATTCTAAACTAAAAATGTTTTAAAAGTAAAAGCATTAATATTGATTCTAAATAAATTTATTTTTTTTTATTTAATTTTTTTTTTTATTTTTTATTTTTTATTGATTAATTTATTTTTTAAATTTTCGTTTTCTACTTTTTTTTTGTTATTTAAATAATTTTAGTGGTATATCTACATATTTCAGAGTATGTTTATTCCAAGAGTAGAGAATTTGTTCATTTTAAATATTTGTTCAGCTTTTCAGCTAATGACCTTAGGGTATCTCCAAGTCGAGCACGCGTGACCTTTTGGCTGGAAAGTCAACGCAACTGTTTTCACTGACTGGCCAAAGTTGTTCTCGAGCCTGGCTGAGTAATTTGTATGCTGCCTCGCTGCCTGCTTTATTTATTTTTTAATTATTGCAATTTTTGTTGTGTCTGCCGAGGGATGTATTTGTTGTTGTTGTTGCTGTGGTTGTTCTTTTCGTTTTTTTTTTTTTTTTTGGCCTGTCACATTTGAATAAAATGAATGAATACGTGAGGCAGCAGCAAACAGCGGAGCAAGGGTCGCAAGCTCAGCTCCTTTGCGTTGTCGTGCGCTGCACTTTGCCAGCAGAAAATGTCAGCCAAACTAATCGGATTAGTGTGTCAGTAGTTTTTACCCACTGTATTTGTGTGTGTGTGTGTGACGGATGGCTGTGTAGCGTACGCTGTTCGTTAGCCCAAGTGACCTCCATTTAAGATTCCGGATCCGTCTGAGGCTCAGTGGACAGCGTCACGTTTTAGTGTAATTAAAAAGATATGCATATATATGTACATATATATGTATGTATAGGTGGGAAGGATTCGTGTCCCAGACAGGCGTGGTGTAAGCGGAATTGCGGAAAGTGTGCCACACCTTTTGGTGTTAAATCTGTGGCACTCGTCTTTAATTTGAATATCAATTTAAAGAATTCTAGAGATTTCACAGGTGTCCGAGCTCAGCTGTGCTCATAGAGCGGCTCACGGCCCGACTCCTGCCAGATCCAGCTGCTGCCATGTCAGCGTGACACGAACACATCCGGTGACCTGTCATTTCACTGTGAAAGAGCATAATTTTGACGTATGCGATTACTGTGGGACACAACGGCAAACAAATACGTTAGCTGAGAGCAGAAACACGTATGCAAGTACAACTTCTGTGACGGCGTTTGCAAGGACTCATCAACTGAACCGTAAACAAAGCCACGCAAGAGACAAAAAGAGAGACACAAAGGCAAAGGCGAAAGCCAAAGCGAGCAAAACAAAACGAGCAATAAAACTAGAAACCGCGCCAAGCACAAGAAAAAGCACATCAATCAACGCTGGGGATTGGGCAAAGCAAGGCAAAGCAAAGCAAAGCAAGCCAAAGCTCCGCCACGCAGCAAGGATAAACGTGTTGTATAAAGAAAATGTTGGCAGTGCGTAACGTTTGCTTCTATGTAGTTGTAGTTGTCGTTGTAGTTGTAGTTATTTCAGTTGTTGTCGTAGTCGTTTGTAGCTGTTTTCATGCCGCTTCGAGCGACCACAAAATACCTCCCAGACACGAACACTGGCAGAGTGAAGGAGCAGGAGACGGCGCCTGCTGGGTTATGGCCCAGCAGTCAGTTAGTGAGACGAACGGACAAGTACATGAACATAAATATAAAATATGTGAGCGCAACTGACTGCATATGTGTGTGTGTGTGTGTTTGTGTGTGACCCAACAAGATTAAAAGTGCCGCCAGAGCAAAAAAAGAAAAGAGAGAGAAAGAGAGAGAGAGAGCGAAGAGACAAAACATTTCGTGTGGCCGTCCGTTCAGCTGGCAAACAGCTAAAAGCGCCGTCCGACATTGTTGGCTCAAACAATTAAAGGTGGCAATTCCATTTGCGACAGCTTTTTGCAGTCATTCTAGCTGTGACGCAAGAGTTGCTAAAAGTAATATTATTTGATTGATATTACGCCAGGGCAGGAGGATAGATTGTATGCCATAAGGCAATACATTTTTGTTCTGTTTTGAAAACCTTTGCAGTTCCATACAAGACATAATTTTTTATAGCATACTTTTTGGCGGTTATTATTTATGGAATATGATTAAGAAAAGACTAACATTACTTTGCTATAGATAGCTATATATAGCTATAAAGTAAATGCATTCATCTAGATAAATTATTGCATATCAATATTCAGCTATTTATACTGCACATAATTATGTAAGAGCCTCAATACTGCTCAAATTGATATATATTATTAACTATGAATAGCTTAATAATTATTGTTGGATTTACATTTCATGAAAATTCCTTCTATTATGAACAGGGACCGTAACGATTATAACTTTTATAGGAAAAAATTAAAAAATAATTATTATTTTTTGATAAATTAAAAAAAAATTATTTTTAATTATTAAAATTAATTTTTAAAATAAAAATCAAAAATAATTATTACAGAACAATTTTATATAAAAATCAAATCATAAGTCTTATTTTTGATTTTTATTATAAAAATCAAAAATAAGAGTTATGGCTTAACTTTTATTATAAAAATTGAAAATAAAAATTGAATTGATATAGCTCTGGAAGTAAAGGAGCTAGATCATATATATACCTATATATATGATCTACGCATTAATACCTTTCAGATGATATATAATATGTACGTAAATATGTACATGATTATGTACATACGTATACATAATTATCTGCTCTTGTTCAGACCTTCTAGAGGATTATCAAGGGTATATCGACTCTGCTCGCCGCCCTGATCAAGAATATATACTTTATAGGGTCTGCCACGCCTTTTTCTGCCGGTTACATACATTAATAAAACCATTATACCCTGATTTGCCATTGTCAATGGATTCAGTGAATAAAAATTGATGATACTATTGTGTTAGTAAACAAGTAAGAAAGCTCTTGTCGAGACGGCTCGACTACGATATCCTCTGAATCCTTCCAGGAACTGAAATTTCAATGATTCTTCGCTTCTGTTCTGTTTACACACAAAACTGCACATGCACACATACATACACATGCATGTGAATGCACTCATAAACATTTGAAGAGACTTCTTCAGGGGACTACGATTCTCAGTTGCACCAGCAAAATATTGAGCCTCTGGAAGAGAAAACTAAATTTTCCATTTTCCATGTTGACAATCGAGGTCAAAAAGCGGGCGTGCAATTGGTGGCATATGAAAAAATTAGCGCCTACGCAATTCCCGCTGAATAGGAGGTCTGAGGAAGTTAATAAGCAGATAATTATATATACGTATGTACATAATCATGTACATATTTACATACATATTATATATCATCTGAAAGGTATTAATGCGTAGATCATATATATAGGTATATATATGATCTAGCTCCTTTACTTCCAGAGCTATATCAATTCAATTTTTATTTTCAATTTTTATAATAAAAGTTAAGCCATAACTCTTATTTTTGATTTTTATAATAAAAATCAAAAATAAGACTTATGATTTGATTTTTATATAAAATTGTTCTGTAATAATTATTTTTGATTTTTATTTTAAAAATCAATTTTAATAATTAAAAATAATTTTTTAATAAAAAATTACAAATAAAAGTTTATCCTTTTTTTGAATTCGCCATAAAAAAATATCCTTATGTGTGTTTTCCTCTCTCTTCTTGGGAATTCTTTTGACCCTCAATTTTTTTAAATGCGTAACACTTATTTGCGGTCCCTGATTATGAACATTAAAGGAATTTGATATAATTTCATAATTCTGCATTTTATCAGTAATAAATAAATTCAATATACCAAAATAATTAAATTCCTTGGAAATGGATTAAGTATTCCATATGTATTTCAACTCCAAATGAATTTAATATATATTTAATAAAAAATTAAATTGCTGCTTGAAAATATTTTACTGATTCTTTCTTTTCTTAATAATAAAAGAGTTCAATTTAATTTAATTTTTAATGCTTCAATTTCGATTGCGTCAATCTTGAGAACTGTTCGCTTTTATGAAAACAATTATTTCGATTTATTTTACGTTTATTAAAAATAAATTCGGCTCTCAAGAAAATATTTTGTACTCAACGTATTTTTTTATATTTAGGTCAGAGCCGAAATACAATGACACAGCTTGAGCATATCCAATCAGTTAAACAGCGCAGAACGAGCAAAGAGTTTATTATCTCTTGACTTCGAAACTTCTTTCAAAACATCATATAAAAATAATTATATGAAATAGAAATCTTACATGAGTAAAATTCGATAATGAAATTCAACACTTGCACTACTCTGAGTATACGTAATATTTGTGACTAGTGAATGAATTTAATTTAACGCTGACTGTGAAATATCACTCACACATATAAGCAATATGAAGTAATATTGTTCCTTTACAATTATGCTTGCATATTTTTCTGATTTCTGATTAATCATCTCGCCGCTTTAATTGATAACCAATGAAACTTCTCGACTTGGATCCGTATCAATTATTCATGTCGCTTTATATGGTTCATGTAAAATGCTGTCAATGTACGCTATATGACTGATTAAGCTGCAAGAGGTGCAACAAAGCCATCCAAATCTCTGGCAACATCCCAGCCACGCCCCCTGCCAAACAGAACTATGCCCCAGCTGGGGCCATGGGGGATGCGAACGAGCGAATAACTTACACCGAACAGCAGAAACAACAATAGGCAAATCGGAATTTATTATGTAAACACACATATATAGTATATAATGTGTGTGTGTGTAAATAAGCGTGTGTATTTGTGTGTGTGTGTGCTTGTGGGTATTATTTTATGGCTCATGGTAATTACAGGTGTCGCTATAATAAATTACCTTTGAATTTACTGTTTGTCGTTCTCAACGCTGTTGTTGTTGCTGTTGTTATCGCAGTTGTTGTTGTCATCGTCATCGTCGTTGTCGTTGTCGTAGTTGTGTGCGTTGTTCTTGTCAATGTAGTGTCGCAGCAACTCCTGGCTGGCAGGATAATGCTGAATGCCCGCTGGCGGCAGCTGCTTCAGCCCGGGCCAGGCTCAGCTGCTGCTGCTGCTGGCAGCTCGCATGTTCTGTCATTGATAAGCTTTATTAAAAAGGATAATGAGCCTGTGGCTCTGCCTGCGTATGTGTTCGTGTATGTATTGTGGTTTTGCAGTAACAACTGCCGCTCTGTGTGCGTGTGTGTGTGTGTGTGCCTTGTACATGTGTCCATTATAAGTTTCGTTGTTGTTTACGAGTTCTTGTTGTTGCTGTTGTTGTTGCTGTTGTTGTAGTTGTTAATAGTTATGAGTTAATGGTTTTTTTGTTTGCCTTCATGTTGCTTGTTGTTTTCCGTTTTCATTATTATTTTCGGATTATTATGATTACTTTTGTTCCGGCATGGTATAATCAAATTAACTGTGTGCTCACTCATTCTCCCTCTTTCTCTCCCTCACTCTCTCTCTCTCCCTAGTATATATTTTTTTCGCCTCCTGCCATCAACTATGATTCTGTATTTGGTTTTTGCTGCTTCGAGTGCGAACCTTCTAACACAACGCTTCGCCATTATATGTCGACGTGATAAGGGTTTCCTCTGCAGCAGTTGGCGCCGCATATGTTGCGCCAACGACCCATTGAGGATCTTGATTAAGTTTTGATTAGTCGCTAGCTGCCAATAGCTGCCGAAACATAGAGAGCAGCTGTACAAGATAACAAATTTTCTAGCTATAGAATAACAAACACTCTCTATATATAGCTAAATTTATTTTACAAAATATTTACAATTTATTATTCATATGAATAGAAAGCACTTCACTATCCTCATTACTTCTTATTACTCGAAAGACATGCCCATTAGTGCGCTGTTGCTCTTCACCTGGGTTTGTCAGAAATTTAAGGACCTCTGTCGGGATATAAAAACTTCTTTAATCGCTGCAGCGCCAACCTGACACTCCTTCAGCCTTGGCTCTGTTGTGGATCGTCTGAATCGATGCAGCACGAAACGATTTATCGACTTTGCTGAAAGCTGAAATTATATTCGTGTACATATTTGCGTAGTGCCTCTGTTCAGCTCGTAGCTCACAGCAGCAGCAGCAGCAGCAATGGAGTTGCTCCTGCTCCGCCTCCTGCTGCTGCATCGACTTGCTAGCTGGCTGACTTAAGCCCGACTGCACTCTGCCAATTTGATGTGTGCAGCTCAACGGGCAGCGCATAAAAATAATTCGTTATGTGCCTCGCTCCATTTCCCTTGGAGTTTCGGCTGCAGATCCAAGCTCATCGTAGCGTTGCATTTGCTTTCGACTTCGGCTATGGTCTTGTGGCCACGCCCTGCCAGGAGCTGCCCGGAACTGCGAATCGACTGGTTATGTGTGAATTTTTCACATTTCAACTGCAATTGAAATGCTTCGGCTGTTTATCTCTGGCGTCCGTTTCAGCGCTGCTGCTGCTGCTGCGTCCTGGGTCAGGGGCCACAGGTTTTGGGTCTTGTTTTGCATTTCAATCGCTGGCGTCACATGCAGGCGACTTAATGAGCGCCGCAGGCATAACAGGCGGCGCCCTTTTAGTCACAGCGACACACGGTGAAGTGGGTCGCTGCGGCTGCCACTCGTCGTTGCTAAGCAGGAAACGGAAATTACTTTGCAAACACTTTGCGCCACCTTTGCCAGCGGCGCAGCGGCGAATCGCGTGGCTGCCATGGCGTATACGTAACGGCAAGTGCTGTAAAAGTCAAGTGAAGCTAGCTGCGCTTCGATCCGCTCCTTCTGTCTGCCCTGCCCGGCTGTCAGCCCTGCTGCTGCTGCTGCCTTTGCGTAATATTCCTACGCTATTCCTGCCATTTAGTCTCCTTGGCCGCCGCCGGTTTTACGACCGAAAGCAATGTGAAATATGAATTGCGGTTACGGGAAATCTCCGCCGCAAGTGGCCGACGCCAAACGGGGCTAACCCTCGCCTGCTCGGACACTGAATGTCGACCTGCTGCTGGCTACTTCAGCCAGCACACACAAACACACACACACACATATACATATATATAGGGAGATACACTTATACTAAAAGGTAACAACTAAAGCATCAACTGCATTTAACTTTTGTTGTTGTTGTGTTCTGGCCCGTGTTTGCTTCGCGTTGTGGCACATAGCCATTTTATGGCTAAATCCACTTTAGCTGCGAGCAAGAAATGATGTGTATTTGTATGTGTGTGTGTGTGTGTGTGTGTATGAGTGTGTTGTTTCTTCCTTTCTGTGCGTGTTTTTGTAATTTGTGCTGCCTGCCTCTGTGTCTACGAACATTGCCTGTGTCGCCTTATTGAAAGTTGTTGTAAGTTAAATTATGGCCAAAATGCTGTTGGCTTTTGGCCTGCCGCTTGTTTCGCCCGCTACACACACGACCATCTATGTGTGTGTGTGTGTGTGTGTGTGTGTTGGGTTAAAATTACCTTTAAATTGAAAATTATTGTATGTGCGCGCACTCAGCTCGCAGCTAGCAGCTCACAGCTCGCTGCGCCGACACCTCCCAGCTCTGTCAGCGCACTAAAAACATAAATTTCTGTGGTTTCTGCTTAAAATTGCGGCAGCTCCACCAAAATACCACTGCCAACCACTGGCAACCGCCTTGTGGGCGGCAACTGGCGCTGGCCAGGTTGTGGCCCGGCTAAAGCAGCTGCGGCTGCTTGTGGCTTAAAACGTTGTCGAGCTTTGAATTACTTTTTCAATTTGACGCTCTTGAGGCCACAGTGGCTCGGCGGCTAAATGAATTAATGTGGTGCGTCAGGTAACTCGGCGAAGAAGCTGAGCAAACTTCTAAAGAGTTCAATTTGTATTCATAAGCGAGTAGCAGTTGTTGTTCTCTTTATACCCTGTACTGGACTATGTGAGCGAATGGGGGTATATATGAGCTCTTGTATTTTACAGGCAAAAGTTTGTATTTATTTATAAATATTTATATTTATACTAATTCACGAAAGTGAAATGAGTATATTGGTTTTGTTTTATATTTATAATTATAATTATTTTTTTATTATTGTTAATTATTCTTATTATTGTTTATAATTATTTATATTTATAATTATATTAAATTACGTATTTGCTTATATTTATTTATTGTCTGTCTGTTTATTTATATTATACGACTTTTTATTTCTCAATTATTATTATTATTAATTAGTTTTATTCACTTAAGCAAACTGAATATTTCCAACAAAAGATTTTGATATTAGCGATAAAAAAAAATTAATAAATAAAATAAAAAGTGTGATGAAATAAAATGATCAAATTTTAGGATATAGAGAGTTAAGATGATTGTTTTCAATATATTCCCTCATTAAAAATATAACGCCTTCTATTTAATAATATTCCAATTTTATAATATTCCAATATGGTATTATTTTTTAATAATGATAAAAAATTATTTTTATAATTAAATGAGAATACATAAAACATTTTATTTAAAAGAAAAAAATTGAATATAATCATAATCATAATTTATTAAAAAAAAAATAATAATAATAATAATAATAATAATACAAATAAAATTAAATAAAAATTAATTAAATAAATAATGAAAAATAATTATAATAATTTAAAAAAAAATTAAAAAATGTATTAAATAAAAATAAAACAAATAAATGAATCAAGGGATAAATTAAAAAATATAAAATTAAATTAAATTTGATATATGTATATAAAGAAGGGAAATTACCCATGCAGATTAAAGAAGAGCATTTCCTGGAAAAATTCTATTCTATTCTTAATAAATATATAACTAAAAAAAAAAAGAATAAAGAAATAAAAAGAAAAAGAAATAAAGAAAATAATAAATAAATATAATTTAAATAAAGAAATTAAAATGACCCAAGCAGATTAAAGAAGAGCATCTCCTGGAAAAATATCAGACAATCAATACAGGGCTACCCATATTCGACGGACCCATCTGGCAACCCTAAATATACATCATATATCACATATTGAAGCATTTATTTTACACAGCAACCGATAGTCTGGCATTGTCTAGCAGCAACGCTTGTCTTTTGTCTCTTTTGTTTACAGTTAATAAAAATCATAGCATACTTTTATGCACTGGCTTTGGCAGCAAGTGTTGAGAGCATCGCCAGGCTGCCTGGCTGTAGTGAAGCTCAAAGCTTGAGGTCCTTGGGCTCATAAATCTACGAAAGCAGTCCGTGTCGTGACAGAAGTCAGCTGTGGACATATGGTCCACTTCGGTCCGGGCAACAATCGTGTTTGTGCTGTGTCAATTTTGAATAGGCTTTTAAAATGATTAAATTTCATTTCATAAATATTTGAAGCTGGCAGGAGCAGGAGCAGGAGCAGGAGTAGCAGGAGTAGCAGGAGCAAGAGTAGCAGCTGTTGCTGTTGCAATGATATCAATTTCAAATAGACTTCGAGTCGACTGTCCTTTATTGACAGCATTCGATTTGTGGGCGAAAGTCTGTTTAAAGCCTTCGCTTAAAGCCGAGGCGTGGCCACTCGTGGGCCGGACCGCCCCTGGGACCAAGCGCACGCCCTTTGGCTATAAGTCTTGTACTTGTCTTACTTGTCATTGTCGCTTCTGCAAATGTGTCTCGGTTAGACCTGCGCCTCGAGAGGTTCGTGGGTTCAACAATTTTGAAGTTGTTCATGTCGCCAGGCACCCCCACCTCTCTCTCTCTCTCTCTCTCTCTCTCTCTCTCTTGCTCTCTTTCATTTTGGTCTTCTCTTCTCTGTTACAAGCGATTGTCGCTGCTGCAAATTGTCGTAGCCCCGCTTGCCATCTTTGACCAGTGCGGCTTGTTTGTTTGCCTAGCGGGCTCGTAAATAAATCATTTGATAACTTGACGCTGCCTCCGACACACACACACACACACACACACACACAGATACACGTACGCACACGCAGCAATACAGCCAATATATCGATGCCTTCTGCGGTTTTCTGCCCCTGTCGGTGGTCAAGGCCTCACCTCCAACGGCCGCTGACTTGGCCAGGAACTGTCCGCTGCTGCAAGATTTTGTGATTTATATGCTCGGGCTTGACGTGACTCTGTGACTCTGTGGTGCCTGGCCGCTTTATCGATTTTGTCCAGCGCTGGCCGCAACAATACGCGCGTGTAGCCAGTATGTTGTTTTGACTTTATCTGCCGCTGCCGCTGCTGCTGGCCACAACGCAAACTTTGGTCAAAGTGAAATGGCGTCGTTAATTTTTAGTGTCCTCTCCCCCCAAACACCCACCCCAACCCCAAACAAAGCAGCATAAAAGGCAATGTGGTGAGTTCTATGTATTTTGGAATATGGCGATTGTCCGTTTCAATTTTCAAGTTCTGGGCCGCTCTTTCATGTGGCTGGCCGATCTAGTTAACGAACGATTTGAGCCGGTTTTAGCTGAAATGGCTTTTAAACTGATTTTTCAGAGCGCAGACGGCTGTTTGTATGCAAATGAGCTGGCCTCATTTAGGGCCAAGACAAGTAAATCTTTTTCAATTACGAAACTGTGGCCAAAACTTTGGCATTTCTGGAGGTGGCCCTGACTGGCAGCAGCAGCCGAAGCGACTCTGCTGAAACTTTTGCCTGTCGCGACTTTTAAGAAAAAAAACCTTGGAACTTTAAATCAGTTGCGCATCAACATCAAACAACTTCAAGCAACAGCCAACAACATGAAACTTCACTTAACAGCGATGCACCTTCAGCATAGAAAATATCGAATAGCAGGAGCCGGCCAGACCTCCCCACTCAGACCTACAAATGTGTGCATCCTGCCTCAGATGATTCGCGAAGATATTCTCTTTGAGGGCTTACTCTCAAAGGTCAGCCATGGGCGGCTGGGAGCAGCACAAATTTGCTATTTATAGAATTTTCTTTGTAACTCAAATTAGCCAACATTTGCCAGATTGAGTGCGGCTCTTTAGTATCAACTTAAATGTTTCACATCGGTTATGACGAATCCCTCAAAGTCGGCCGAGCACATCAAGATTAAACCGTTGGAAGAGCACAAATCTGGCATTAAAATCCCATATGTAGGCAGTCGAAGTCTGAATACGCTCACATAATGACAAAACGTACAGAAATTGTGGTAGTAGTAATAGTAGTAGTAGTAGTAGTAGTAGCAGTATACGGTAGTATTAGTAGTAGCAGTAATGGTAATAGTAGTAGCAGTAGCAATAATGGTAGTGTAGTAGTAGTAGTAGCAGTAGCAAATAATTGTAGTAGTAGTAATAGTAGTAGTAGTAGCAATAACGGTAGTAGTAGTAGTAGAAGTAGTAGTAGTAGTAGTAGAAGTAGTAGTAGTAGTAGTAGAAGTAGTAGTAGTAGTAGTAGAAGTAGTAGTAGTAGTAGTAGTAGCAATAACGGTAGTAGTAGTAGTAGAAGTAGTAGTAGTAGTAGTAGTAGCTGTAGTAGTACTAGCAGTAGTAGTAGTATCAGTAATATTAGTAGTAGTAGTAGTAGTAGCAGTAGTAGTAGTATCAGTAATAGTAGTAGTAGTAGTAGTAGCAGTAATAATAATAGTAGTTAACTTAGTTGCAGTAATAGTAGTAATAACAGTACTTGCAGTAATAGTAGTAGTAGTAGTAGCAGTAATAGTAGTAGTAGTTAACTTAGTTGCAGTAATAGTAGTAATAACAGTACTTGCAGTAATAGTAGTAGTAGCTATAATAGTAGTATGCATGTCTCTATAGAGGCTTTAATTTGTCTCGATAAGACTTGATGGGTAAGATAAGTTTTCGTAGTCGGGCGCCACACCTTGTGACATATTTTTAATACCCGGCAGAGGGGCATGAGAAAGATTAGGTATATTATGCGAGGCAGCCGAGCGAGCGCACTCGACTCGTAACCCGTGCCACATTCATAAGCCTCTACAGAGTATCTAGTGAACCACCACGCCCTCACCCCCACCCTATCGCATCCCTATCGTAACTGAGCGCTTAAAGCTGCTCAGATAGATGTTGCCTCGCATGCATGGGGATTAGGAATTTCAAAAGTTTCTGACCCAAACGGATTTGTTGAGAGGACGAGTGAAAAAAGTCGAGCAAAAAGGGATAAGGGTGTGGCTTATGTATGTGTGTGTGGGTGTGCAATGTGAGTGTATGTGTGCGTGTTTTGGTGCACATGGCAAACAAACGTCGATGGGTTTTTGTTTGCTTGACTTTGTTGGCACTTGGCAACAATGACTACATGGCCCTGGCAATAGGTCTGCCTATTTGCCTGAATAGCCATTATCTCGATCATCGTTAAAGGAGCCGCGCAGAGGGGCGGGGCGCCATGAAGGCAACAACACGACAGTTTAGTGATATAAACCCTTTTGCGTTTGTGATCTATGCCACAGACAAAAAAAAACTTTTGCAGGCGCCGCAAACAGTCTGGAATGTTGTAAGTGAGTGTCTGTTGCCCCTGCCCCTGCCCCTGCCCCTGCCCCTGTCTCTGTTACTGCTGCTGCTGTTGTCTAGGCAATTTAAAAGGAGATATTCAATTAACTTGCCGCTTTTAATAATACAGCTGAGCGCCTTGAAGTTCCTTGGCCAACTCAAGTGGCCGCAAATTGACAAGAGAAAACCTTCAATGGTTGTTACTAACTTGGCCAATCAGCTAAATGCCGACAGCAAACGTTTTGCCAGCTCAGCACCCACCACAGCTACCGGCTAAATTAAGAAGTATTGAACATCTTGTTTGACTAGTTTAGTCAACCTTGGACTGGGACAATCATATGTTGAAATCCTATTCAGTTGACCTTTTTGGAAGGAGACCTGAATAAGTCGAGCGAATGGATGAGGAAACCATATACATACATAATTTAATAATATTATAATATATTTATAGAAGCAAGTATATCTATCGAGCAAATGAAAAAAGAAACAGTATATATGCACAATAAAATAAAATTCAGATAAACATAGAGTTATGTTTGCTATACCATATATGTATATGGATAACAGTTCTGATGAAACGAACCATATATTGTATAAAGAGCACGCAGAAAAGTTCAGCTCACAGTCGAAACGTAGAATTTATGGCTGTTTTTAGCACAATTCAAATTAATGACTTGAAAATAATATTTATTTTCATGTCAAATAAAGTGTTTTATATTTTTTATTATTTTTTTTTTTTTTCAATTTTTTTTATATACATGTACATATATTCATGTATGGCAACACCAGTTCAAGAAGAAGATAGTTGGAGAAGAACATACATATGTAGATAGACTAAAAACGTACAAGCTGATGTAATCACAGTATTTTCAAGTTGTATACATTTAATCACTACTATAATCTATATAATATAATTCCCAGTTCAGTTCATATTAATGCACTCCTTATTGAAGTAAACAAACGAACAATTACGTATATATTGTACATAATAACTCTTACATATGTATTTGAATATGTATTTGTTGAAATAAAAATCAAATAGAAACTGTAGTTTAATGTGTCCAATTAAAATTAATACTTCAATGTTTTATTTATTTATTATTTTATTTATATTGATTTTTATTTATTCTATTTATATTCTTATATATGTACATATATGTTTATATTTTTAAGCCGAAGACTTTAGTAGCCGCCGCTTTATATTTTATTCAATATTATTATTATTATTATTTTATTTATATTTTTATTTTATTAAATATATGGGATTCATTAGATAATCAGCCGGATGGCTTGAGATCTAGAGTTCGAGCTCATTATATATTTACATTATATCAATATATATTTGAAAATAAAATTAATTTTCTTCTAAGATATTTTATCTTTTATTTTCATTATTTATTTTATTTTATTTCAATTGTATCCAAAATCTTTAGACTACTCTGATGCTCAGGGTTTTCGCTTTGAATTTCAAACTATAAGTGAATACCCTTCTTCTCCTCTCAAAACAATTCTAATTGAGTGTCCTAACGAACTATACTATACTAAAGCTCTATGTAAACAATTATTATAAAGCTTAATTTCGGCAGTCACTTATTTGTGCATAAATTTGGATTCCTGGAATAGCCCCACCATTAATCCAACAGGAATTTTCAATTTAGAATTTTTTATCCCCGAATTTAATTTTAATAAATTTTCAGTTTTGTATTAAAGATAAAAGTGCTTAGGTTAAAGCAACAAATTGAACTCGGTTTAGTTTTTGATTTCTGTAGAAAATAAATTACTTGAGTTATACTCTTCAGATTGCCCTGGCAACACCGGGCAGGGTTTTTCTTACGTATTCAGTTGTATATAAGAGAGTGCTATAAATTAGTCGCACTTTCTGGCTTTCGGATTTATTTCAACTCTTGCAGCTGAATTCGTCTCGGTAGAAGTGAATGCCGACAGAGCTGAACAATTGCCAGGCAATTAAATTTATTATTTGGCAATGCCAGAAGTCAAAGAGGGCCAGGGCAAGCGGAGGCCTAGGCAATGCACAAAGGCTCTTAGTTCCAAGGATAATAACACAAAATTCCGAAAAGCCGCTCAATGCCTACTGGGCTGGGCTGGGCTGGCCAGGGTGGACCAGGGCTGGGCTGCTGTTGGGTCCATAAAAATTCAAACAATATGGCAAAGCTCATCAGGCGCATCAGCAGGTCTTAGCCATGGCCCACAGCTGGCAGCAAATCCGCATTGGCTCGCCTTAAACTTGTCGCCAAGTGCGATAGAGATGGAAAGAGGGAGAGAGAGAGAGAGAGGGAGAGAGAGGGAGGGGCGTACTGTGACGAGCAGTGAAATTTACAATTTAAAATGCATGCATAATGAATGTGTTTTTGCAAGCAAAGACTTTCAGTAAACCACAACAAGGCCACGGCCCGCAGCAACTGCCGCTCGGGGCAGGCACCGACTGCGAGCGAGAGAGGGAGTGAGGTAGATGGAGAGAAATAAAAAACATGAACAAGCACGAGTCCTCTACTCACAAGTGAAGGACTAACCATATACCCTCAGCCACTCTCTCAATTGTCGACATAAAAGGCATCTTTAATTCATCAACTGCGAATCTTCATAGCGAGGATCAATTAGACGGATTTATATAGCCAAAGGTGTATGGAGTGTGTTTAAGCTTAAGCTAGAGATTAAATAGGATTAGGATATGTTGCTCCTGATACAGGGTATAAGAAAAGAGTGCACTCTCCATCGGAAAGGCACTCAGCTCGACTCTCTGCGACTCGCCATGACTGGCAAAAGTCCCTAATCTGTGCGAATTCTGCTTAAAAGCGAGCAAATGCGTCCAGGAGCTGCTACAACTGCAACAATTGCTGCTGCTGCTGCTGCTGTTGCTGCTGCAATCGCAACTCTTGTTCTCAGCAGGATGTTGCAACTGGTTTTAGATGTTTCTTTGCTTTGCTTATTTTGCATTAGAAAAGTACTTGCAACACACTCACACACACTCACACACACTCTCCAGAGCAGTTTGTGGGAATGTGTGCACATATTTGCTCGACTTTGTTTACGTTCGCCTCGCTTGGGAGGAGGCGGGGCTGGCTACTGCTGCTGCTGAGCACCCTAGAGCTGCATCTCTTGCTGGAATTTTGCATAATTTCGTTGGTAAAAAGTATGCTTTTGCCTGTGCTGGCAGCAGGGGAAAGTTAATCAATGCGAAAAAAAATCACACACACACAATACACTCCACCTGCCACCCCCTCGAGTACTTGAAATCACCAAACATCGAACTGCGAACATTGTAAACAGCTCTTATACTACACCCCCACTTCCTGCTGCCCCTACTCCTTTAGATTTTGTGCACAAATTTCCGTTTTCCGTTTTCTAATTTCTAATTTAATTAGGCGCATGCCACATAGCGCAGCCCGTAAAGCCCAACGCAATCAGTCGCGCACACACACATGCACACAAGTCCCTGTTGATCTGCACACAAATATGCAAACACACAAACAAAGAAAACACACACACACACTCACACAGAGAGAAGCACTCGCATCTGGTATTTACATATGAGCAACATTTTCATTACGTGCAGCACCCTCGCCCCAAACGAACAGCTCTTGTTGCCATATCCTGTGGCCCCATTTCATACAGCAACGACAATTTTTCATATTTCACAGCGTCGACAACCCATTTGGCAGTGTTCTTTTCTTTTGCATTCCCCATACCCATTCAAAGTGAATAAGCAGGGTATGCACATTCCGTTAAAGTACAAATTAAGTAATATTTGTCAGCAAGCGAGTCCTTCAAAGTCCATATATACATGTGTAGTTGGTAGTATTTATATCCATAGTAGTATTTATATCCATACAAATCTATAGTAAACTTGACAATGTAGAATCCCTTAAATTTTTATATAATAAACATCAGGGTTTTTACTCAAGAGATATGACTTTTGAACTTTCATCACACCCATTTTGAATTGATCAGCACTATAAGGATTGAGTATAGGAATATTTACAGCTGCAGCTAGCTACAGAGTAACTCTCTGCCGAATATCGAATCCTCGTTTTGCGATGCATCAAATTGCTGAGCTTAATTGTTGCACGAGTGGCAGCAACTGATTGCCCCTGAGTGCGTTGTTGTTGCATCAATTGTGCGCGCTTTTCATTGATTATGCTGCTGCTTTATAATTATTTAACACGTAATTAAAAGTTGCCGTGGGCAACTGTTGCGCACCCAACAAGGTCAAGCTCTTCAATCCCGGCGCCCAAGTCAACTCTTAAAGCGGCGCTCGCTCGCACCTCTGCCAGAATTTTCATTAACAACACACACACACACACACACACACACATACACATGTTAGGTGCACAAATGCGGGCTTTCTGATGGCAACTGCAGTCACTTATTCGCACGGCTCTCGCTCTCGCCCGTCCCGGGGGCAACGCGACCCTTCGACGCCATAAAAGCCCATTAAACACATTCGAAATTGAAAAGTCATGCTGACTCTACGTTTGGACTGTAACTCACCCATAGCCTAACATTTTTGTTCTCTTTTCTGTTCGTTTTGGTATTTGCATATCGCCCACACAGTTTACATAATGATTTACATAAATTTGACTTTTAATACTCAAGTTTGCCTACCCGTTGGTCCATTTACGTGTGACTGCCTATCACTCACTCTCTCTCTATCTCTCTCTCACTCACTCTCACACTCGCTCTCTCTATCCCTTTCTGTGGCTATGTCATTCAGTCTGTTTGTCGGATGCCAACCATTAGGCAAAAGCTTTTATCAGCTGCAATCCCAAATAGTAGCTCCGATAGCGAACTTTTTATTTCGGTAGCTCGAGAGTCTGGCAAGGGATTTAATCCCAGATATGTGTAAGTAAAAAATATGGCATTTCAAACAGCATCAATTACAAATACATACAAACATACACAAGCTAGCAGGAGTACTCAAAATATGGTAGGGCTTGACTAGTGAAATACTCTGAATATACCTATAATCATATTGATAAGTTTATTCATTATATTCACTAAGAATAATAACAATAAATTCAATAATAAAATATTTTAAGATATATGTAAATATTATTAACTTAATTTACATCAAGAATCAATGAAAAGTTAATTCAAATTCTATGTTTAAAAATTTTTTAATTAAACTTTTACATTTTTTTTTTTTATGAAACTATTTAATTTTTGTGATATTAATTAAAATAATAACAATTTTTTTTTAGGAAGATATTTTTATTATTATTTTATTAAAATATTTTCAAATGCTTATTAACATTATATAATTATAATTATAATATTGCAATAAAATATTATAACTAAATAAATAAAAAAAAAAAAAAAATTGAAAACAAATTAATATTTTATTTTTCATATTTTATTATATTTTTTTTTTTTACTATTTTATTTTGTTCAAATATTATCATTATCTTATGAAAATATATATAATTTTTTTTTTTTGGTACTTTTAAATTTTTTAAATATGTCAACAAGTTTTTACATATTTTTTATACAAACTCAATTAAAAATTTGATGAGTCATTTTATTATTTATTTATCTATTATTTTTATTTTTATTTTTTTAAATTATAAATTTTCTTTTTTTTTTCATTTTTATATACCAATGAGTTTTACTTAAGGACCTCTCCTGTATATTTAATTTTTTTAAATTTACATAATATAATGTTAAATTTATTTGTTATTCTTATATGCATTTAAAATCGAATCACTTCATCTATTGAGCACTGCATCACCGTGCCAACAACTCTATTCAAATAAAGAAGTCTTTGTTTCAAGTGCGCCTAGAGTACGCTTAAAGGTTGAGTAACACTTGACCTTAACTTGGGAGCTGTTGTGCCATAATAAACATTCGGTCAGGCAAAAGCGGCCACTGCTTACTGGAGACTAACAAAAACAACGAGAGAGAGATGCAGACACGCATGGCAGATATACGCAGGATACGAGCCTTAATAATGGGCTTGACCATTATCCTGCATATAAAGTTGTTCAGTTCCTTGTTCTTGGGGCTTTGATTTTCGCAGGAGTCGGCCGTCATTTTGTATGCTGTGTAAGTTTTGACGCTTTGCCAGCTTTGGCCTGATCTTAACTTTTGGCCCCGCATCGATTGTTGTTATTGCCATTGTGTTGCATACATAATAAATTTTATGAAACGTTCGAGTTTTTATTAAGCCCAATTTTTGGCACAGCCATAAAACGACAAATGGAACACAAAACTTTCCTCTCTCGCCCCGCTCCGCATGTTCGCTGTGTGTTGTTATTGGCGTTAACAATAAAAATCGAATGTTTTATTTATGTGCTCTACGATTTGTAAAGATTTCTGCTTATGGCACTCCATGGCCTAGCGAAGCTGTTCTTTTTTTTTTCTTCTTTATTTTGGGATACGAGTTTTAATTTCTTTTTAACTACCTTTTGTGAAGCGAACAATGAAATTCTTTCATTTGAAATAGCAACTCGAATGACAAAAATGAAATACATCGAATATAGTTGTGTCGTGTACTAGCTCTAAAATAAAGTTCCCCTTTGCCTTCCACAAACTCTTCGCACGAGCATATTTCGATTGAAAAATTCCATTTGCATGAGCAAAGTTTTTGTGTTGTGAAATGCCTTTTTAATTAATTTCATGGCAATTTATTGGCATGCAAGAAATGGCAAATATTGATTATTCAGCGATACGGAAGTCATATCCATATAATGCCAGCAAAATATTTGACAAAACATAGCAACAATGTAATTATTTTTTCCTCTCTCTGTAAATTAAACAAGCACATAAATATTTTAAATGAAAACCGTGCGAACCACTGGCAAAAAACAACGGCAGCATAGCAGAGCAGCTGTTGATTTTGAGTTTTTTTTTTTTTTTTGTATATACATTATACGCATTCGCATTTATCGGCGTATCGAAATGGTTATTTAACTGTTTTGTTTTGTTTCGATTGTTATTGTTGTTGCCCAACAATCAATTGTTTACAAAAGCCGCTGGCTGGGGCTCGATTCGCTGTCGCTTCGGCAGGAAACGTGAACATGTTTTCAAATCATTCAAGCACAGAAATGTTGAGCGAGCTGCCGATGCCATTAAATTTAGGTGTGGCTGTCGTATACGTAATACACATTACGTATACGCACTGCGAGCTGGCGAACTTGGCCACAATTGATTGTAGCCCACGACCTAGTTGATTAATGTTTTCAGCTCAAGCTCAAGCTCAAACTAAACAAACACCACGCCAAATGCAATTGGATCACTTTCCCATGAGTCGCAGAGATTTTCACTTTAAGGGCTCGCAGTTTCCTTAGTAAAAATCCGCAATTTGTGCGTGAGCAGGTAACTGGCTTCAGGTGCGCGCGCTGCGTAATTAATTTTCAATTATGCAACGCTCTCTAATGGACCATCAATGAGGTTAACCAACTAATTACAGTGCCGTATCGAAGCTATCGTGGTATGATGCGCGCATGCCATTTGCCCGGCAGCGACTTGACCTACTTCGAAGCCAGCCTCCTAATGCACCTCAAGCATGCAAATGCAGGGCTCCGAATGCTGCCGCACTTGCTGGCTCGTAAACGTCATAATCGATAGCAACTCATGAGGGCTCACGGCTCATTAACACGCTTCCCGCACACCAGACAGCCCAGACAACTTGATTGAACTTCAATGGCCTGAGCCTGCCACTGATACGACTCGAGGCAGAAGCAGAGGGAAAGTGGTAGAGAGAGAGAGAGCTATGTTGAGATTAATGCTAATGTGACAACTTAATCGAAAGCCATTTATGAGTCATGTCAAGAGTAGGAGCACCGAGTCTCACCAGCTTCCTGGCTGACTGTCATCTTTATGATGGCGGGCGACGTCAATGATGACAGCCCCAGAACGTAGGCAATAGCAAAGGAAGTGCGCCAGCCGAGCAAGTGGCTCTGACTAACAGCTAACAGCACCATGACAACGACAAATCCATAAAAAAACAAGTAAGAAGACTCTAGTCGAGACTGCTCGACTAGGAGATACCCTGAACCCTCCAATCATTCTGCACTTCTTTTATGCACACATACATACACATGTATACATACGCACGCATAAGCCCGCGCTCTGCTAACTGCGCAGTACGCAGCGACTGCGCTTGGGCTGCGCTGCAGTGTGGGCAATATTATGAGAATTTATTTGTTGAATAATTTCTTTTGTAGACATACGATCTTAATGAAACTTTTAGAACTTAATCATAAAGTGTAAATGTGAATACATTCCAAAGCACAAGTCTCTAGTACTTGATACACGTTTTTTACGAATTTGGGGCGAAGGGGGCGTGGTATCCAAAATCTGTAAATGGCAAAGTGTGTGTATCTATCTAATGCATATACACAGTAAATCTGAAGTCTCTATGTCTAAAAGTGTTCAAATTAGGCTGAAAAAACAATACAAATTTATCGATTATCCTCGATAAAAAAGATATCGAATGAGTTATCGAAAAAATATGATAAACTTGTACTGCGTATGGTATACACGAGTCTACCTACAAAATTTCAGCTCTCTAGCTCTTATAACTTCTGAGATCCTTTTGCTCATACGGACGGACGGACGGACGGACGGACAGACGGACGGACGGACGGACGGACGGACGGACGGACGGATAGACGGACAGGGCTAAATCGACTCAGCTCATCGCCCTGATCAAGAATATATATACTTTATGGGGTCTGCCACGCCTCCTTCTGCCTGTTACATACTTTTTCACAAAACCATTATACCCTGATTTCCCATTTTCAATGGGTTCAGGGTATAAAGAAAAACGAAACACATTAAATATTTGCATTAATTTTTGGACTGCGATAAGTCAGCCGGTAAAAAATAACTCCGAAAAGTGAAGTTGCAAGTGCTCGAGAAAGAGATACCCTTTACATAATTGAGAGGCCGAGTAGAAAATATGATAGTATCAATTTGAATACCTCTTCATCTAATTTACTTTTTATTTTATTTATTTTATTTTATTATAAATATGCCTTGTATATTTCATATACATATATATTTTATGCAAGTTTTCAAACACTATCTTATGTCTATTAGAATAATTGAAAAGCAACTGGAAACTAGATTAATTATTATTGATAGAAAGTAAAAAGTACTTGGTAAATTTCTAAGAATTAGATATATAATATATTATATTGTATCATTTCACAATAAATCTTTGATAGATTAACAGAACCTTTGTCGATTTTTTTTTTATAATATTTTATTTGCAGTCAGCCTGACATAATAAGCATTTACTATAAGTAATATATGTATCGAGTCCCATTGAACTCAATCCATATATTATTGGAATCTTTTTAGACGCTTTCCCTAGTTGTTTTGTAGTAGATCTACTGCTAATTCGTATTTGTCATGTATATATATAGATATAATAAAAAGATAAATAAAAAATTACCCTAGTTTGTGATTTTAAATATCTTTGATGAATTCAACAATAACATAATTTGATCTATGCAAGTTCCCCATTATCGATTATTAATTAATTAAATAGCTATCAGAAAGAGATATATGTATATATAAATTACTTGTCACTCAAACTATCTATAGGGTAAGATGAATAAAGTCATCAAACATCAAAGAACTCTTTGCTTTAGTATAGATGCTTGTAGAGCCAAACAACATTGTTGGCCCAGCTTAAAAGTAGGGTATCGCCTGGGGAAGCGAGAGGGCGGAAAATGGGGACAGGACGAACATTTTATTCGCTTGGCACTTACCCGGCAAGCCTGATGTGATGATGCTGATAAGAAGCAATAGTTGCGCTATCAGCGCTCCACTGGCGCCCCGGCTGGCGCTGCTCCACCTTCCATTGTGGCCGTTGCTCCTCTGCTGGCTGCTCATTTTGTGTGTGCTGCGTGTTGCTGGTGGAGCGGGTTGTTGCCTCTTATCGCTCAATGCGTTACTTTGTCGAATGACACAATGCCAGTTGCCACTTGGCGAGTGGCTGCTGTTGAGGGCCACGCACTTGGCTTTTATGGCGCGGCAGACGCTGGTGCTCAAGCGCTCGGTTGGCGCCACCTAGTGTTCGCGGCTAGGCTCTAATTTGTATGCGGCAAATATTTGGCTAATTTAGCTGGCTCGCACAGGTCGCTTGCTCGTGCTGGTTGCCTGAGGACTGTACAAAATAAACAGCGCGCACGCGAGCCCGAACACACATCACAGAATCGAACGTGAACAACACAGTCGAACAATTGAATCAACAATTTCCAAAAGTTTTCCAAACGGATTTCTGTTTTGTTTTAATTGAATTTCTGATGCCTTCCAATTGACACTTTTCGCACAGTGCACAGTGTGTGGCAAGTATGTGTGATATCGAGTGGCATGCAACCGATATATGCACGAGCCTATTGTTGTTGTTGTTGTTATTATTATTATTTTCGCTTTGTTATTTGGCAATGCTCGATTTCGATTTCGTTTTCGTTTCACTTTGCACAGTTTTTGTTTATGATTTTCCTTTTTTTTTCGCTTCTCTGTTGCCGTTTTTAATCAGAAATTTACACAGTCACCGCATCGCGCGTCTCGGGCAAACAAATTGGCGGCCCAGCTATTGTTGTCCTTGTTGTTCGTGCTGCAACTGCAATGGTGTATTTGTTGTGTGTGTGTGTGTGTGTGTGTTGCAATTGCAGCGCAGCCAAATGAAAGCACAATGAAAATTTTCAATCAAAACTTTTTACACTCTTTCTGTTGTTGCTATTTTAGTAAGCGATTTCTTTTTTTTCCCTCTCTCTCTCTCTCTCTCTCTCACTCTTGCCGAATGTCGCGCTATCTATTGCTGTCTCAGTCTGGTGCTTTTAAGCGCTCGTTAGCTAGCAAGATTTTTCAGTTTCTTTTTGCACTTTTTCGTTTTCTTTCGTTTTTATTTAGTTTTTGTGTTTGCTATCTTCTTTTTTCAATTTTTAATGCAATTTCCACGCTTAACTGCACTTTTTGCCGCTTCGCCTGGCTGTTGCCCCGTTTTATAGAGCATTTATTTACACGGACACACACACACAGACACAGACACAGACACAGTCAGCTACAACAAACATTCACACACACACGCAGCGACAGACAGATACAAGCAAAATATGCACACAATTTGCATTGCGTTCTTTCTCTCCCTCTCTCTCTATCTTTCTCTTTAACTCTATCTCTGTCTCTTTCACTTTGCTTTGTTTTGTTTCCTGTTGCTCGCACAAATTCAAATTACTTTTGTCGTTATTGTTTGTGTTGTTATTGTTGCTTGTTCTTGATGATGTTGATGTTGCTGTTGTTGTTGTTGTTGTTGCATGTCATGTTCATTTCTTCAAATCAGTTGGCAGTTGCGGCTGCTTGCCTCGACGTCATCAAGTTGTCGTCGCTTCGCATTGGACATGGCTCTGCTTAGCTGCCACAAGATGTTGCACATGCACAGCTTCGATTTGCAGCTCCACTTTCGTAATGCGGCCACGCCTTGTGCATTTTTTACATTATGCCAAATGCAAACTGAAAGACAGAATAAGAAAAAAATAAATAAATCAAATTGAAAAGCGCATTCAAGTATTATAATTAAGAACATAATGTAAAACAATCAGTTTATATATATATTATTTTTAATGGGGAAATGGTAGCACTCAGGCTGCATACACTGCGCCTGAGCTCAGGATAATGCACCCTTTACGAGTAGGTACTCTCTGATATCTATTCTCCATATCATTCGCACTCAAATTTTTTTCTATTATACTCCAGTTTATTCTGCATCATTTCATTCACATTATTTAATTAAAGTAATATGGAGATTTTAAAGTTTCTTTTCGAAATTACCCCAATAATAAACAGTAAAAAATATAAAATAAATAAATAAATAGAAAAAAAAAAAATAAAAATAAATACAGAAATACAAAAATAAACAACAACAAAAATTGATTAGTAAATAAATAAAAAGATAAATAAATAAATAGATTAATAAAAAAAAAAAAATAAAACAAATAAATTGATCTATAAATAATTAAGAAATAAATAATTAAATAAATATATAACTAAATAATTATATAAATAAATAAACATATACATGCATGAACAAATACATAAATAAATAAAAAAATAAATAAATAAATTAATAAATCATAAAAAATAAAAAGTAAAAAATATAAAATAAATAAATATTTACAAAAAATAATATATATATACAAAAATAAATAAATAAACAAACAAATAAATTGATTAGTATATAAATAAAAAGATTAATAAATAAATGAATAAAAACTTAAATAAATAAATAGGTTATTGAATAAATAAATAAAAAAATTGATTAATAAATAAATGAAGAAATAAATAATTAAATAAATATATAAATAAATAACTATATAAATAAATAAACATATATATGCATGAATAAATACATAAATAAATAAATAATATATTAATAAATCAGTAAATTAAAAAAGTACATAAATAAATAAATATATAAATTTATAAATAAATAAAAAATTAAATAGCCCGCCTGAGAGGGAATAATTGGTATACCAAATACGAAAATATTGCTTAATTTGACAATGAACAAAAATATAGAAATATGGTGTTATAATACAAGATAGAATATATGTAGTTATTAATCCCATTGTTCTCCCCGCACCATGCCATACAATGCTATTAACAGCATTATGTTAATAGCATAACTGCAACGTCAGTTCTTCTACTGATTATCAGTGAGTTCTTCGTCCCTCACCCTCTTTGCTGTTATTCACACCTTATATCATTGAATTAATAAAAAAGACACAGCCATCTTCCCAAAAATAAAGACGACGAACTTATAAGCCGGCCATTTTATTACTCCAGAAATAATATTATATGAATAAATATATTTGTATATACTAGTGATATTCTCTGTACTTTGTTTAGGCTTTTTTAATGTTAAGTTGACTCCATTGTTTGTCAATTATCCTTAAGGAAATAAATAAATATATATATATTTTTCTTCTGAATATAGTTTGAAATGCTATTTCAAATTTAAGTTTAAAATTTCCATATATGTACGAGCCCAAACCACTATTAATTCGAACAGCATGTTTTTTTCACAGTGCGCAATGTTTAACACACTATATTGTCAATACTACTAAAGATAACACATACCAATGCATTTCGTCTTAAAGAGAATTTTATTCTCTTCACGATGAAAAAAAAAATTGTTGCTCTATTTCCAACAGCAACAAAAATATGAGTAATTTACTAAAACGCTTGGCTTATGAGATAAGAAAAAATTGACCACTATTAATTCGAACGCTGCGTAAGCTTACCTTTATCTCAAAATAAAAGCAAAAAAAAGAGCAACCAATGAAACAGAATAACTATCTAATTATAGTCTGCGAATAATATCGCAACACACTGGCAAAAATTTAAAAATTGCTGCAGATGCAAGGATGCCACCACGATGGTACGTGGTATGCCTATTTGCAACGAAATCCGAGTTTTGCTTAGAGATTATTTTAAATCTTAAAGAGATCACCAAGCAATTAAATTGGTCTAAATCGTTTATGCATTGGGTGATACAAATTAAAAAAAAAATTGGGAATATTGACATGAACATTGCGAATAGAGGCCGAACATCAGCAATAACACCCCGCGACAAAAGACAACTAGCCAAAATTGTTAAGGCTGATCGTCGCCAATCTTTATGAAATTTGGCTTCTAAGTGGTCGCAGGAAATTTCCAAAGCTGTCGAGCAAAAAAGGACGCGATTGCATTTTAAAAATATTGGATATGGTTTGTATAAAATATGTTTTGTTATTACCTATGCATCGTACCCAATAACTTATCTTACTCGTGGGCCAAGGAAACACCTTTGCTTACGCTTCCTCAAAAAAGAAACGCTTGCAATGGGCTCGGGAAAGGATGTCTTGGACTCAAAGGCAATGGGATACCATCACACTTAGCGATGAAGCAAAATTTGATGTTAGTGTCGGCGATACGAGAAAACGTGTCATTCGTAAGAGTGCAGGAACATACCCTCAATACTGCCTCTAAGAGTAAAGTTTCCTGCGAGCACTATGGTATGGGGATGTATGTGTGCCAAAGGATAAGGAAAGCTTCATTTCATTGAAAGGACGGTTAATGCTGAACAATACATTCATATTTTAAAATGTAATTTGCGGACATCAATACCAGAACCAAAACTTTTCAGCAGGGCGGAGCATCATGTGCACAGCCAAACGCACCAAAAATGGCTGGAATCAAGTGGAGGTTTTAGATTGGCCATTAATTAGCCTAGACTAATCCCAACTGAGAATATTTGGTGGCATTAGCCACCATCATTAAAGAGCAAGCTTCGAAATGAAGCAAAAATGAACATTTCTGACTTGAAAATCGAATTGCAAGAGATGTGGGACTCAATTTCTCAAGAGCATTGCAAAAATTTTTTAAAATCAATTCTAAAATGAGTTTAATGCGTAATGTAGGCCATGGGCGACGTAACACAATTCGAATATTAATTAAATTTTTGTTTTAAGTATGATAGTAAATCACATTAGGCAGCGTTCGAATTAATAGTGGTCAATTTTTTCTTATCTCATAAGCCAAGCGTTTTAGTAAATTACTCATATTTTTGTTGCTGTTGGAAATAGAGCAACAATTTTTTTTCATCGTGAAGAGAATAAAATTCTCTTTAAGACGAAACGCATTGGTATGTGTTATCTTTAGTAGTATTGACAATATAGTGTGTTAAACATTGCGCACTGTGAAAAAAACATGCTGTTCGAATTAATAGTGGTTTGGGCTCGTATATGTGCAGCCAAGGACTTATAGATATGTGAATGGACAGGAGAAGGCATTGTCAACCGAGTTCTTTATATATGTGAAGACCAATTGATGCCTTTTACAATAATCTATCAAATCTTTGTCATTGCAAATACTTAAATCCATGGTGATAGAAGCAATTATATCCATAAACCACTCAGCAGACTCGAAAAAGTATTTGTTACATGAAATAATATAAAATGAAATAAAAGTAAAGAGTTTCGTAAGAGAATTGGTTATTCCATTTAGAGGAGAAATTGCATATGAATCGATGGCCATTAATTAAAAGCTCGTGTTGCTGCTTCGCATGCATGCGTACTACATGCGTATGTACAAAAGCAATTATGTAAGACTTAAGCATGTATTTGGGTCTGGGCTTTGGCTAATTTAAAATGTTCTTTGATGACGGCATGCCTACAGTTTCATAATTTATAAGCCAGCTTCGCTTGGCTTTTCGCTTTCACTTTAATTTTCAACTTTTCGTTTGATATTTGAATTTCTGTTGGTTTTTGTATTTCTTCAGCAAACAGCGAAGCAGCAGGAGCCGGAGCAGCTGCATGCGAATGCTTACATATGCACATGCATGAGTTTTGCGTAGGCCGCAGCATCTTCGGCTGAGAAATCCATCATCTGTAAGTCAACGCACAGCCAAAGGTCGCAGCAACTGGCTGACTGACTGAATGAATGACTGACTGAATGACTGACTGAATGACTGACGGCTGTCTAGGCTTCTGTTTTGCCATTACAGCTGCTGTGGCTGTGGGCTCGCGCCGGCTAAAGTGCATAACAGGGACGACTATTATGCTTTATTTTCCGCTTGACACCTTTGGGCTGCGTTGCGCATTTCCTTTTTGCAGTCAGTGTGAGGGAGGCGCCGCCTCCTCCTGCTGGCTTATGTAAGGCTTTTTCCCCACTGGCTTTTTGTGTGCATTCGCATTTTTTATGTTGCCCTCTGCGTCACACACTTTAGGCCAGCTGAGTGGCTGCACGGCTGCACGGTTGCACAGCTGCATGAGTGCTGTGGCAGCTTCTTATCAACGTGGAAGTCAACGTCAACGTGCGGCAGAGACGCTCTGCGACCAGTCGCGTCGTCTGAATTGAAATTTATTATTCTGCTTTGTCGTGCGTGTGTGCCAGGCACTTCTCAGCCACCACCGCCACCACCACCACGACGGTGGCTCCACCTGCACCACTCCTGCTGCTGCTGCTGCTGCTGCTGCAATCCTTTTATGAGTTGATATTTTTTTTTTTTTTATATTTTCATGTTGCGCCTACATGCTAGCTGCCTGCTTATTGCGAGTCGTGTTAATTGCTTTCCAGCTGGCGACCTTTGATGTGCGCCATTCCCTCGGCCTGTGCACTTAAGGATATTGTTTACATGTCTCAATTATCCTTTGAATTTAGCGCACTCGCACGCCACTTCGCCACTTCGCCGCACCGCCTGCCACCCTCCCAGTCCACCTGCTCCACTACATCTGAACAAAGTTTGAGCTGCTGTTGTTCCAATTTCAAAGTAAACTTCTGACAACCTTGAAGTCTGATCCAGAAGCACTGATATGGCAAGGCAGCGAACTGGAATTGGCAGAGGGGAGCAGAAATCGCTTCTCGATTTCCACAGCATTAAATCAATGCGAAATCTCTTGAAGTGCACTCGATATCGTATTTAATATTTACTTATTTACATGAAATGTCAAGCTGACAGCGTGAAAAGCAGAGACGCAGGACTGCTTAATAGCCATATTTAGCATATCAATTTGATGTATCTTTAATTTATTTATATTACACTGTTAGTGAGAAATTTATTAATGGACAATTAAATTTAAGTCATATTACAAAATTGGTTGTGATTATAAACTGTGATAAATATGTGGATGTACATTCTTCATGAATTTATCGATTATCCTCGATACAAAATATATCGAATGGGTTAAAAATAAGATAAACTTTTACTCTGGATGGTCTATACGAGAATTCATGCAAAATTGCAGCTGTCTAGCTCTTATATCTTCTGAGATCGACGCACTAATACGGACGGACTGTTGTACTGACAGTCAGACAGGCGGACAGGGACCTGATCAAGAATATATATACTTTATGGGGTCTGCGCTGATTCCTACTGCCTGTAACATACTCTGATTTCCCATTTTCAATGGGTTATGGGCAATGTTTGAAGCTGGATAATGAAGAATTTAGTACTATATTGAAATCAAAACTTTTTAATACGAATTCAACTATAACTAAATAAATTTCGAATGCGGGTAAAAATTGAAAAGTTATCTAATTACTTTCATATACTTTATTCCAAATACAATAATTTAGTAAATGCGATATCCCACATTATTTAGTTTCAGTGCAAATAACTTTTATATTTCGTTTCAGACGTGTCAGACAAGATGTCAAGCAAATTATTTTGTGAAGGCCATATATTACGTATACACGTAGCTATTTCGATTCGTTGCGGCTATGCTTCCAGAGAGGCATCAAATGGAATGCCTAAGCCCTATTAAAATCATCGTTACAATCAACATGAAACTGGTGAGAGTGAACATTTTTTTGCTCTCGCACAAGTAACGATCTTATTTTGGTGTCCTTTGCCCACAGATACTTCTCCTTGCTGTACTCGCTGTCTTAGCATTAGGCAGCTTTGTTGCTGCTCAGCCCAAATATAGAAACGTCAGAAACCGCAGAAACGGAAAAAACGGCAAAAACGGAACAAACGGAACAAACGGAAAAAACGGAAAAACGGCAAAAACGGAAGAAACTGCAGAAATATTGATGACTGTGAAGATGATGGGGACGGTGGGGATGGTGGGGATGGTGGGGACGGTGGGGATGGTGGGGACGGTGGGGATGGTGAGGACGGCGTAGATTGGTAACTCCGCAATAATTAGATCCAGCATAAAACTAGCTTTTTAAATATAAACTCAAGTTAAATATACAATTTGTTATGCAAAAAGAATTTTAGAGCTCCTAAACTATTTATTGTTTTATGCTTCGGTCGTGGCCTGTTCGAGCCCACATGATTTAGTTCCACTATAACTATAATAAATAACTATTATAATTCGTTACAGACGTGTCAACCAATATGTCAAGCTAATTTATTTTGTGAAATCCTTATATTACGTATAAGCGTAGCCACATCGATTCGTTGTAGTTACGCTTCTAGAGAGGTATAAAATGGAAGGCAGAAGCCCGATCGTTATCATCGTTTTCAAACGGAAACTACAATCAACATGAAACTGGTAAGAATGAAAATTTGTTTGCCCTCGCACAAGTAACGATCTTACTTTGGTGTCTTTTACCCACAGATACTTCTCGCTGCTGTGCTCGCTGCTGTGCTCGCTGTCCTGGCTCCACCCGAAGTCGGTGTAATCGACAGAGAGGCTGAATGATGGTGAAAGAGACGGCGTACCAACATTGAAACCCGTAAACTGACTTTTCAAATATAAAGTCCCTTAAATATACAATTCATAATGCAAAAAGAATTTTAGAGCTCCCCAAACTATTTATTGTTTTATGGGCGGATTGTTAAAAGTGCGACATTTCATAATTAGAGGGTATACGCGGAAATATGTTCCATGTTCAAGCTTCTTCATTCTCTAGCTTCAAGAGCGTCATTCATACGGACAGTTAGTCAGATGGAGGAACGAATAGACAAGCGAACTATAAAACAGAATAAACTGTTTTTAATGCCATCCAATAATTATGGACTTTAATGTACATCATTATCATGGCTCTCAGTATGTCTCTCTGCCTGTCCTATGGCAGTATTTAGTATTCAGCAGTATTTATTTGGTATTTATATTTAAGTAAAACGAAGCCATAATGATCCCATTGGCCCCTACCTGGCCCCAAGCACAAAATTTGAGCGCGACTGAGGATTGGAGTGAAAGTATACAGGGCAACAGCTTCAGTCGACTTCTGGAGGTCAATTGTGCAATGTGAGAAGTGAAACAGAATTAGGTGGACTTGTTAGTGTAAATACTAGTCAACTGCAAATAATTTATTAAATACGTTTGCTTCTTTTCGTATGTTACTTCCATTTTTCATTTGGTCCATAATTTCAGCATTTTTCCTACTTTTTAGCTCTCTTAGATTACTTCAGAGTTTCTTGTGTTTAGACGACCTTTAAAAATGTGATAATATGAAGGATGAGGGAATTTACTTGCTAAAGCTAAATCTCTAGTAATTAAAATATTCATTTTGCAAATTCAAGGGGAAGATGGTGGATTTGGCGCTGGGAGTAAATTATAACAAAAACCGAAATTTTATCCAATTCACCCAAATCATTTTTGGAAATTTCGAGATTTTCGCTCTAAATATTAAAGAGATATAATATAAAAAACATATTTTCGATTATTTTCTAATCAATAAAAAAAAAGGAAACGGAAACAGAATCAGTTGCCCATTTTTAGAAACAAAGTTTATTAGCGCGTGGTATATACGGACTTACAAAACATTTCTACCCTATAGCTCTTATATCTTTTGAGATGGACGTGTTCATCAGAGCAAAATCGACTTAGCTCGACGCCCTGGTCGCGAATATATATATACTTTGTGGGGTCTTCCTTTTGCCTGTTAGTGAAGTGCTAGGAATATATCTACAAACTCATTAAATTGCCCATACTGAATAAAGTCAAATTCACGTTTATTCAAAATCAATTTAGAAATAACATAAATCAAAATTATTAATTTTACGAAATACAAATTTAAAAAAAATAAAAAAAATAAAAAAAACAAGTAAGAGTGCTCTAGTCGAGACTGCTCGACTAGGAGATACCCTGAACCCTCCAAGCTGATATTCAAATCATTCCGCACTTCTTTTATGCACACATATGTATATACACATGCATCCACACGCACGCTTAAGCCCGCGCTCTGCTAACTGCGCAGTAAGCAGCGACTGCGCTTGGGCTGCGCTGCAGTGTGGGCAATATTATGAGATTTTATTTGTTGAATAATTTCGTTTGTAGACGTATGATCTTTATGAAACTTGCAGAATGTAATCATAATGTATAAATGTGTGTACATTCCGAAGCACAAGTCTCTAGTATTTGAAATACGTTTTTTACGAATTTGTGGCGAAGGGGGCGTGGTATCCAAAATCTGTAAATTACAAAATGTGTGTAACCATCGAATGTATATACACAACAAATCTGAACACTCTATGTTTAAAAGTGTTCAAATTAGGCTGAAAAAACAATATAAATTTATCGATTATCCTCGATAAAAAAGATATCGAATGAGTTATCGAAAAGATATGATAAACTCGTACTGCGTATGGTATACACGAGTCTACATACAAAATTTCAGCTCTCTAGCTCTTGTAACTTCTGAGATCGACGCACTCATACGGACGGACGGACAGACGGACGGACGGACGGACGGACGGACGGACGGACGGACGGACGGACGGACAGACGGACAGGGCTATATCGACTCAGCTCATCGCCCTGATCAAGAATATATATACTTTATGGGGTCTGCCACGCCTCCTTCTACCTGTTACATACTTTTTCACAAAACCATTATACCCTGATTTCCCATTTTCAATGGGTTCAGGGTATAATGAAGTTGAAGTGAATCGTTATCGAATTACGTTAATATAATGTATTCCGAATAAAATAAGTCATTACGACATTCCACATGATTTAGTTCCACTATAACTATAATAAATAACTATTCTAATTCGTTACAGACGTGTCAAACAATATATCAAGCTAATTTATTTTGTGAAATCCTTATATTACGTATACGCGTAGCCGTTTCGATTCGTTGCAGTTACGCTTCCAGAGAGGTATAAAATGGAAGGCAGAAGCCCGATCGTTATCATCGTTTGCAAACGGAAACTACAATCAACATGAAACTGGTAAGCATGAAAATTTGTTTGCCCTCGCACAAGTAACGATCTTACTTTGGTGTCTTTTACCACAGATACTTCTCGCTGCTGTGCTCGCTGTCCTGGCATCAGGCAGCTTTGTTGCTGCTCAGCCCGATAGCCCCGGAGACGGTGGAAACGCCAGAGAAGGTCACAGAAGGTGAAAGAGACGACGTACCAACATTGAAACCCCTAAACTGATCTTTTATTTATTTATTTCTTAAGGATAATTGACAAACCTAGAGTCCTTATAAAATTAAAAAAATAAGAAGGCTCTAGTCGAGACGGCTCGACTAGGAGATACCCTGAAGCCTCCAAGTTGATATTCTAATCATTCTGCACATCTTTTATGTAAGCATACACATGCATCCACACGCTCGCTTAAGCCCGCGCTCTGCTGACTGCGCAGTAAGCAGCGACTGCGCTTGGGCTGCGCTGCAGTGTGGGCAATATTATGAGAATTTATTTGTTGAATAATTTCGTTTGTAGACGTACGATCTTAATAAAACTTTCAGAACGTAATCACAATATGTAAATGTATGTACATTCCAAAGGTCAAGTCTCTAGTACTTGAAATACGTATTTTACGAATTGGGGGGCGAAGGGGCGTGGTATCCAAAATCTGTAAATTACACAATGTGTGTAGTCCTCAATTGCATATACTCAGTAAATCTGAAGACTCTATGTGTAAAAGTGTTCAAATTAGGTTGCAAAAACCTTATAAATTTATTCTCCATAAAAAAAATATCGAATGAGTTATCGAAAAAATATGATAAACTCGTACTGCGTATGGTATACACGAGTCTACATACAAAATTTCGGCTCTCTCGCTCTTATAACTTCTGAGATCGACGCACTCATACGGACGGACAGACGGACGGATATCGACTCAGCTCGTCGCCCTGATCAAGAATATATATACTTAGTGGGGTCTGCCACGCCTCCTTCTGCCTGTTACATACATTTTAACAAAACCATTATACCCTGATTTCCCATTTTCAAAGGGTTCAGGGTATAAAAAAGGAAACGGAAACAGAATCAGTTGCCCATTTTTAGAAACAAAGTTTATTTGCGCGTTGTATATACGGACTTACAAAAACGTTTCTAGCCTATAGCTCTTGTATCTTCTGAGATGGACGCGTTCATACATTCAGACAGATATATAGACACGGCTTAATCGACTTAACACGTCGCCCTGAATAAGAATATATATATTCTGTTATAATTCGTTACAGACGTGTCAAACAAGATGTCGAGCAAATTTATTTTGTGAAGTCCATATATTATATTACGTATACGCGTAACCATTTCGATTCGTTGCGGCTAGGTAGAAAGGTATGAAATAGAAGGCACAATCCCTATTAAAATCATCGTTACAATCAACATGAAACTGGTTAGAGTGAAAATTTGTTTGTTCTGTGGCAAATAACAATCTTAGTTTGGTATCTTTTATCCACAGATACTTCTCGTTGCTGTGCTCGCTGTCTTGGCATCAGGCAGCTTTGTTGCTGGTCAGCCCGATGGAATCGACCAAAACGGTAGAGACGGTGGTCCCGGTGGTCCCGGTGGAAACGGTGGAAACGGTGGAAACGGCGGTAACGAAGGAAACGGTGGTGTCGGCGGTTTCGGCCGAGAAATTCCACCACTACCAATATTTATTTTATTTTATTTTATTTTATTTTTTTCTTTTAATTAAAAGATATTGACAAATCTTGACTTAACTAAAATTAAAAGGCCTACGAAAAGTACAGCAAATGATAACACGATGGAGGTATTTTATTAGCAGTCCGGCCAGCTATGGCAGTGGTCAGTGATACTATTGAGACTATGAAAAGAAATTATTCAAATGAAAATGAAAAGTTCTTACATACATGTGGGATTTGTAGAATTTACAACATCCCTGGTAGATGAATCGCCGAGTAGTTCGGAGCAAACGCGAGCTTTGAACAAGATCAATAGTCGTTCTTAGAAGAAGAAGAGACGGAAAGTAGTCATCATACAGATCAGTTGTAAGAAGGTCGTGATGTAGTCGTCGTACGGAGTAGCCGATAATGAAGAAGAATAAGAATAGTCGATCGCATAATTGAAATCACGTTTCGCGTTAAGTTAATTTGATAGTTTAAGTGTAACTAAAATTAAACTTTATAATACAGAATAATTAATATCATATAATTTTGTAGACATTTATTGTGAAACTCGTCATAGTTTATAATTAAAAGAAAATCGTTAAATTGACTTTTAATTTACTCAATAAATAAATAAAATCCTACATACATACACCAGCTTCCACACGCACGCAGAAGCCCGCCCTCTGCTAACTGCGCAGTAAGCAGCGACAACGCTTGGAATACGCTGCAGTGCGGGCAATATTATCTTTTTAAAACTTTTAGAACGTAATCAAAATGTGTAAATGTGTGTACATTCCAAAGCACAAGTCTCTAGTATTTGAAATACGTTTTTTACGAATTGGTGGCGAAGTGGGCGTGGTATCCAAAATCTGTAAATTACAAAATGTGTGTAGTCCTCAATTGCATATACACAGTAAATCAGAAGACTCTGTCTAAAAGTGTTCAAATTAGGTTGCAAAAACCTTATAAATTTATTCTCGATAAAAAAAATATCGAATGAGTTATCGAAAATATATGATTAACTCGTACTGCGTATGGTATACACGAGTCTACATACAAAATTTCGGCTCTCTAGCTCTTATAACTTCTGAGATCAACGCACTCATACGGACAGACGGACATGGCTATATCGACTCAGCTCATCGCCCTGATCAAGAATATATATACTTTATGGGGTCTGCCACGCCTCCTTCTGCCCGTTACATACTTTTCACAAAACCATTATACCCTGATTTCCCATTTTCAATGGTTTCAGGGTATAACAAGTAAGAAAACTCTAGTCGAGAGTGCTCTACTAGATACTACCCTGAACCAAACTAATAAAAATGCATATTTAATGTGGTTAAAATTTCAATTTCGATGTATTTAAAAATATAAGAGAAATACTAAACTCATTTAATTAAATACAGTCGAGTCTCGATAATTCGTAATAGCAATGGAACCGAATTTTTTACGAATTATAGAGGTTTTCGATTTACCGAGGCTTCCATTTAACGGGGTGTAAGAAATCAAAATATGAATTGAAGGGGTTTTCATATTTAACTTCATTTCAACAATTTTAACTTATTAAAAATAAATGAAATACACATTCATTTCAAAATTTTGTGACTAAAAACAAAATTAAACATAAACAAAATTATATTAATATTAATCTTGTAATTTTTACGAATCGTCTGCACGCTTTAAATAAAATGGGCAAACTAACGTAAATCCAATAGAGAGAAAAACGAAATTTCGCACATGAAGCGACATAAAGGCGCCATGCATAATAGTCTGCGAGATCTACATGCATACATATGTAAGGCTGCAAACAAGACAAGACAAGTTGCATAGTGCAAAAAGAATTGGTTATCGAAGCAGCAGCGGTTGAAACTTGCTTTTCGTCTTCATATTCATCTTCGTCTCAGTGCGCACTATGTTTGCAGCCTAACGGTAGTTTAACAGAAAAATCAAGAATTACGAATTACAAGAGGTTACGAAAAGAAATTACGAATTATAAGAGGTTTCGAAACGATTCATAAGAGGAAAAAAAAAAAAAAAACCCGAGATTTCTCGATCGAGTGGCGCGCTGCTATTCACAACGTCACTTCACTTCTTAACAGCCTAATTTCAAAACAGCAATACATTCGCTGCTGCAGCGCCATCTAGCAAATCCAAATTAAACAAAATGTTTCTTTGAATGGGTGTGTGCACCCTTATAGAAAACTGTTGTGGCTATTGTTCATTGCCCAAATATTTAATGATTTTTTCAAAATTGCTTGATCCGCGCTGTATATACGATCATTTAAAAAAAAAAAAAAAAAAAAAAGTAAGTCTCTAGCTCTTATATCTTCGGAAATCGACGCGTTCACACATACGGACAGACAGACAGACAGACGGACAGGGCTAAATCGACTCAACTCGTCGCCCTGATCAAGAATATATATACTTTGTAGGGTCTGAAACGCCTCTTTCTCTCTGTTACATACATTTCTACAAAACCATTCTACCCTGATTTCCCAATTTCAATGGGTTCAGGGTATACAGAAACAGAAATCAAAACTATTTAATAAAAATTCAACTGACACTAACTGAATTTCCATAGCAGTCATATCGAATTACTTTAGTATACTTTATTCCGAATTAAATAATTAAGTCATTACGATATTCCACATGATTTAGTTCCACGATAACTATATTAAATAACTATTATAATTCGTTACAGACGTGTCAACCAATATGTCAAGCTAATTTCTTTTGTGAAATCCTTTTATTACGTATAAGCGTAGCCACATCGATTCGTTGTAGTTACGCTTCCAGAAAGGTATAAAATGGAAGGCACAAGCCCGATCGTTATCATCGTTTGCAAACGGAAACTACAATCAACATGAAACTGGTAAGAATGAAAATTTGTTTGCCCTCGCACAAGTAACGATCTTACTTTGGTGTCTTTTACCCACAGATACTTCTCGTTGCTGTGCTCGCTGTCCTGGCATCAGGCAGCTTTGTTGCTGCTCAGCCCGAAGAAGGCCGCGGAGACGGTGGAGCCGGTGGAGGCGGTGGACACGGTGGAGCCGGTGGAAACGACCAGAACCACAACTACGAGTAGTATAAGGCGGCTAAAACTGGCTTTTTAGAAATAAAGTGCAGTTAATATGCAATTCATAATGGAGAATGAATTTTAGAACTTATTTTATTGTTTTGTGCTTTGGTCGAGTCCTTTTCGAGCCAAAGGGCTGATTATATCGGATCTGACCGATCTTGACAAGTCCTGTTCAAAATAATGCGCAATGCGTGGGGCGTCAATTAATGAGAATTAAAAACTACAGAATCTGCGTATAGGTCGATCAAAACAGGGAACGACATAACTATTTCAGTTAGAGATACAAACAAGCAGTTATAACAACAAGTAAGAAGGCTATAGTCGAGACTGCTCGACTAGGAGATACCCTGAACCCTCCAATCTGATATTCTAATCATTCTGCACTTCTTTCATGCATACATATATACACATGCATCCACCCACACGCATAGGCCCGCGCTCTGCTAACTGCGCAGTAAGCAGCGACTGCGCTTGGGTTGCGCTGCAGTGTGGGCAATATTATGAGATTTTATTTGTTGAATAATTTCTTTTGCAGACGTACGATCTTAATGAAACTTTTAGAACGTAACCATAAAGTGTAAATGTGTGTACATTCCAAAGCACAAGTCTCTAGTACTTGAAATACGTTTTTTTATGAATTGGGGGCGAAGGGGGCGTGGTATCCAAAATCTGTAAATAGCAAAATGTATGTATCCATCAAATGTATATACACAACAAATCTGAAGACTCTATGTCTAAAAGTGTTGAAATGAGGCTGAAAAAACAATATCAATTTATCGATTATCCTCGATAAAAAAGATATCGAATGAGTTATCGAAAAAATATGATAAACTCGTACTGCGTATGGTATACACGAGTCTTCATACAAAATTTCAGCTCTCTAGCTCTTATAACTTCTGAGATCGACGCACTCATACGGACGGACGGACGGACGGACGGACGGACGGACGGACGGACAGACGGACAGAGCTATATCGACTCAGCTCATCGTGATCCTGATCCTGAATATATATATACTTTATGGGGTCTGCCACGCCTCCTTCTGCCCGTTACATACTTTTCACAAAACCATTCTACCCTGATTTCCCATTTTCAATGGGTTCAGGGTATACAGAAACAGAAATCAAAACTATTTAATACAAATTCAACTGACACTAACTGAATTTCCATAGCAGTCATATCGAATTACTTTAGTATACTCTATTCCGAATAAAATAATTAAGTCATTACGATATTCCACATGATTTAGTTCCACTATAACTATATTAAATAATTATTCTAATTCGTTACAGACGTGTCAAACACGATGTCAAACTATTTATTTTTAGCCGTTTCGATTCGTTGTAGTTACGCTTCCAGAAAGGTATAAAATGGAAGGCACAAGCCCGATCATTACCATCGTTTTCAAACGGAAACTACAATCAACATGAAACTGGTAAGAATGAAAATTTGTTTGCCCACGCACAAGTAACGATCTTACTTTGGTGTCTTTTACCCACAGATACTTCTCGTTGCTGTGCTGGCTGTCCTGGCATCAGGCAGCTTTGTTGCTGCTCAGCCCGATAACCGCGGAGACGGTGGAGCCGGTGGAGTCGGTGGAGTCGGTGGAAACGGTGGAAACGATGTTAACAAGAAAACAGAACCACCACCAGTATAAGGCGGCTAAAACTAGCTTTTTAGAAATAAAGTGCAGTTAATATGCAATTCATAATGGAAAATGAATTTTAGAACTTGATTTATTGTTTTAGGCTTTGGTCGAGTCCTTTTCGAGCCACAAGACGGCTCATATCGGAGCTGACCGATCTCGACAAGTCCTGTTCAAAATAATGTGCAATGCGTGGGGCGTCAATTAATTAGAATTGAAAACCACAGAATCTACGTATAGGTCGATCAAAACAGGGAACGAAATAACTATTTCAGTTAGAGATACAAGCAAGAAAGGCAGCTCTAGGTGGGTGTGTACTTTCGGTCATATGGAAATGATATAATAAGATGATGCATTTTCTATTATTAGTTATATTGGGCTCAGCAATCAGCGCTTTACTGTAATTAAGAGCGGCAGTTCAGATAATATGTTAGCATTTAAGAGAACTTGTAAGGGAGACTACGCTCTCCGTTTTGCGCATTCTTTCTTTCTCCCACGCAACGGCTCAGCTTTGACCAGCCGGCTCGCGTACACCTAAAGTAATATATAATTAACTCTGTACACTGTACAGCTCTGTTAGTAAATGTTTTAGATTGACTATTACATACATATATAGTAGAGGACAGCACGACAATCAAGTCGCTTACTCGCGTTTAGCACATCAAGAACCTCGGATAAACTAATAATTTCGTTTGCTACAATTGTGTTTCAATTTCTAAAGCTGTTCGAAAAATCTCGATAGCTCAACAAGTTATGTCCATATTTTCTACACAGAAAATATACAAGCATAATTTATTACCAGTAATTATATTGAAAGAAGAAGAAGCAGAACTATATGTGCGTATTCACTTTTTGTCATTCATGCTGATACAGACATGGACTTGGCATAACTTTTCCACTTGATATGCACGGGCTGTTGGGCCACTAGAGATTATGTGCATAAGTCCGCCGTTTTTATAGTCGATTATGTTAGTCTAATAAGTGTGCTAATTCAGTGGCTGCGAGGGCCTGCTTGTGCCGGGCACTAATTTCAGATAGTCATCATTGAGCCAGAGGCAATTTGTAAGCGAACTCCGCTAGCTGTCATCGTCGTTTTTCGGCTTTATTTCTGCAGAAAAAGTTGTTGCTGGCTTTTATTTTTCTTATTCTTATTATTTTTTCTATTTTTTCTGCTGACATTTGCCGTCTCAGCGCTTAGCACTTGCTGGGCGAGAGTGTGCGAGAAATTATGCAAAGATTGTGTGCACAACTTGAGACAGTCTAAAGCCAACAGCCGAGAAGGGCCGCCAACATGCTGAGGTCAGTTCAGGCTCAAAGTTTGTCGAGTGACATGTAAATCTTGCCCCAGGATGTGCGCCAAAAGAGTTGCAAGCAAAAAGCTTAAACCAAAAAAAAAAAAAAAAAAAAAAAAGAGAAAAAATGGGAAAAAGGAGAAAAAAAATGGGTAAAAGGAAAACGCAGTCGACATGATGATAATTTGCCGTACTCCGGCCGTGGCCATCAGCCGTTGCCCAAGAGCCACATTTTCTTTCATGAAAATCAGTTAAATGAGTTTGTTTACATGTCTCAGCTGCGCTGCTGCCTCCGTCCGTCGCTGCCGAGCCGTATAAAAAATACACTTTAAATGTATGCAAAGTGTTAAGAGCCGTGCGCCGTGCTCCGTGCGCCGTGCTCCGTGCGGTAAAAATAAAGGAGACGATGTTTGCGGTGGTGGCAATACATTGTCTGGACGCTGTGGCGGCGCCTGCCTCGTTTTTTCTCCGGAACTAAATGTAAGAAAAATCCCCATACAATTTGCCTTTTATTTATTTATTTTATTTTTTCTTTTTTTTCAATACCCTAGCAATGGGTATTTAAAACATCAGCTGAAAGAAGCAGAAGCTTCGAGATCTTTTGCGCAGTTTATTCCATTTATTCAGGTTATCTTTAACTGATAAAGTAATTTTTATTTTATTTTATTTATATTCATTTATTTTCATTTTATTTTATTTTATTTTTTATTTTTTGTATTATTTCTTTTTTTAATTTATTTATTTATATTTTTTATTATTATTATTTTTGTTTTTATGCGTTTGTCAATAAAAACTTATTGTTTACCTAAAAGGCTATAAATTACTTTCATTGGCGTCATGAAAAAGCCTCAAAGGTAATCCATTTTCATAGCAACGAAGGAGACCAAAACAGATTTACCCTGATTAGCTGAGGGGTGAATTCACTTAGTTAATATCTAAAATAGCCAACTAAGTATAGAACTAACGTGAAACAAACAATTATACAATGTTTATACATATAATAAAAAAAATATATATATATTTGATAAAAATTAATATACATAATAATATTTGCTAAACAAAATTATAAATAATGGAAGCATTCAGGATCATCATCAATAAAATACAATATTTTATATTTTTTATTTATTTATATTTATTTTTTTAAATTTATTTTTATTTTTATTTTTTATTTTTTTTTAAGTGAATATATTTAATAATATATATAACTCTCTCAGAAACAAAAAATAAATAAAATGAAATAAAAAATAAGTAAAAATACAAAAATATTCAAAAATAATATGAAAATATTTCATTTAATTCATTTTATTTATATATAATATATTATATTATATTATATTATTGAACAATGTTTTTTATTTTATAATCGTTATTTTATATAATAACCAACAACAACAATAACAATACATGGGGTGGGTATTTTATTTGTACTTTCCCTGGAAGGGTATTTAGCCGTTGCTTATCTAACTGCAAACGTTATTTCCGGCTTTCATTTCGATTCTTTTTTGTGGAACTTGATACGGTACGTTGGCAGAGCCTAAAAGTATGCAGCATGTAATTTGCGTTTTGTTTGCCGTAGCCGATGTTGCCCATGTTGTTGTTGTTGCTGTTGATGTTTGTGTTGTTGTTGTTGTTGTTGTTGTTGTTTCTACCGTTTGCTTTATGTAATTTGCATGTAAACATGTGCTTATTTACGTGCCTCCTGGCAACCACACACACACAGACACACATAGACAGTCACATTGCTGTTGCGCTGTTGTTAGGGTAAAGCGAATTTACGCCAAACATCAAATGATTTTGTTTAACATATTTTGTTATTAAGTGTGGAAATGTGCATATTTCGCTCAAGCCTCCGCTTTTCCAAGGAAAACTTTATAAACACACAGCATGTGCGTGTGTGTGTGTGAGCTCACCCCTTTCGCTTAACTCTCTCTCTCTCTCTCTCTCTCTCTGTGCGTTGTTCGTGCCTGCAGTAAATTTCCGTTTGCCATCATTCAGGGCAGGGCAGGCATACTTCACTTGAACTTTGTGTAGCGTGAACTTCTTAAATTATTTGGCCAAGTCTATAAACTGCATGACCGGACGGGCTTCACTGCCTCGCCTCGCCTCGCCTCGCAGAACTTTCGAAAGGCCAAAAGGGGAGCCGAGGCCACTAAGCGAATTATGTTTTGTGCAAAGTTCAAACGGATTTTCGAGTCTGCCACGAACTGCTGCCGTCATTTGACAATTGACAGTTGGCACTGAAACTTTTCCCAATTAGTTTTGCCCACCGCCTCCGCTGCAGTCATTTATGCATTAATCAACACTGGCAGCATACATTTTTTCGACATATGCAATGGCAGAGAGTCCTTTCATTCCACATTCTCATCTGCAACAAATTTGTGTTGGCTGTATTTATAAGGCTGGTCATCAACTCTTCCCTCCGACTCCTGCTCCCGGCGGGTCTTTAACTTTATTGTCGTAAGTCGAAGACAAGTCCAGGCCGCACCTGCTTCAACCTCGCTCCTCCCTCCTCCCTCCACCCGTTCAGCTAATGCCTGCATTACTTTGCTCATGGCTCTCTCGGCTTATAGCCCTGTAATGGTAAATGTGTTTAAGCCTTTATTGTAGCAGCCGCTGCCGTTGCCGCCGCCGCTGGGAGCTCAGTAAATACAAAGTGCTAAACACTTGGAGCTTAGGGCATGGGGCCGGGGGTGCGCTCTAAGCGCCGCCCACAGATCTGCAGTTAAGCAAATATATACGAACACAAGCACACACATACATGCATACATAGATGGCACAGCAAAGCGCACAAAGGCGTTGCATTCATTTCTTATTTAAAGTGAACGTTCGGCTTTATAGGCAACGCCAGTGCCCTACACCTCGCCCAGCTGTGTGTTTATTTATTGAGCTGTGAATAAATATTTTCAGCAGGCATCGTCGACTTGAAGTACCTCGATACAAATCCACAAGTCTCTCCCTCTCTCTATCTCTCTCTCTCCCTCTCTATCTACCTGGCAGTCGTGTCCATTGGAAGACGAATCGATAGACACTTGAGGCAAGACTTTATGTTGACTTTGCATTTTGCACAGCTCTGTAATTATGTGAAACTGTGTGCCTGTGTGTGTGTGTGTGTAAGTGTAACCCAATTCGGAGCATAGCTTTAATGGACTTACAGTCTATTGACTTGGCTGAGTTTAATATCTTCGGCTTAAGCAAGACGGGAAGCCACAGCTATCCATTGTGATTGTGATTGGGATTGTGATTGTATTGGAAGGCATGGAATAGCTAATACCCTAGCCGAGTAGCACATGTAAGATGTATTTCCTTGGAATATTATTATTGTGGCTTTGGCATTAAAAGAGATGAACAAGTAAATTGAATAGACAGATCTAATCATCATCATCATTGTCATCATTGTCATCATCATCACAGGCATATATTGAAATGCGAGAAAGGATTTATTCCAAGACGCCCACCACTCGGACCTCATCTACCTCGCTGCGTGACGCAGCTGCGTTCTCATTACAGCCGAGTGCCACTCCGCGCCTGTAGGCACTCAATTGTCCCCCCCACCACCCACCTCTCCCTCCCCCTATGACCAACAGAGGCAGGCAGCTAAAAAGGCTCTTCAGCTTTATCGCTGTAATCAATTGTCTGCATTTGAATAGTTGACAACCGATTTATGGACCATTGACTGCGCAGCAGCAGAGGCGGGGGCAGAGGCTGGGGCAGTGACAGCGCCGTCGGCAGAGGCAGCCAAATCCAAAGCCAACTGTGCCCCGCCCAGAGCTCATTTCTTTTTGTGGTTGTCGCTTTGGCCTTCCCTTTTTGACAGTACGTCTTCGATCTCAGCCAGTGGCTAGTCTATGTGTGTCTGTGTATGTATGTGTGTGTGGGCAGTATCCTTTTCGGAAATCAAGTGGAATGACCCACAAACTTCTTCGGGCCCCTCTCCGAAATGCGCTCCGTGTGTCTTTTTGTGCTCTTTGCTCTGTTTTGCACTCGGTCGTTGCTCGGTTGTAGCTTCTGTTTTTCTATGTTTTACGTAATTTTGAAAGAAAAGCCGGAAATGGCTAGGAAATTGAGCCAACAATAACATCAGCAGCAGCAACAGCAGCAGCATCAACAGCAGCAACAGCAACAGCAACAACTGCCATCATGCACGAATAGGAATAATAACGAAAATGTCAGACCAAGCGGCAATTCGTCCAACCTCCATCCGCCCATCCACCCAACCACCCATCCACCCATCCATCCATCCATCCATCTATTCATCCATCCATTCGTTTGGCCAGTGGGCGAGCTGGTCAGCCAGTGGCCCAGATAATGTACTGCCAAGTGTTTTTGACCTTTTTTCTTTTTTTCTTTCTTTCTTGCTCGTTTCTCGCTGTGTCTTGGTTGCTGTTTGTGCCTTTGCCTTTTTCGTTTGCCATTTCATATTTGGCTGGTCTGTCATAAAGCGGCAAGGACGCAGGACAACGCATCCGTTTGGCAGCACTCCAAACAAGACCCAACTCGACCCACTGCCACGAGCAGCTGCTGCTGTTGTCGCTCTTGTCCGACTGAATGCGTTCTCCCTCTCCACAGTCCACTCGAAATTATTCCAAGCTCAATGCAAATGAAATGCGCCGCAAAGTAGGCCCAAGTTGGCCCAAGCTGGCCAGGCCAAAACGAGTTCAAGTTCAGACCTGGCCCACTCTCGTTGGCGGCTTCATAAGCGATTTTAGGTCAATCTTTTGGTCCATAAGCAAATGGGCCAAATGAGCTTGGGCAAACATAAGAAGTCTCCCTCCCTCTCTCCCTCTCTATCAGATTAACAAATTGCAATATTTAATTGGAATTGTAAACATAAAGTCAGAGTTTCAATTAGTCCTCGCTTCTTAAAGTCGCCTTTGCCTCTAGGGCACAAACTACTTTAAAATGGTATTTCAGTGCGCCAAGAAGGAATAAAATCTGGGATTAATTTATATGCTGTAGTGTAATTTCGTTACAGGATATGCGGAAAGGACCTCGCAGATAGCCGAGTTCTGCCTTTGTAGGACATAGACTTAGCAGGGGCTTAGGCCGGGCTCTAGCTGAACGGTGGCAACAGACAGCTTGCAGCAGGCTGCATCAATTCAGGCGGTTGCATAGACGACACACACACACACAGAGAGAGAGGCACACTCATATGGTTCCCATGGGCATTCACTTGGCAAGCTCTTGGCACGGCTTTTCATTTGGGTTAATGTAGTATTTGTGTTCTCTGCTCGAGCACCAGCAGCGCCAGCCCAGATTGATGTCAGCGCCACACTTGGATACACACACACACACACCGCCTTAGCTCTGGCTTAGCCCCCCATCCCCCCTCCCTGCAGTTTTCATCACTGGATTGCCGTAACGGGCACATTTTGTCAGCGACTGCGAAGGCGACGCTCAGCACGTCTGCTGCGAGGAAAATATGTCAGCGTCTCAGATTGGCATTGTCATAAAATGCCAGCTACCCAGAGCCGGGGCGCTTCTAGAAAACTGCACACGACTGTGATTTCGAGCTGCGCCTGCCACGTCTCGGACGTGGAGTCAGTTTAAGGAATGAATTGCGCTTTATTGTTGGCATTTTGTCATGCGGCTGCCGGGACGAGCACGTGTGGTGCTTTAAATAGTTAAGTAGCCCGAGCTACTCGCACCACACACACTTGAAGCGCCGAGCAGCATCCTGAGAACGTGTTCCCAGCTGTCTATTTGCCTGCCCGCTAGGCGAGAGAGGGTTCGCTCTGGCGCAATCTCGATATCTGGCCAAGCCACAAAGCATAATATTTTCGCACAAATCTGAGCGGAATAGGAAAGAAATTCAATCAAAATTGTTGCCATTTAGTTTGACATTTCATTTTGATGGCCCGGCAAAATGTTGATGAAGTGCCCCGCCCATCGCTATGGCAGTGCGACTGTGTGGGTGGGCGTGGCAATCGCGACGTTACTCGAGGCGAACAGCTTGGCTTGGCCAACAATTTTGCCCGGTTGCTCGCATTTTATGGAGTGCCAAAGTGGCACAAAGGAATCTCTCTCCCCCCTCTCTCACTCCCTCTCTCTTTGCAGAGTCTGCTGCAAAAAAAATGTCAATTTGACCGCCAGCTGGCGGCTGCCGCGACTCCCCTCGGCTCTCGCTTTGATATCGTGGAAAATTGATTTTGTTTTTACTGCTGCAAGCGGCAAGTGCAGCTGCATCGGCAGCTCTGCGATAAGAATTTGCGTTTTCTCTACTTAATCACAACATTTTTCAGCACTCTACAGCTGCCCAGCACAGAGAGCGATGCACTAGTGCAAGTTTATATTTTTTTTTTATTTAATATGCTTACAATCCAATAGAGTAAAGTATGAGAGTAACTGCCAGGAACTATCCATCGATTTGGCATAAATTTAAAATTACTTAGTACCCCACTCACTTAAGGCTGACTAGGTATGGGAAATATCGAAACTATCGAGACTATAGAGACGATCGAGACTATCGATACTATCGAGACTGTCGCTATTATTCTATTGATTAGTAAATAACAAATTATCCCCACACATGAAAATGTTAAGCCTAGCCACTTACTTATCTTTGTTTATTTTTCACAGAATTTCTTTAAATCGTATTACGAGAATGTGATATAGCTATTATAAATTTTTATATTTATTTTTCTTTTTATTTATTTTTTTTAAGAGAAATTATAAAATATTATTATTATTTTTTATAAATATTATTATTATTTTTTTTATTTTATTTTATTTCTTTTATTATTATTATTATTTTTTTTTTTTAAGAAAAATTATAAAATATATGCTTAGCGCACCGCTACCTATATATTTAGTAAATATTAATTTTGTATATGAGAAATATAAGGAAATTAATATTTGAGTATAATATGTTAAAATTATTCTTCATTTTTATTTATTTTTATTTTTTTAATTCTACTACAATTCCTCATAAATTGTATTATGTGGGAAATAAATTAAATAAAATAACAAATTATTAAAAAATCAAATTAAAATCATTATTATATAACATTCTTTAGGAGTTCAAACACAACAAAAATAAAAAATTATACAAGTCAACAAACGAAATTCGAATCGAGTTCAAGTCCTGCATGGAATTGAGTATGAACCATGTCAAGTTGTAATAGAATGGAATAAGCCAAGATTCTCAAATTTGTTATGCTCCTGCTCCTGCTCGTGCTCCTGCTCAACAGAGGCTTACAGCTGAAATCTGCATAGCTTTTGTTGTTGCTAAGTGAAGTGTTGCTTTAGCTTGAGCTAATTTTCGTTTCCATTGATGGAGTTTTTAATAAATCAGCGTGAAAATTGTATTTGTATATCATTATAATAAAGCGATTCAGGCAGAAAAGAGGCGTCCTTTGTGTGCGCGTATGTGTGTGTGTGTGTGTGTTGGCATACAAAGGGAAATTTCAGAAATTGTCTGCGTACGTTTCTTCACACATTCGCATTCGCATTCGGTATTCGAATTCCAGCTGATGGAACGCCTGAAAGCACACAAAGATTCATAAAACTCAGTTGCAGGAGCTGTTGTGCGATATAGCGAGCGAGCGAGTGTAGGAGGAAACAACGCACACACACACGCACACACACACACACACGTACAGAGAACAGCCATAAGGAGCTATCAAGAAATCACAACAAATTTACAAGTGCCACACAAATGTTTGACAAAAAGTTTCTGAAAAGCTCTTCACTGATTTCGCAACGTCTCAACGATTTCTTTGGTTTGGTAATAGACTGGGAAAAATAGTGGGAGGGGGGCAGCATGGGGGGGAGCGATCGGAGTGTGGGCCATGTTAGCCATAGACATTTATGGCCCCGAGATGCTATCGGGCTGACATAAGTTAAGCTGCTTTGCTTTTGCCTTCCCGCTTAAACAACAGCCAACAATTTTTGGCTGCTTGTGCGTCTGAAAATAAACTCATGTGCGGTAAACAACTCTCGGTTTATGTGTGTGTGTGTATGCGTGTGTGTGTGTGTGTTTACGCTACATAAACAGCCGAAAAGGATGCTCGAAGTGTGGCAACAACGCACTACAATTTACACTTGAAATATATTTTTGAATGCGCGCGAACCACAGCAAGTTTTTCAACTGTCTTCCATTTAGTGTTGACACGCCTGGCAATTTGGCCAGGCCGAGCTCGGGGTCGAGCCTCGGCGCAGAGTCGCCTGCATTCTCCGCTCTTCGGTTATTAAATAAACTTGCGCCATTTCCAGTTTCGCGCCTCGGCAAACCGCAAACGGTTCTACGGCCCCGCCTCCTGCTCGTAACAGTTATTGCTTATTACTTTGGGGCGACATGGTGGGTGGTGTGGGTGGCACTCGCACGATTTCTCATAAGTAGTTTGGGCCACGATTGCCGTGTGGTTGAGTATAAATTTTTACCCCTGCTCCGCCCCTAGGCGCCAGTTGACTTTGGCGTACATCGAAAATCACAAACGAAAATCTTCTTATGTTGTTGTTGTGTGTGTGTGTGTGTGTGTGTGTGTGTGTGCGTGCGTGTACTGGCAACACAATGGAAATTTAAATAAATAGCTCAAGCATTTCACACAGCGAATGGCTACCAGGTTAATGCTTTCTCTCTCTCTCCTTCTCTCTCTTTCAGCGATTTTGTGCAAGGAGCACTCGCTTTTTCATCGCTTACTGTGCTCTCAGTAATATTTGTACACTTACTTAGAGGCACACACACACACACAGTGTCGACTCAGCTTAAGAGCTTCCTGCCACTGATGAAGTGTGTGAAATTGATAAATAAAGTATAGCTGGCCCTGTGATTCTTACTCAACTTTGATATTCCAAGTTTTTTTCAACTTTGACATTATTAATTTAAGTAATTCTATTTAAAGATGTTGAATTAAATAAAACTTACAATTTTGTAAATTCAAATGGACCTTGAAATCTTTCTTTAGTGGTGGAGGCTTATCAAGGACCTAATTGGGCTGAATTACCATAGAAAAAAGGAAGAAACAATCTCAAGAGGTGAATACATTAGGCATTAGAAAGTAAACATTCAAAGCAATATTAATAACGAACTGCATGAATTGCAAATGCTCAAAGATAATACGCAATGAGGAAAATACCTGTAAAAGAGCCAGCAGAGGGTGTTGCTGTTTACTCTCTATTGGTATTCCGCTTATAATCACATATAAATACTCATCATAAAGCGATATTCGAAGCAAGTCAAGGCAAAGACTCGGATCATTTCTATTCCGGCACACAGTGCGTATGCGTAATGAGCAATGGTAAGTAAATACAAGCAGAGCTAGAGCCTGGAGTCTCTGTGTGTGTATGTGTGTGATTGCCACTAAAACTCTTTGTACATTGTCAAGCGGGCAAATTGTAACTGTGGCAACAGCTGCCTCTGTGCCTCAGCTGTGGAACATGCGGCGTATGCGTAATGGGGCGGAAGTAGGCCGCGTCGGAGTCAAAGTTCTAGCCACAATCAGGACAATCGGCGTCATTAGCATTTGAGTAGGCGCGTGAAACTACTTGGCTGCGCCTGGCTAAGTGCGAATCCCGATACGAGCTGATAAAACTCACCGAGAATCGGCTCTGCGCTGCGGGGAGCCGCATAAATTAGCGAGCGCCAGGACAGCCCGCTGTTTGGTGGCATACAAAAAAAAAAAAAAGGCTAAACGCGTAAGCGCTTCACATTTAAATGCTAAATAGCTGCTAAAAGGATAACGCATAGCCTTATTGCCGGCAAACGGCACGTTCGACTGCCGCACGCTGCCATAGAAACAGGAAACGGGACGAGGGACGAGGGAAGCGGGAGAACTACCGGCAGAAATTAAAGTGTTACCAAAATAATAACAACAAATTGCCATTGTACAACAACAGCGGCGGGCCAACTCATTCGCAAAAATGTTGCTAGACTCGCGCAACGGGTTACAACAAGGCCATTTGTGCCCCCCTCCCCACTTCTCCCGCCACCCTTCTCAGCACGCTGTGGGCGGTCTAGCTCTGTGTGTGGCACGAGGTCACGCGCTGCGCTGCGCTCTGCTGCGCTGCCACTGCCAGACGTCAACATGAACGACAACAACAACAACGACAACAACAACAACGACAACATTTATTCAAATCGCATAGCAGGTCGCCATTATATCAGCTTGACATGCGATAGTCAAGCCAGCAACAGAGCCGAAAATAGTCGAAATACCAGCGCAGCGTAAAATATCGAATTTTCTAGCATTGCAGAGAGAGAGAGAGAGAGAGAGAGAGAGAGAGAGAGAGAGAAAAAAACACAAATCGAATCTGACAGATTCAAAAAACGTTTTTGAGACATTAGTCACTGGAATATATCAGAGCAGCGCACCAGAGCACGAAACAGATATTAACATTATAATGTTTTCTTGTGATCGATAGTCATAACGATGAATACGATAAATTTGTTACATTAGCATATGCAATATTTATGTTTGGCATAAAAATTGGAATGAATTACAACAGCCTGATCTAATAAATACTAGAAAAAAGCTGCTTCATTATGCTTCTAATAAAAAAGAAAATGTACAATAATAATATAGAGTAGATCTATAAATGTGAATATGCAAATCTAATTATACAATCAGATTAAATTGATGGAAATGACTAAAACTTGCAGAGAAACTTTTACTTAAGGCAGATAAATGATTTTGATTGAATAAAGTTCAAATCGGAGAAACAGTTTAAATGTTAATAAAAAGGAAAAATTATTGGGGTTTTTATATAAATTTTTCTCTCATTACTTTTGATAAAGTCTAACGAATCAATTTCCATTTATAAAAGTCTAATATTTAAGTAGAAAAGGACATTAAGTTCTGTACTCTTAAATTTAATAAATTTAGTATACGATAAGTTGATTAAAATATAGTGTCCCATATAAATAAAATAAAATAAAAGTAAAAATTGACATTTATGTTTGGGACAGATCGATATATATTTAAGGCTTCAATAGACAATTCAAGCAACGTTCTTTTTGATGGTATATACAATATATTAAAATTGAAAATTGAACAGGCAAATAAAACAAAATTTAATTATTTAGCTAATTGTGCATTCCAGTTAGCTTCGTTGAATCGAAATGAAGATTAGCTAGGTAGACGCATTTTTTTTTTGATAAATATTCCACAAAATTTGAAGCTTAAGGCAAATAAGAAATTTCTGCAAGCAAATCAATAACTGATAAGAGAGAGTGACGAAGCTAATTTCACGTGAATTTACAAATTAATATTGAAATTTATAATAACCTTTAATGTGCCCAATTATTTTTACTCACTTTAATCAATCAGTTGAAGAATAACTAAATTACTATTTTTGGAACATTTACTTTGTTTTATTTAAATATATTTTATTGAAAACTAAATTTAGTTTAAGCAATGAAGCAATCGATACTATCGAAGTTATCCCCACTATCGATGCGATTTCAGTTCTAGTCTCAACAGCTTTCAAGCAAGTGAACTCGTTCCTGTGCATAGTTACAATGTAAGGCCCGAATAAAACTAACGCTACGACATTCAAATATATTGTATAGATAAAAGAAACCTTTTTTCGCTTTTGTATACTTCAGATTTTGTAACATTTAGTTTGAATTGCTGGCATGTCAAGTGCTGAGATGGGTAAAAGTAAAGCAACTCAGCTGCTGAGATCATTTGGCATTTCTGGCAGGCGCCAAAAATAAATTAAAGAGCGAAAATGATTCCTCTTTTAGGGCCTTTGTTGTCGGAGCTTTTCCATTTGCAGCCTCTTTTGCCGTTGACGATGTCGCTGCATTCGCTGCGGGTACGTTTCTCATTTCAGCCTTGGTGTCGTCCTTACACTCGTTACTCTCGTTGTCCTCGTTGTCGCGCTTACAATGTCGCAGGAGGACGAAAATCTGCAAGGCACCAACGCTGCAGCTGGATGGACGTTCAAGAAAAATGCCCCTGGAACGTGCTCAACATTCGCCGGATATCCGCCGTGAAGAGCCAAAGTAGAAGAAGAAGAAGACGAGGGAGCTGAGGAATAAGAGGAAGCAGAACGAGGCAAAGCTGTAGCAGCAACAGCAGCAGCAGCAGCCTTTAATCGTGCCTCAAGTGCAGACTGCAGGATCCGGAAGGTGCAGCTGAAGTCCTGCCAGGTGGCTGAGGCGGGGAGCTGCGTTACTTAAATGCAACCCGAATGCCCGGCAAGCGGATACGTCGCATAAAATTACAAATGGTTGACGCTAAGTGGCGGCCGTAACTCATCACACGTAGCCCCTCAAAATATCGCAATAATTAGTCCGAAAATTTATATATAGTTAAGCAATAAATTGCCCGAATGTGCCCAAGTCGAAGCAGTTAATTGCGTATTATCACAGCTGTTCGAGAATAAGTGCAGCACTTGATGTGAATTTATGGCAGCCGCAATACCATTTGATATCTGTATAAGTTGTATGCATGTGTGTGTGTGCAGTGGCAAGGACTATGCACAATTAGTTGAGCCACAGCAGAGCCAAACACCAATATATAATGCCTGACAAATGCAAACAGATGCACATACATGACAACTAAATAAATACGTCTACGGTGGTGGGGGGGGCTTGTATTCCATGTTAATGCGGTTGTTGAAGCTGCTTCCACTGCTGCTGTACCACACACACACACTTACACATGGAGATAGATGGGAACAGTTGAACGTGATGTGTATTTCGGTGCTGTGACATTTGCTTAACCTGCCCGCTGCGCTTGGCTGGCAAACATACAGAGGCGAATGCGTATGCTTAATATTGCATAATCTGATATGCATGCCAAAAAGCACATTAACTGTACCGCACACACACACAAGCAAACAAACAAACGAACACACACACCTACACAAACGCAAATGACGGTAGTCAGGCAGCATTCGCAATTGTTCCGTGCGGCGCTGCTGGTTTTGAAATTGTCATGCGCCATCTAGCGTTTGAAAATTGAATTATGAATAATTGCGTTTTGTTGCTGCTACAACCGGTGTGCTACATCTATATGTAGTGTGCGTGTGTGTGTGTGAGTGTGTGCGCTTGGCATGTTACCTACTTTTATGAGCTCGCTTCCGGCACCGCAGTTTGCCGCGTGCGACTACCTCAACAATTTTAGCAGTGCTGCGCAGCTCTGACAGAGTTAACAAAAGGCTAGATTTTAGCGGAATTTGTAGAATTAGAAGAAAAAAACTATACAAATTAATAAAAAAATACAAAGTGGTAATTGGCAAAATTTATTCTATTTTATGATATTTTTAAAGTATATTATCAATTTATTTTATTTTATTTATTGCAAATAAAAAAATATATGTATATAAAAAAATTTATATATATACATATATATTTTATATATTGTTATACAAAAAAAGAATGCATTTTATTTGGTGATATTTTTAAAATGTATTTAAAATTTATTTTATTTTATTTAAATATATTTTACTAATATTAAATTAATTGATATACAGCTTTTTAAGTTTTTAAAAAATGTTTTTCATTTTATTTTTATTTATTTATTTTTATTTTATTTCTTTTATTTATTTATTTTAATTTTTTTTTTTTAAATTTTTTTTAAATTTATTTATTTATTTTATTTTATTTTATTTTTTATTTTATTTTTTTATTTATTTACTTTTTTTTTTTAGTTGATGTTATATATTTGATCTATTATAATATCAATAAGCTAATTTTTGGGATTAGTTTTAGGTAACCAGATAGTTAAAAAAAAAAAAAAAAAAAGAAATAAAAACACGTGCCGGTTTGTAAATATTTTTTCTTAATGTTGGCACAGCTATGCTTCTAACCTTTTCACTTCTAATATGAACTTAAAAATTATGCTCTCGCTCTTCCTCTTCTGGTAATGTATTTCTCATTTTCTTATCGAAGCCACTATATTCAACTATCGATATCTAACTGTAAGTCTATCTATACTTAACCATATTCTCTCACTAAGCTTATTCAATCCCTATTAATTTATTCAACTACTGAATATCATAAAATAGCCAATTAAACATGCACACAAATCTCTGACAATTGACTTACTAAGCTACATAGTATATGTAACAGCTGTTAAAGTCATGTTAAAGTATTCTTTGATATTCAAATTGAGCATATACAAAATTGATCAACGCCTAACTAAATTCATTCATGTACGACATATTCATTGTTTTACTATAAAACGCTTTATTAGCCAATACACTGGATATTATATTATATTATCTTATCTTATATTGTATTAACTTCATTAATAAAGATTCATATACATATAATATGAATTTAGTTTATGTCGTTTATATTTTCATTTAGATGAAAAAAGCCAAATGAAGCGACAAAGCTTTAAGGCGGCCAAACTATACCACAGAGGCAGCTAGCTAGGTATATGCGACATCTGTGTCTATTTGTGTGCTAGTCTCTCTCTGTGTGTGTGTGTGTGTGTGTGCACATAAATATGCGCGAACTGTGTGTGTGTGTGTATATTTGCGCTGGCTTTCATATTACAGCAACCCACATAACACACGTGCTTCGTGGTGCGGTTAACGATTGCATTTCATTGCATTGACATTGCCTTCAGTATATGCGCGTGTGCATGTGTGTGTGTGTGTGTGTGTGTGTGTGCATGTTTACTTATTCAGTCAAACCCAATTTGGCTTTTCGGCACATTAAAAGGCAGCGCACGAAGCAGCTGACAGAGTTATAAATGAAATTCATACAATTAAATATTTGCAGCAGCCATGCGACAGTTCCTTAAGGCGTGGCAGACTCCCACGCCCACACACACACCCACACACACACACTAATGGAGAGTGCCATTGGCCCTAATCTACTTAGCTAGCCATTCAACAGGACGCTACAATGCCAAACAGCGAGCACAATGAACCCAAAGACCAAATCGTGGCCCAGCTCAAGTCGTCGCTGTCATCCTCAGCCCATTGTGTGTGTGTGTGTGTGTGTGTTGCATCGTTTTGGTCATTTGGTCCTCGCTTCAGTTGACAAAATGAAGCAACAACCCTGATGAGTGTAAAAAGTAAAATCTAATTTAGCGCAAGCGAAAAGCAACCTTGGCTTCATGACTAAGTCCCTCGCAGGAGACGGCGAGCAGGAGTTCCGTTACCAGGTAAGCGCAGTGTAATTTTTGGTAACAATATTTGCAGCTTCATTTTTATAAACTTGCGCAGGCAATTTTGCGAGCGACTGGCTGCCATTTAAATTTTGTATCAACATTTTTCCTCACTCCTCTTGGCCATATGTGCGACCTTATTAAATCGCATACTCATGGCAATGGCTGCTGCTGTTGTTGTTGTTGTTGTTGCTGTTGTTGCCACTTGGCTGGGTGTTAAACATTGTTATAAACGCGCGTCAACATCCAGCAGCTGCTTGTCCTCGTCATCATAATGGAAATTGAGAATGTGAACGGGGGCAGGAGGCGAGCAGCTCGCAAATGGAATTGGAGACTGAATCTGCTGAGACTGAGTCTCCGCCTTTGCCTTGACATTTCGTTCGTGTCCCTGGCGTTGCTTTGCTTGAGCAAAAATAGATGAAAAACGAAGCAATTGTTGCGCCTAATAGACGCCCAGAGGGAGCAGCAGGAACCGGGAAAATCTTACATATATTATGAAGTATTTTTGCATTGGCATTCAATAAATTCAGTCAGGCTTGTGATTACGCAAACACACATGTGGCGGTGCTCACATGCCGCGTCATCCTGCCACCGCCTCCTGCCGCATTCAAATCTCAATTGTTATGCGGCGACTCGGCTTATGCAAGGATCCCTGCTCGTCCTTTACTTGCTGCCTCCCTCGTTTCGTCGTCGTCGTCGTCTGCTGCTGCTGAGTTGTCATTGTCGTCGATTGATGCGGGCATAAAAGGCAGCTCATTACGGCTGAGTGCCATATAATTATGGATTTTATATGGAAATGTTCTTCCCCATCTCTTTGTACAGGGGCTTAAAAAGTACTTAGAACTGCATGTTGTCTCTTTAGATACTAATCATAACGATGCTCTTATACCCTGCACTCAATTATAAAGAGGGCTCAAAATATGAGAGAGAGATAGAGAGAGAGAGAGAGAGAGAGAGAAAGAGAGAGAGAGAGAGGGAGAGAGGGAGAGAGAGAGAGAGAAAGAGAAAGAGGCAGAAAAATGAAAAAGGGAAAGAAAGAAAGTAAACACAGAAATATAATGACAACGAGTGAAAGAGAGACAACGACAAAATAAGAGACAGACAGAGTGAAAAAACAATAGAAAGACAGCAATAGAAATAATATAAATAGCGTCAGATAGAGAGAGAAAGAGCGAGAGAGAGCGATTGAAAAAGAGGCTTTTTACACAAAGAGATATGTATAAAGAAAAAGAATGCAACAGACGAAAAGAAAAGAATAGAGATACAGGGAGACTGTAGAGGAAACATAAATTTACAATAAGAGTTGAGCAAAGCAGAGAGTGAGAAAGAAACAGAAAGAGCGGCATAAATTAAAATATGGAAAAAGAGACAGCAGGAGAGAGGTGAAACGAAATGAGAACATAAAATATGAAACAAGAGATAATCTGACAGAGAAGGTAGAAAAGTGAACAAGAAAGAGAGAGCTTGAAAGAAAAAAGAAAGAGACAGGAAATGAGAAAGTGTGGGGAGATGTGTATTCCTTAATATATAAATTCGTAAAAATAAAGAGTAAAGATATTTAAAATATGTATACAAATTATATTTTATAATTAAAAATTTATACAAAAATACATTATCTTTGGTAAGCTGTTAGCTTGGGTCCATCATAGCCCACATGCCTATTGCTCGTTACAGAATATTTTGTTGTGAAATAGATCATTAATTTAAAGGGAAGCTTAGCAAGAGCAAAGGGCAACACTAACCCATGCACATCTGACGCCGTCTGAGTCGCTCTTCTGCTCTAATTAATTAGCCGCACAAAAATCCTAAACAGTCAAGCGAAATATATGCGTCGCGAGCACGCGACTAGGAGAGTAGGAAGGCAGCTCGACATGGCGGAACAGGAGGCGGAGCTGTTGCTGACGTTGACAGTGACCAAGAGCGACTGTTGCAGCAATGAACTTTGACACAAAGTGTCAACTGTAGCGCTTAAGGATGCTGCTACTGCTCCTGCTCCTGCTTCTACTCCTGCTCCGACTCCTGCCAGTGCCACTAAAAGCGTCTTACACGAAAATCTATTTAGCGAATTTCTGGGAAATCTGTTTGGAGGGGCACTGGCAAGGGAGCTACAATTAGGCAACAGCCACGCCCACCTGGCCAGAGATGAGAGCAACTGCAGCAGCAGCAGCTTCTGTAGGCAGAGTCTGGGGTATTTTTCTTTTTTATAAGCTGTCAGAAAGTTTCTCAACTGCCGCCCGTTGTGATGAGCAGGAGACTCATTTCGGGCAACGTTTCCTGTCTGTCGGCGCTTAAAGCGCGCTGCATGGCTCGCGTGGCAGAGCTTAAAGCTGCTGCCTAATTGAAATTTCGCTGGGTGTCAAACGGAAGCGGCAGCTGTTTGTTATTTGCCGATTGTCGCGCGAACGCTTCCGGCTGTCGTTTAACGCTCGCAACTCGAGCTGAGAGGCTGGGGCTAGCTCTGAGACTGGGACTGCGAATGCGAATGCGGCCTGAGGCATGCACGAGCGCCTAAAAGTACACACAGCATTGATATAGAAGACGTGCAACCGCAGTGTGCGTGCCACAAAGACAGAAGGCGGCGCCCACTGCGTGCGTAAAACTTTTGCAGACGCTCCAGAAACCAAAAATAAAAAAAATAAAAAAATAAATGAAAAGAAAAGAACAACTGAAAATTAAAGAAAGAGGGCAAAACAGGAGGATATATAAAGCATAACACTTGACATTGACAAATTAGTTCCAGAAGACAACAGCAGAGTGTCGTGCCACAAGCCCCTACAGCGGAGCTGGCACAAGTGGTAGGGGCGGAGTGCAAGGGCTGTCGAGGGGCGCGCCAGTTGGTTAAAACAACTTCCACTTGCAGGCAGCTGCGAGCTGGTGTGTAGGAGGTTAAAAATAATAAAATACCTACTGACATGATAGACACGAAGGACTTTTCTTTTTATTTAACGTAGATTGGAAAAGTTTCGACAGTCGACAGTGGACCGGCAGCAGCCCCCCGACTCCTGCTGGCAGTACGTACAGCCAGCCACTCACACACTCACTGCTCGAGCAGCACATGCACTTAAGTAACTGCCAGCAATATCAGCAGCAGGAGTCGGAGCAGCTGTGATTTGGATGTCGCACTGAATCAAGCCCAGCGGACAGTGAGGCCTGCCTTATCTATAGAAGAAGCACATGTTTAGTTAATTGTATAAGATTCAGCCACTCTCTCTCTCTCTCTCTCTCTCTCTCTCTCTCTCTCTCTCTCTCTCTCTCTCTGCCTGTCTCTTTCATGAATCATGGCTGTGCGAAGCTTCGCGGAGGTCACAAAAATTTGCACGAAATTTATTGCATAGTTGCAGGCGCAAAAGTTGTTAAAGTAAATCTCAACTTACAGACGCTTCGCTTCGCATCGCATCGCATCGTGGGTCTATTCGCCTCACAGCAACTTTGCCTAATGAGTTATGTGGCGGTAATTCAGAGAGAAGGAGCGCGGCAAGCAGGATAAGGAACTTCCACGAAGGATGAAAAACAATTATACGCACACCGAAAAGTATGCAGCGCAACTTTTATTTTCAGCTCGAACTCTGAACTCTGCTGGCGCTGACAAACTTTATGATTTTCAATTTATTTGAAACTCGTGCCCCGCAGCCAGCAGAGCTGGCCAATTGTGGTCAAGCCGCGCCCTCGGTCTTGGTCTCGGCCTCGGCCCGGGGTGGCCATTATTGCGTACCAAATTATGCAGCAAATAAATCAACGAGATCAACGAAATAAGCGCTCACCCCTAATGCCCGTCAATCAGGACTTACAACTTGGACACCGAGCAGCGAAATATACCAAATTGAAGAAATAACAAGTCATAATCAATTGATATCAATAGCCGAATACAAAATGCTCTCTCGCAATCAACAGTTTATTGTAAATTTATCAAATGAAAATAGAAAACACAAATTCTGTTCAAAGAAATAAAAAAATAAAAAAAAAAACTGATAATAAAGAATATGACAAATAATACTATTGACAAAAATAAAAAATAAAAATAAATGTTATTAAAAATAAATAAAAATTAATATTAGATCAATAAAATAATTTAAAAATATATTCAACAAGAATAGATTAGCAACAAAATACAAAAGGAAATGCAAAGAAAATAAAACTGAAAATATCAAATAAAAAATAAATAAAAAAAATAGAAAAAAAGCATAATACAAAAAAATAAAATAAAATAAAATAAAATAAAATAAAATAAAATAAAATAAAATAAACGCAAATACACAAAAAAAAAAAACCGTAATATGAAAACAATAATTCATTTATTAATATAATTTATTAAAATATCATAAAATTAAAAATAAATCAAATACATTTATAAAAATAATAATAAAAAAAAAAAATCTATTGAAAAATTGCAAATCAAAAAAATTGATATATGTATATGAAAAGAAACATAAAACAAATTTGAATTATAATTAATAATTAAAAAAAGCTAAAAATTATCTAAAGACAATGTAAAGATTAAATCAATAATTAAAAATAATATAATAAAAACATAAATAAAATAAAGAAACTAAGTTAAACTTTAATTTAATTGGAAATAAAGTGAAACTAACATGAGAAATAAAAATAAATAAATTATAAAAAAAGTCAAACATTAAAATAAAACTTCAAATAAAAATGAGCTCAAACTGAAAATATAATGAAAATAATATAAATAATAATAACAAAATAATTAATTAATGGACAACATTATTATTTTTCTTTATATATTTTCATCATTATTATGTATTTCATATTATATATATCTTCATCTCCCAGTAGATTTTCGCTTAAAGGTCGAGTATCTATTGTTTATCTATGTTGTTTTCATAAAAAAAAAAAATGTGAATCATATTTTAAATCATGATTAGTCTGAGTGGCCTGTCTCAGCCCAAGTGTATTGAGCGAAGAGCTGCAGACTTTTGATTATTATTTATGAGTAATTTTTTGAGTTTTCAGTTTTTGGCTCTCGCGAAGTTTGTTGGGGAATATGAGCCGCAGGCGGAGTGGACGTCCATGGGCAGACACCACTTAAGAATTGTTTTGAAATTTATCATAAAAATACATTTCAACAACTTTGCTTCATTCATTCACTGATTTATGTGCGTGGATGGGGTGGGGGTGGGAGGTGGGGTCAGAAGTATGAGAAATTTGTTTAGGCGCTTAATTTAAGTTCATAAAAAATAGAAAGAACTGTTCGCAAATTGTGAAGCAAAGTGCAGCAGCAAAGTTTCTTCTCTCGTACTAATTTATCAGCGTTGTTCGATGTGCTCAACTCCTTGGCCCATTTCCTATTTGGCATTTCCCCTTTTCATCTTGTCGTGTGTTCGTATTCTCGTATTTTCGCATTTTCGCATTTTCCGTTTCTGGCACACTCCGGATCTCACATCGCTGGCTACCTAAGTGCGGCACTTCATTTGCATTTAAAATGTTTTCGCCTGCTCACTTTCTGCCTCAACTTTGGCTATTCATTTGGCACATTTCGCTTTGTTTGCCAATTCAGCGGGCACAACCACTGCCACAGTGGGTCAAGTGGGTCGCCCAATGTTTATTTGCTTTCCATTCCATTCCTCTTCTTCTTCTACTTTTTATTTTTTTGCAGCAGTAAAGTTTATTTTCTGGTTGTTCTCTGCTGTCCGTTACTTTGCGGTTTTTGGCTGTGTGTATTGTCAGCTCGGGTTACGCTTATCGATTTCGATTACCGACTGCGATTCCGACTACGACTGCCTCGAGCAGGGGCAGCAAGTCCAAGCCCCATCCCCAGCCCCATCCAGGAATGTGGATCGACTGTAATTTGCGCAAATTAAACGCTTCCATCTCAAAATGGTATTTTTTGAATAATCGTGGGGCACTTAATGCGCACCTTGAGTGGGAGCATTATTTATGTTTCTTTGGCGGGCCTAAGTATGCAATAAAATTGTATTTAAGACGCCTAATGAAATTTGGGGCATTTAAATTATTGTGCAATATACGAAAATATAAAAAGCGAAGCGCCATTTAGATAAAAGCAGAAAGGACTCACCTCTAATTTATGACGGACGGAGCGAGTGGGCAAGTGGGCGTGAGCCACACAAAAGTGTTTGCTGACCCAAGGCACTAAATTCGCTTGTCTTTAACACACACACACAGACATGCACACACACACGAGCGCATAAATTAAACGCAAATTGTGTGTAGCTGGCCTTTGAAGATGATGAATCGCAGGCGAGGCGGGATTTGTTGACGCGCAAACGTAGAAATACCAGATTAAAAATTAATTTAAATTCTTAATTCATCCGCTAATGTCCACAAACGGAAGCAATAGACGACGCCCCCCGGGGGACAGCTTTAACTGTAGCTACATTTCTCTGTTGCTGTTATACGAGTCATGTCCAGGACCTCAAATTAGGTCACTTTAAGCTGTTGGGTGTGGCCGGGAGGGTGGGGGGCGGTATACACAACATTTTGTATAGCCGCATGGCAACTTTGACACTTCCTGGAATTAATTACTTTAAACTTAGCCAGCCGCGTTTTTCAACATCAGCCCCCCTCTCCCTTTTTCCTCTCACACTCTCTCCATATCTGTGTGTCGCGCGCCATGGGGCGAGCTGGCAAAATTAAATAATAAATTATTATTTCTGTGCGAGCCAATGAAGTGTGCCAAATTTAATGGTGCCCATGGAGCACATAGTTGGCTAGTGCGCCACTTCAAAGTAATTGCTAAACAGAGACGGAGCGAAGCGACGCTGCAGCTGAAGCTGGAGCGGAAGTGAGAGCAGTGCTAGCCGTGTAGGTGGTCCAGAATAATGCTCAGATTCACACGAGTCTATTGAGCACAGCGCACATAAGAAGTAAACAGAATGAAGCAGCAGAGAGCGCTTGACTGGAAGATGCCCTAACAAAGAGGGGGGAGGGGAGGAGAAAACACAAACAGATACCAATACATATGCACTCGATACAAATACACATCTCACAAATATTTTACAACTGAAGTAATATTGAGAAGCTTACATGTTTCTTTTGTATACAAGTGCGCATAAGAGTCAATAAAAATAAACTCATATAACGTTACATATATAACTACATATGTATATATATTTAAGACATTTACTGTTGATTCCATTCGTAATGTCTAGCCAATTATAGCCACGTTACCATATGGAAAGCACTAACGAATAATGGTATATTGAGAATGAAAGCCTTTGCCTGCTCAACCATAAAATTCATGGCTTCGTTATGGCTTACAATTTTTTAAGTTTGCCCAATTTATTTTTATCAATAGTCAATAATAGGATTTTTTCACTAAATCATGTATTTTATTTATTGTGGAAATTAATGTGTGAAAGCTATGCCTAAGGCCACTTTAAAAATTCCCAATTTTAAGCTTGATCTTAAGGTATAAAATATTATTATTTTAATTTAAAAAATATAAAAAAAAATAAAATAAAATAAATAAATAATTGTTTTAAATATATTAAGCTTGATCTTAAGGCATTATATCTATAATTTTAAAATTTTGTATTAAAAATATGAATACCAAAAAATTAAATAAATAAATAATTGTTTTTAAGTATTTTTAGCTTGATCTGAAGGTATTATATCTATAATTAAAAAAAAAATATATATATATTAATTTTGTATTAAAAAATATTAATAAACAAATAATAAAATAATGAATAAGTATTTCAAATATCTTAAGTTTGACCTTAAGGTATTATATCTATATACATATATCTATTATTATTAATAAATTATTATTTTTTTATTTTTTTATTTTAAAAATTATTAATAAATTAATAACAAAATAAATAAATAATTATTTCATTTATTTTATTGAAAATGTATTAATATTTTTTAAAGTAAAATAATATTAAATTAATAATTAAAAACTATTAATAAATGAATAATAAAATAAATAAATAATTATTTTAAATATCTCAAGTTTGCTCTTAAGTTATTATCTATTATTATTAATAAATTATAAATAAAACACGTATTTATTTATTTTATTAATAATTTACTAATATTTTTAAATTAAAATAATATAAATATTTGAAATTTAAAAAATATTAATAAACGAATTATATTAAAAAATTATTATTAAAAAATTAGAAATAAAACAATTATTTATTTATTTTATTAATAATTTACTAATATTTTTAAATTAAAATAATATAAATATTTTAATTTAAAAAATTTTAATAAATGAATTATAAAATAAATAAATAATTCTTTTACATTTCTTAAGTTTGATCTATCATTATTAATAAATAATTATTATTTTAATTAAAAATTATTAATAAATTAATAGTAAAATAATTAAATAATTATACATACATACATTTCGAATATACATACATTTCGAATAGTTCATGCAATGATGCTCAGCTATTCAGATATCATTAAGCTATTTGCTTTTTACCTTAATAAATATTTTAATTGTTATGCAATGGGTATACTTAAGATTCTTTAATATATATTTTAAGGTTTCAATTAACCATTTATTGCTAACATAGACTCAATAATATCACTGACAATATGTGGAATAGTTATCCACTTAAATAAACTAGCCCCATCGTGTTTGTGATACTATTGTAATAATATTCCATACTTTTTAAGGCTATGCAATTACATTTTTTGGTATACCCAAATTTGTCAATTATTAAATAAATAAAGAAATTAAGTAAAAGCACAAAATGTCTACATTATTATTCTATTACTATTATTATATGTACTATGTATTTCCATTTCCTGCTATCCTTATTTATCTAATTTTTACAGGGTATACTTAGGAGTAGCTGTTTCATATCTTTCCGCGAATTGGAATCCGTCTAATTATCGACGCTCCGTTGACAACGCTTCGAGTGTTATCTTTTTATA